>JABTTQ020002650.1:0-50000 GCA_016081115.2 Rehmannia glutinosa | reverse complement strand
AGAGCATGCACAGTTCAAACTACCCCACAAAATGCTACACAAAGAAAGACAGTTTAATCGATACATTTTTTTAAAAAAATTATGTTGGTAAACACTTCATGTTCATAATTAAGTGTGCAATTTTTTTCGGTGAGAAAGAAATGAAAGTGTCATTGTTGCGAAGTTGGACCACCAATGAATGTTGAAATTCTCATGGTATACAATTTCTATCCTATTTAATTCAATTTGTATATAAAATTTGTTTATTTCAATTAAGAGTACTTCTTTGATGACAATCCCATTCAACCAACTCAAATGTTGGCTTTGGAGGACCTGCAGCCCCCAACACCCGTGCCTCATGTCTCACATCTAAGACCAGGGCCTACCATGTTCCAACAATTTCAACAAAGTCAAGGGCCTACTCATAGGGTGAATATCAAAAGTGCAAAGACCATTTTCCGGAGGAGTTTTTATCCCTAGCATTGAGAGATGCATCACAAAGTCACCAAACAAGAATAAGACAATTATTAAAGAGGGGCAAGAATGATTTTATTTTGTAAAAGTGCGGTGACACTTTATTCTTAGTATAATCTTTTGATTTCTAAAAGTGTAGTGACACTTTATTTTGACTACAATCTTTTGATTTTGTGCAAATGTGGTTGACACTTGACACTTAAAATTTTATTTGCTATTTGATCATTAGCAAGTATGTAACAAACATATATTTTGTTGATAAATGTTTGAGGCATTTTCGCATTTTTTAGTAGCAAATCATAAGTCTTGGCTATCCATTTTAGATTTATTTTAGTTGTCATTTAGGGAAGAAATCATCATCTCATTCCAAATAAAAGTTTCATTACAAAGAATGGGTTAAGTAGATTCATTAATAAAACCAGATTTAGTTTATTACAAAGAATGGGTAGGCTTTGGAGGGAAAAACAACAAAAGTTCCCTCCCTAATTGATCTTTGTATGGCATTAAATTTATTTTTTTTTTTTTTTTGAGAAAATTGCCACATAATCAATTTTCCCGCCAAATAGCAAAATCCCCAAATTGGTTGCCACGTCATCACCGAAAAATGCCAACTCAAAGAATTTTAGGCAAATTTAGGTGCTTTCGGTGGAAATCGGACTTAATGTCCGAATTTTCAAACACAGAGGACCAAAAATTTAATGTGACAACTTAGAGGACCAAATATCCAAGTAGTCCAACTTATAGGACTAAAAACAATATTTTCCCTTTTGTGAAAATGGGCCAAAATGGCCGACTTCTACAATGACAAAATAAAAACTAGTCATCTTTTGAAAATAAATGTCAACGACGCATTAAACTTTTCAAACTAAACCTAAATTGTCTAAACCTACAAATTCTACAAATCATAACTTAAACAACTATAACTAACTAAATCAACAACCACGAGCTTGTAGTTCAAGTTGTATCGCTCACCCTTTGTAATGGTATTGACCAGGGTTCGAACCCTGTATCTTTCAGTTTCTTTGAAATATATCTCTTTCCCTCCAACCACTACTCTCAACTTATTAAAAAAAAAAAGAAACTAACTAAATCAACAAGTAAATATGAAATTAAATGAATTGAATAAATTGTTGAGAATTACTTGTTGTGCTACTGGTATTGTCATAGTCGAAGCTATGTTTGCTAGTTGTCGGAATTAATTTTTAGTCCCAAGTTACTTCCGCCGAGTTATGAGTGTGTGTGACTCAAAATAGTGTAAAATGGCTTAAGAGACATTTTTTGGTTTTCATGTGTTACAATGGCCAAAAACATTTATTTTAAAAAAAGGCTAAAAATATTTTAAAGTGTGAGTAATAGCTAAAAAACCGGGGGATTGAAACATTTTTTGTGATATAACAAAAAAAATTAGAGGTTCATAAAAAATAGTATCACGAAGATAAGCTTTTTATGCTAATATATACATATACATATATATAGATATCGTGTGACAGTCTCATACTGTGTGGCAGTTTGGATTGATCTCATTCATCTACACCTTTTATTCAATGGTCCAGATTGCTATTGAAAATAACTGATTTATCAATTAATTAATAGGTGGAAAAGGCATAATAGTAACTAGCAAAATGCTATAAATCACGCCCCTACAATCAAGAAATTGATTAATGTCATGTTTCCATAACTGAAATTGTGCACCATTTAATAACTGACTATACACCATTTTGTATCTAACAGTGAATTATTGTATAACTAATTATACATCATCTAAAGGAATGATAAAGACAAAATGGTGTAACTATCTTCCCATTTAATAACTTAAATGTGCATCATTTTATATATAACAGTACATCATTGTATAACTAATTTTACATTATCTAAAAATCCTATATAAAGACAAAATGGTGTAACCACCTTCCCATAATGACGCTCTACAAACATGGATGTGATAAAGATCACGTTTCTATAACTGAATTATGCACCATTTTAATAGATGAACTGTGCACCATATAATAACTGAGTATGCACCATTTTATATCTAACAGTGCATCATTGTCTAACTAATTGTACATCATTGTGTGTAAACCACAGTTGAATGAAAAGCGGGAACAATCATAAAATCAAATCCCATAAAAATCGCTGGGATTGAATGATGTATAATTAGTTATACAATGATTCACTATTAGATATAAAATGGTATACAATTACTTATTAAATGGTGTACAATTCAGCTATTAAAATGGTGAACAATTCAGTTATGTAAACGTGATATTAATCAATCCCTTGATTGTAAGGGCGTAATTTGTGACATTTTGCTAGTTATTATTATGCCCTTTCCACCTATTAATTAATTGATAAATAGTTATTTTTAATAGCAATTTAGACCATTGAATAAAAGGTGTGGATGGATTGGATTAATCCCCACTGCCACACGGTAAGCCCCCTACCATATTTGATTCTAACTATATATATATATATATATATATATATATATATATATATATATATATATATATATAGGGATTGGTTCAAATGAGACCAACCCCTTTAGGTTAGTCCATAAGAACACCTATGAACCCTTGATTTAAATTTTTGATGGTGTAGATCTCTTTTGTTATTTTTGGGTTATAAGGGTATGATTGTACTTTTATATTTAATCAGTTTTATTAATTGGACAGTTATTAGCTATTTTTAAGGAAACATAATCCTACCTTTTCAGTTACCCGATTTTTAGGGGAAAAATAATCAATTTCAAGCATTTTTTTCAAAATTGATACTTCTTTCCGCCATATTTGTGAACAATCATTTTATTGTATACTTAGTTCAGTGGACTTGTATACTTAGTCATGTTTTGTTGTATATTTAGTTCAGTGGATTTGTATACTTGGTTCAGTGGAATCGTATTCTTAGTTATATAAGTAGTTTAGTGAATTTGTATACTTAGTTCTGTGGATTTGTATACTTAGTTCAATGGAATTTTATACTTAGTTATATAAGTAATTCAGTGAAATTGTGTATTTAGTTCAGTGTAATTGTATACTTAGTAATATTTTAATGTATAGTTAGTTAAATGTAATTGTATACTTAGTTAAATGTTTATGCATACCTAGTAATGTTTTAATGTACATATAGTTTAGTGTAATTGTATACTTAGTTAATTGTTTATGTATACTTAGTAATGTTTTAATGTATAGTTAGTTTAGTGTAATTGTATATTTTTCATTAATTGTTGCATGATTTTGTTGCCATATTTGAATAATTTGCATCGAATGGGAAGGGAGAAAAAGGAAAGATGAATTGCTTGATTATGGGACGTGATTTATGGGGACGTGATCAATAATAGATCACGTCCCTATAATGTAGGAGGAGGTTACCATGTCTGATTTTATGGATTCCAATTTTAGCCTTTCTATTGTATAATTAGTTACGAAAACCTGTATAGATTGTAATGTATCTTGGCCATTGATTTACTATTTGGATGGTCTAGATTCGGTCTTATGGACTAACCTAGGAGGGTGGTCTCACAGGATCCTCTCCCTATATATATATATATATATATATATATATATATATATATATATATATATATGGACACTATAAGAAAAAATCCAAAAAGACAATAGTTTTTTTACCATTGTCTATTAAAAAAACACTGTTGTAGAAACTGCTGTTGTAGTAAGGGGTACTAAATGACAACAAAAAAAACTATTGTGGTATGGGGCAAAGACAACAGTTTCGCAACAGTGTAACACTGTTGTCTTTGTTCTCAACCACAACAGTTTTCCAACAATGAAAAACTATTGTGTTTGAAAGCGAATTTTGCAATTATATTCCACAATAATTTTTGTTTTTTGCTACTGTAAATTACAAATTAATCCTGTTAAACAAGAATAAAATATGAAATTAAACTACTTCAAATTGTATTTCATATCTCAATGTCACAAAATGCCCAAAACAATAATGATTTAGTATCAGTTATATATAAAGTCTTCTAAAAATAAAATGCCCAAAACAACATAAATTTAATAGCAGTTATACATAGAGTGCTCTGCCAAAATAAAAGTGCCAAAACAACAATAATTTTGTATGCCAATGATCTACAAATGGTAGCTCCAAATAGTATCCCCATAGTATCTCCAACAACATCAGCACGTCCATAAACTACATGAATTACTATAAAGGAAATTAAATCATAAGTAAAACAAAGCAATATCCCAAAACTTTGTTTAATATATCCAACAAAGCTAAATTTATTAAACATACAAATGAACTCCATTCTTTTTGTAGGGGCTTTTTGATGTTTGTTCATTCTTCTTTTGATGTTTTAAACATACAAATGAACACTAGCCAACAAAGCTAAATTTATTAAAAACCCCATATGAAAATTAGTATGATACTAGATTCTAAATAACCATTAAGATCTTCTCGAGCAAGGCAAGCAACTTGTAAAAGACAACTTTCTGGACTAGAATGATTAGTTCTGACATCCTATGATCCTACCAACAATGAGTCTCTCATTCCATTTCATAGTCCATATGAGCTTGGTTGCATTTAAATTCAGTTTCTCTTCCAGAAAATGCATGAACAAAAACATTAAGAAACTAGAAATGTTTCTTTATGTATATATTTTTGTAAAGAGTTTTTAACAATAAATTCTGATGAATACTCCTCGAATAAGGTGGAAGCTTGCGAGTTTCTTAATGAAATGGCTGGGAGCATGACTCACTTTAAAGTATTCTTAGATTAAGCATATATCCATGTTGGGTGTGGTTTTTATTTTTTAATTATGTTGAAACTAATATCCACAATCATATTAATGCTCTTTGTAGGTACACTCTGTTCTGAAATAACTCGTGAGAAAATCTATTGCATAAACAATTTCGGCTAAGATAATTGTTTACCAAAGTTTGAACTTTTGATCATACGCATCATCATTCTTTAAGATGTGGAACTGCACACTTTATAAACGAGAAGTTCATTAATGCACAGTGGCAAGAGTTGAACTGAACTATATGAAGTTCATCACTATTTTTTTGTTAAATAGTTAGTTTATAGATCTAAATAAATTCAATTATTATATGTAAATCCATTCTAATATATAGACTTATCCAAAAATTGTACACATATACTACACATCAGATATATGAAAACTAAGGGAGAGTCGATTACCAATAACGAAGAGATTGGTAAATCAGCAGCTAGTTTCTTTCAACAGATGTTTACTGCCACTGATACATCTCCCTCACATCAATTTCTTAATTGTCTAGATTCAGTTATTAATCATGAGGATGCAGTTGCACTATGCCGACCTATTCATTTGGAAGAATTGAAAAGTGCGGTTTTTAGTATCCAAAAAGAGAGTGTTGCGGGTCCTGATGGTTTTTCTGCGGGCTTCTACCAATCTTGTTGGAATATTATAAGTGGTGATTTACTTGATGCTTGTAATGATTTTATTTCTGGTTCGTCCATTCCTCGTGCTTTTAAAGCAACATCTGTGGTTTTAATCCCAAAAAAAGCTTCGCCAGAATCATGGTCTGATTTTAGACCGATTTCTTTGTGCAACGTAAGCAATAGAATTTTAACAAAAATTCTGACCATGAGGCTTAACCCTCTCATTCCCAGAATTATTTCTCCTTCTCAGAGTGGATTCGTTCCTTCTTGTAATATTTCGGATAATATTCTTATGGCACAGGAATTAGCACATCATATTGATAAGCCAGGTAAATGGGGTAACGCCATATTAAAATTGGATATGGCGAAGGCATATGATCGAGTACACTGGAAGTTTCTGTATGAGGTCCTTTTTAAACTTGGATTTCCTCATATATTTGTCTCCCTTATCAAGAATGTGGTGGAGGATGTTTGTTTTTCCATCTTGGTTAATGGCGCAAGTTATGGTTTTTTCAAATCCTCACGAGGAATTCGGCAAGGGGATCCTATTTCCCCTACATTATTTATTATTATGGCGGAGGCGCTCTCGAAAGGGTTACATCAGCTTATGGAAAGTAATAAAAAACTTCGATACTCTGCTTGGGGTTTTTTTATTTCACATCTGGCTTATGCTGACGATTTGCTTATCTTTACTAAGGCTAATCCCCTAGCGCTGTCTTTACTTATGGATTTTTTGACGCAATATCAGCTTGTTTCCGGGCAACTCTTAAATCATAACAAGAGTGATTTTATATGTGGCGCAAAGGTCGGAAATGTTTGCATCCAAAATTGCTTACACGTTACGGGTTTCCATCAAAAAACACTTCCAGTCATCTATTTGGGTGCCCCATTATTTAAAGGAGATGCAAATCATCACCGCTTTTTGACATCTTGCTCTCTAAAGTTAAAGATAAAATTTCAGGTTGGGATAGACTTCTCCATTCCATGGCTGGACGTCTTCTTCTTATTCGGTCTGTTCTTTCATCAATGCCTTTATACTTTTTACAAGTATTGCATGTTCCTAAAGTGATGATTAATAAATTCCATCGGTTGTTTGCTCGATTTTTGTGGGGATCCTCGGATAGTAATACCAAGATGCATTGGGCGCGGTGGACCAATATTTGTTTTCCGCTTGAGGAGGGTGGTTTGGTGGGGCCGAGAAATCTAACGATATTAATGTGGCTTTTGAGATTAAGTTATGGTGGCATCTTGAACAGGTGCTCTCTTTGGTCTTCTTTCATGCGAAAAAAATATCTTTCTAAGGAGGCTCCTCTTTGCGCCCCCTTTCTATCACACCACTCTCCTCTATGGCGTCGTTTGGTTAAAATTAGGGAGATTGCGGAACAAAATATATACTGGAGTGTGGGGAAAGGGGATATATATTTTTGGCAAGATGTTTGGCTGCCTTATGGCTCTTTAAGGGATTTTTGTCCTAATTATAGCAAACGACTTGAGCGTGTTCATGATTATTGGGTTAACGACACTTGGGATCGAAGAAGTTTAAGTATTGTTCTTCCACCTAATATTGTCAACGATATTTGTAACAAGTTTATCAATGATGGTAACTCAGATATGCCTGCATGGAAATTATCTTCTGATGGTTCATTCACTATGAAATCAACATGGAATTCTGTTTGAATCACTCGTTCAAATTCCTTCCTCTTTAAAAATTTGTGGTCTCCTTCGGTGAGACCTGCAATATCTCTTTTCATTTGGCGTTTGCTTCACTGTTGGGTTTCGGTGGATGATGTTCTTCGTAGGCGTGGTATATGTGTTACTTCTGTTTGTAGGTTGTGTCAAAATTCTTATGAATCAATTCCTCACCTTTTTTTGCACTGTCCAGTGGTTCAGAAAATTTGGGAATTTTTTTCATATGCTTTCGCTGTACCTTTTCCAGATACAAATGAACTGTGCATTTTTATCCAATATTGGCGTACTTCTTCTCCTTTTGGAGGTTCAAACCATGTCCGTTTTGTCCTTCCGCTTTTGATTATGTGGCTAATTTGGCGTCATCGTAATGACCTGGTTCATAATAATCGTGGTTTCTCTTATCATCGGGTGGTTTATCAAACTATTTATTTGTTACAGATTTCCCCGCGAATCTGTTGGCGTGGTGATAGACATGTTGCTAGACGTCTTGGTATTCATGCTTCTTCAACGAATCATCGTATTCCTAGTGTTATAACAGTTATATGGTAAAAACCGGATACATGTTGGTTTAAGCTTAATACCGATGGGGCATCTCATGGTAATCCAGGGTCTGCTAGTTGTGGAGGTGTTGTACGTGATTCAAATGGCAAAGTCTTTGCTGTTTTTTCTTGCTTTCTTGGGATAGCAACTTCTGTTTATGCTGAAGTTAAGGGGGTATTGGAAGGATTGGAGCTTTGCTTAGCACTTAATCTAACTCACGTTTGGGTGGAGTCGGATTCCATGGTTGCGCTGCACCTAATTCAAAAACCCCCTCCTGTTCGATGGGAATTTCAGGACTTGATCCTTCGAATTCAAGCCATCTCTCGCTTGATTAATGTTCGGTATTCGCATATTTATCGAGAAGGAAATGCGGTTGCGGATCGATTAGCCAATATTGCTCTTGAGAAGAGGAACTCCTCTAAATATGATTTTTCTGATTTTCCAACCTCAGCTCGTTTGCTTGCTGGTTTAGATTCTATGCCCTCTTTTAGGATGTGCAACTGATTTGTGTAATTCTAATTGTAACTGATTTGTTTTGGGACTTTGTTCCTTTAATAAAGCTTTGCAATTTTAATTAAAAAATAAAGATATATGAATATTGAATAGCATGTGCAAAGATACGAAAATGACATGTTAGCCCATAATTCTGGTGTGCCTTTGGAATGAAGCAATTGAGAAGAGTGGATAAGGGAGAGCTTTAGAAAACTAATTGGGCATGTACGTACAACTCCATGTCAAGATATCTTGTTTGCCTTTGGTTTAGGTAAAGTTAGTTAGTTTGCCTTTTAACACTGTTATCATACAGTTGACCACTCAAATGCTAACCATGGTTAATTTTTTATTCTGGGTTGGGGGACACCAATTAATGAAGCTTTTCAAAGACTTGCTAGTAAAAGTTGTAAATTGTGAATGGGAAAAAGAGAAACTCATAAAGATTACTTTATAAAGTTATATTGGAATCATACCTAATTGAATTTAATGTAATTTGCATATGCAAGATTTTTTTCATGCTATTCGAAAATTGGAAGGTATGTTGGAATTAAGAGTGTTTGGAAACTGAAAAGTAGTTTTGAGTTGTGTTTTAATCCTTTTCCAAAAATTGTCATTACATGTCAAGTGGATCGGATAGAAAACTAATGCACCACATAGAGTTGTTTTTCAAACTGTCTTAAAACATAAAAAAAAAATATATATATATATATATAAGAAAAACAAAACAAATAACAAAAAAAAGAACAAAAAAATATGAATTCATTAGATAGCCATTAACCAAGAAAAGTGAGGCGTAGCCAGGAATAAAACGGGGATGGGTCGATATACGAAATTGGGTGGGCCAGATAAAAAATTAAAAAAAAACCATATAAAAATTAAATAAAAAATTTTTTCGAAAAAAAAAAATTTACCTAGAAATTTTTTTTTTAAAAAAGGGGGGGTCGGGGGCCGGGTTGCCCCCCCCCCCCCTAGCTACGCCCAAACGATATTACTGAAGTTTCTCAAATGGGGCTACATGTTATCTGTGCTTTTGTTTTCTATAATTTAGAATTGACAACTCTTTATGTCACACACTGAATACACTATTTTATTTTTTTTTTGGAAATTGGTTGGCAGATTCACTAATTTTTATTCAATTAATTAATCTGATATATTTGTGATGTTTATTCTATCTAGAAATAAATTAAAAGGCACAATTATTTTCATTAAGAAAATTCAGTTAACTTCTAGTCCATTACATATATTGTGCATACTTACTTCCAATAGATAAATATTCGTAATATAATTGTTGGAAATTGGTTTCTATTAAATGGATTTTGACCCATGTTTGACCAATTATTTAGTAGGATCATTTATTTATTTCATAAAATAAATGATGTAATCATAATCTATACTGCGGGTAGATGAAATTCATATTTTGAATATCTCAAAACCAATTTCGGTGAATGAGAAATTAATGCATGAAGTAGCCACTTAAATGCCTCTTATACAAGAAATATAAAATGGTGGGAATATGGAAAGACATATCCCACATAGGAAACATATTAAATGTTTGACTAGTTTATATAGAGTTTCACCACTAATAAGGAGTAATCAAGTGGAGCTCTTTATGGTACACCCTAGTGGACCAAATCAATTTTCACTAGCCATTGGCTAGCTCAAATAGCACCGAGGATAATGCAGAGCACCGTCTGAGCCGGAGCCGGGCTTGGGCCCGCGCACGCTGCACATATTCACATTGGTCGCTTTAGAGGCGCATGACAGGGCAGCTCAGGTGGCAGTGACTTGGCAAGAGTCGTCCGGATGGCAACACATGGCACGCAGTGGTAGTGACTGGACGCACATGTTCGCTGACTTAACACAATTGTTCAGTATGCAGGGGTGCGTAGTAAAGGTTGTGTACCTTCGGAAGAGATGCGATCCGAACTATCAGATTCTTTTTCTTGATTAGAAGGCACGATCCAACAGTCCAGATCGATCCGGACCAATGGATGCACCTGTTAGGAACAGTAATCAGAACTCTATACAAACAGACCCACAAGAATCTGTTTTGGATCATCAAAAATCCGAAATTATCAGAATTGTTTTTGTCTGTCTTTTTCTGCATAAATCGAAAGTTCTGATTACGTTTTTGCTCGCTGTAAGTTCGACTTTTGAGAGTGTTGCTAAGTCGAACTTGAAAGTCATTGTATCTTAGAGACGACTGCCTAGAACTGTTAGCACTCTGTACGGGGCAATTTCGTCTTGCGGATAGAGAATCCAATTCTCGCCTCAACTTATAATATAGTCTCATTATTCTGTTCATTTTTCGTGAAAACCAAACATCGAAAATAACAATCGCAAGACGAAATTCCTGTTTTCTTGAAAGATGGGTAACATTAGTTTCACTCCGATGGCTGTTGCTCGCGCGCATGGAGAAAAATCGGCGAAATTTTTCGATGTTGACTTCAAGCACTGGCAACAGAAGATGTTGATCTATTTGACCACTTTGGGTCTATCCCGGTTTCTGAAGGAGGATCCTCCGACCATTGGTGAAGAAGAAACAGATAATCAAAGGCGGATTCTTGTGGATGCATGGCACAACAACGAATTTTTGTGTCGCAACTGTGTTTTGAATGGGCTGGAAGTCACCCTCTATAACGTCTACAGCTCCTTCAAAACGTCCAAAGAGTTGTGGGACTCTTTGGAAAATAAGTACAAAACAGAAGATGTCGGTACAAAGAAATATATTATCGGCAAATTTCTCGATTTCTAGATGGTTGACAGAAAGACGGTGATCAGCCAAGTTCAGAAAATTCAGATCATACTTAATGACTTAGTGTCTGAAGGGATGATTTTGAATGAGCCATTCCTAGTGGCTGCAATTATCGGAAAATTGTCGCCATTGTGGAAAGACTTTAAGAACTACCGCAAGCACAAACCAAAGAACTATTCATTATGAAGTTTGGAATATATATCTATTTACATAACAACAAGACAATCATTTATCCACTAATATACTTTAACTTAACGAGGTAATTCATAATATTTTGAGCCAAGACAGTAAGGTTTATTGGTTTTTTAAATTAAACTAAAAATTTTTTTATATGAACTAAACCTTCGGTTGAATTTCCAGTGCGGTCCAACTTAAATTTAACATGGTCACTCCGAGATCGAGTGTGATCCGCCGACCGCATTCGTCCTAAGGCAGTCTCGTCCATGCAAATATGGTTGAAGCTTAACACCTAATTCCTCTCATTGGTTCGACATTTAATTATATAGTGGTGAGTTTAAGTCTATAGATTGTCATATTTCGGAATACCATGACCCAATTTATGTGGGGTATCTCCATTCGACCAGAAGAGAGACTATGACCATGAGTAGTTGAGAAAAAAACCATAAGCGACCTATTCGATTATTGTTCGAACTACTCATGTCGATACAGACTCAATACAATAAACGGTTAATAGTAATGGTAAATGATAAACGATAAACGATAAACGATAAACAAAATACAGTAACGATGAATAGCAAATGGAGAACATAGATCTAATCATGCCCAATATACTGCTCCTCACGAGAAATCTCGTTCATCTTTTTCTAAGGAGATTTTCAATGAAAACCCTAATCCTACGCTACAAGATCGATCGCTTCCTTCTTCTTCGATGGCCCCTTTCAGATCGACAGTTGCACCCTACGACCACATGGTTTCTTCAGGTTTGCAGCACACGATATCGCCTCGACGTAGGGATTCCATGCATGGAGTACAATCTTTTGCCCAAACCCTAGCCTCAGGAGAGGATTTTCAACCCGTTAAAAAAGGAGATTATTTCTCCCTTACTATGGACAAAGAAATCTGTCAACAAAGGATAGTTGAGTTAAAAAATTCTCTGATTGGACGCATTCTTCTATCTAAACGCGTTAAGCCTTATTCGCCGGAAGATTTAAAGGCAAAATTGCATTCAGTATGGAAACCTTCAAGCAGTTGGAAGATTGTTCCACTTGGAAAGAGTTATTATAATATTCAACTTAATTCCATGACGGATATAAATCGGGTTTTATCAAAATCGTCTTGGAATTTGCAGCCCGGGACAATGCGTCTCATGAATTGATTGCCCGACTTCAACCCCTACAAGATGAATTCTTCCGTTGCGCAGGTTTGGATTCAAATTTACGAATTGAGTTATGAGTAGTGGCACCATTCTTTAATTACTAAAATTGTGTCTTCAATTGGTACTCCAATACAAATTGATAATCTTTCTTTATTTGGAGAAGTTGGATATTTTGTTTGTGTTTTGGTGGAACTAGATTTAACTAAGCCCCTTCAAGAGTTTGTTATGGTCAAACGAGTAGGCCATTGTTCCTTCATTTCTATCTGATACGAAAATCTCCTGGATTTATGTGTTCATTGTCGAATTGTTGGGCATAATATCAATCAATGCCGTAATATCAATACTAAAGAAGTGCCAAAGCGTGCGGAAAAAAGCAAAAAGGAGGTTAGTCGAGTCTGTGGTAGATTATTGCATCGTGATCATCCTCCGGTGGATAAGGGTAAGGTTGTTGCTTCAGAAAATTGGGTGCAAGTTAAAAACCGACACGGTAGAGTTAATGATATTGGAAATCTATCCCGGAAGTCAACACGAAGAATTCCTTTGGGGCATTAAGTGGCCATGGGGTCGAAGATGCAGTGGTGGTCGGAGACACTGTTGATAGGAAAATCTCAAAAAATCCAATGGTTAATGAGGATCGAACCTTGGCAATGGTCGATAATGTTAATAGTGATATACCTACACCTTTGCAGGTGGTATACCACTCTTCTCAGCACCAAAGTAACCATGCAGCTGACTTAAATGACGTAAGGAAAGAGGAATTACGACGAGCAATTACCCACGTCTCCAAGAGCTTACCTTTGACAGCCTACGAGTTGAACTCTAGTGACCCTTCGGAGAATTTTCAAGCCACAGCGGCTGTGGCTAAAAACGATGGTCTGACATGGAGGACGAAGATGAGCAAGGAGAATAGGAACAAGAAAAATTGGAAGCTTTAAAGACAAAGATAGGTGACCCTTCCACCACTCCGCTTGTCTTTCCCTCATGTGATTCTTCAGAAGCTATGAAGTCTATGATGATTGTGGCTCGTGGATCCTAGACCGACATTCCATAGGCTACATTAGACTATCAAGAAGATACTCGAGCACTTGCTAAAATAACAACTAACTATGCCATTCGAAAATCTTCTAGAAATAGACGCCCTTCGTTTAAATTGTATTTTTAAGTTATTTTTGTTTTTTTCTTTTTTATGAAGTTTAACATTATTTTTCATTTGCTACCTGATCGGCTTGTGATCAGGACCTTTTATTTTTTTTTATATATTTTCCTTTATTTAAAAAAGAATAGCAAATGGAGAACAATAAACAATAAGCATATGTGTTTACTTTTAATGATACAATTAAAATACGAATAGTGTGCATTTACATAACTTATGACACTCATATGCAATATCAAGATTACATAAGCTATTTTAGAACAAGTAAAACAACTGCGTAAAAGAATTTAGGAGTTCCTATATAATAATGAGCTAAACTAGTTCAAGTGGTAAATTAACTACACAAAAAAAGGGTTTAGATCGTTTAACCAAAAATGAGCGAAAGTTCAAATGAACATAAATGTTTTCTGAGTTATTGATTTTTTAGTGTCTGACCTATACGCACTTTGCTAGTTTAGTACCTGACATTACGGAGTTACCAATTTAGTACACATACTTTACAATATTTTAAAAATTGGTACCTATTCACTTTTAAGAAAGTTAATGCCCTCAAGTTTTTTTATATAAGGTTATGTTTTAATTAGGATTATTAAATTTAAACAAAGAAATTTAATTAAGAAATAATTTATTATTATTTAAATTAAATTATTAAACTCTTCATTAATAAATAAAATTAATTCAATCAATTATTTTTCTTAAAATACAATTTAAAAAATAATTAAACATTAATATGTCAATAAAAACATTGCTATAATTTTCTTATTTACTATCTTAATTTTCATTTTAATTTTTTAAATTAATTAACTAAACTAGTTTTTGTTTACGATTAATTAAATTTTAATTTATGTTTATTAATTTACTAATTTAACATAATTAATTTTTTTTCTATATATTCACATTTGTTATTAATTAAATTAATTATAATTTTTAATTGATTTTAGAATTTAAATAAGTATACTCAAAATTTATTTTAAGTATACATATGTTTCTTTGGGCATTTTAGTCCTTAAAAGTGAACAAGTACCAATTTATAAAAAAATGTAATGGGTACTAAATTGTTAACTCGGAAATATCAGATATGAAACTAGCAAAGTGCCTATACGTTAGGTACTAAAAAAATTAATAAGCCTTGTTTTCCTGTCTAAACGGTTACAAAGAATTAAAACGCTTTCAAGCTTTCTGATTTTCAACGAAAGATTCTTTGGAGAATATTGTGTTGATTTGTCGGGACTTTGGTAATCCCCATCAAAAAAATTTGTTTAACAAAATAGATTTTCAAAGAAAAGGAGAAAGAAAAAGACAATAACATACCAAAAAATACTACAAATTCTATATTGCAATTAATATTTTGTCCCATATTACAATATATACCATATTAATTGTCATTATCATATAAAATCTCAGCATATAAATGTTATCAAAATTGGAGATCAAATATCGATTACAATACTCAGAATGTTCATCTCTAGGTCAAATATCAATTGCAACAATCTTAATGCAATATGCTTAATGCTACTTCGATTATGGAAATATAAATTTGCTAAAACCAAGTCAAAAATGTTTCACCAGTTTTGACTGTATCAACTAACGTTTGACCTGTTCAATCACAAAAATGGTTTTTTTCCAGAGACTAGTTCGTACCAATTTATTAAAACACTGATTTTTACTATTCCATTATGATTATGCCCATCAAATTTCATAATGTAGTCAACATGCCTAATATAACAAGATTGTGATAATGAGTGATGAAGTTAAAGTAATAAGTTTATTCCCATGTATATGTATATATATTACCTTCAATTTGTGGAGATGACACCATCCATCATAAATTATATTAATTATTTGTAAGAACCCGGTCTCATGATGTTTTCTCTGTGTAATGCTCTTTGTTTCTTGATGTTTTTGTTCGTGGTTCCATTGGAATGCAAGAGTGAGGGATATGAACCCGCCTCTAACTGTTCAAACGTTGAGTGCCCTCCATATGTTGTCATTTACAGTCAAAAAGAATTTGAAATAAGAAGTTACAAGGAAGCCCTATGGGTGTCTGGTCCCAAGATCTTGAACACCTCTTTCGTGCCTGCTTTCCCTAATGCTATCTTGACGTAATTACCTATTTATCCCTTATTTATGTTTTACTTTGTTTCTCAAAAGAACTGATCACAGGGTTTCATATATATACGCCGTGTGTAAAATGTGTTTGATCTCTTGCAGCCTGGATGCATATTATGGTGGCAAAAATGTTCAACACGTAAAAATCGACAAGACAGCACCTATTTTTGTCGATGTCCAGCCTGCTCTATATTATGTCCAAAACACAACATACACGGCCAATTATTATGTGCCAAAAAGGTACCAAAACGGCATTCCTACACCTCTCTCACCTGAAATAAAGCCAGTGAAGTTGCCAAAATATAAATATGCAGCTGTTAATAGGATTACTTTTGGCCTTCTTGATGACGCCATCTTTTTAGGGCTTACTGCCCTTAAGAGAAGCCTCCAAGGTACCCCTTACCAACGGGCGGCTACTTTTAACCAGGTCACTGTCGTTACGTATAACCCTTATAGCCCTAATGATCCTTCTATCAATTCAGATGGTTTTAACGAAGTTTTGGTGTGGTTTGACTGATTATATGTAATTGCATGTGATTGTTCTATAACTACGTGCCATAACTTTTTCAGTTTTGAATATATTATGAGTTTTCAGGTGCCACCCTTATGGATATTGTTTTAATATGTCATGTGTTTAAAAATGATATCATTATCTACTTGTGACATTCAATTGGTTTATTCAACACCACATGAAAAAAAAAAATATTTTAAAAATCGAAGGTGAGCAACCCCGTCTTGCTAGTACGTACTATTTGCAGTTCAACATCCGACCCAATCGGTTTAATGAAGATTACTTGTGTGTTTTACTATAGTATATAAAATAATAATGTCATACATTATTTATATATAATATTTTGTAGATGAAAAATATATAAATAGCCAATTTAAAAAGTATCTAACATATATAGCCAAAAATTAAAACAATTACAAAATGTAATAAATTACCAAGTTTAAAACTATTCTTTTTAATGAAAACAAAAATCAAAACGGAAAAAACTGATTTTGACCTGTTCATCAAGATTCTTCGTGTAAAGCCTCAGTTTTCAAATTATATAAATAACTTAATTTAGTAAGAGAACATATTTAAAACCGCATGAATAAGACACATCTCAACTGTAAGTGGAATCGATTTTATTAATAAATCCAAATAATCCATCACACTTCCAGTGCGCTACTCTAATTATTTTATAAAATATAGTCTAATTATAAAAATTTGATGCGGCACTTATAACGACCAAAAATTACTAGAATCCGTGTAATTCGATGAAAGGAAACATTTTATGAAACATAGCCTAAAATTAAAATTTGCATTCAAGTAAACAAAGTACTTTAATTCAAAATACAACTTTTAAAAATAAAATTCTAACATTTAATAGAAAATTGAAAAGAAATGGCAATAATAAAATATTTCTAAAAATAAAATTAACTAAAATTTATTGTTTTCGCATTCACAGCCTCCAATCCTTGCTCAGGCTCCCCAACCTGAAAAGTGTTAACAAATATAGGGTGGGTGAACTTTCAACTCGTCCAGTGGGGACACGTTTGTCAGAATTAAATACAACAATAGGCATAATCGTAAACATTCAACATGTAATTTTTACTCTGTCCTTTTTCTTTGACTGACCAAATACTTTATAGTATTACGGGTACTCCCCGAGGATATGTCTGATCCCACACCTTCTTACAGCCCATGACTAAGTACTGCGGGTTCACCCCGAGGATACTTTGATCCGGACCTTCTTACAACCCCAGACTAATTATAGCACTGTGAGTTCACTCCGAGGATACTTTTGATCCCGGACCTTCTTACAGCCCCAGACTAATTATAACACTTATTTTGCATGTTTTTGTGTGTGTTTTGTGTAATGATTTATACGTATTTTTGGCGTGTTTTATTTGCAGTTGCATGTTTTAGTGTTATGTTGTGTTATTTTATTGATTTTTTAGGTTTTGGTGGAAAATATAAGTTTTGGAGGAAAAAAATATTAAAAAGTCATTCCGCACAACTGCGGAAGTCATCGTATTTTGGACATAACGTTCACATCTGAAACCCAGTCGACATTGTTAATACACTATTTGAAAGATAAGACAATGTTCTACAATGTCTATGGCTGCTACTAAATGCAAATGAAGACTTTTAGATGGGTTAAAATCATGTACAAGACAAAATAATATGTCAAAATCTCGGAAATGACACGTCTGGATATTTTGGTCATAATTCTCTGTATCAAATTGATATATAGGTGATTCAAGTGGCTATGGGAAGTTAAGAGATAGAGATACAATTCATAAGAGATATTAAGACAAAAATCCGAAGTTTAGAGGTCGCGCGGTCGCGCGCAAGTGGTGCACGGTCGCTCGCCGTGATTTGCAGAACACGAAATTTTCGATTTCTTTGCGTTTTTTTGGCTCTTTCACCTTGTTTAGGACTCTAGGCTTATAATAGGACTTCGAGAGTCCTTATATTTGACACACTCTCATTCTTAGCACTTTTAGACTTTAGTTTTTGGTATTTTTCTCCTCCATTCAACATTGAGATTACTTGGGTTCTTCCCCTTGAAGCTATTTTGCTTCTTAATCAAAGAGTAAGATTTCTTCATCTTTTTTATCTGATTTCAATTGTTGGGTAATTATTATTGTCGCATGATTATATTTATGATTTTTTTCTTTCCTTCAATTGAGGTTAAGATCTCATCCACAAGCATGAACTAATTTCCTTGTCTAGGATTATGATAATTTGATTCAAAAAAACAAGCATGAGTATTGATTAATTGATTTGTTTTCCTGAATAAATTGCTTTATCTGAAAATGGATTGTCTGGTCAACTGTTGATTGTTTTGGGGGAATAATTTAGATCGAGAGACGATATTATTCCTGGACTAAATTTATTCAGGGGATTAGATATGAATCAGAGATGTATTATCTAACCCTAGGCTTAATGAAAATAGCAAATTATGTTGGGATAGCCCTAATCTAGGCCTAGTTTTTACATGTTTGTTATATTTGTTAACCGCATGATCAATTAATTGATATTCTGCTTGTAGGTTTGATGAGATGATTCCGAAATCCTAGACTTTCATCCATATATTTTTTTCCTCAAAGTTTACTCGTGTTTAGTTTGATTATTATCTTCTTAATTATTTTTCTTTAGTTTATTAAAATCACAAATCTGATTAGAGTGTTTTAGGCTTTACTTTTTGTTTATTGTGAAACATAATAATTATTTGTCGGCTAAGTCTTCCTTGAGAGACGACTTGTGATTAACTTGCTACCCTGTGATTGATCTCGTTCTCTTGCGAGGATTGTTAGACTTTTATAGATGTTTACGGTTTCCCCCTCAGTTGGCGCACCAGCTGAGTCTCGAATAGCAGGGTCATTGGAAACTTGAGACCCGACTTTTATTCCAGTTGAGTGGTCAACCGACAAGTTAGGTGTCTCAACACTTTCTTCAGGGGTAGGCTTTTGTTAGGAAATTTATTTGTAAGATTTTGATGATACCATGTAAAACTTATACTAGGAAGTTGGCACCCCATTTTTTTTATATTTTATGTTGTAATAGATAGGACTGAAAAGGCTGAGTGAAGTCAGCTATGTTGAAGAATGCAAGAAATCACTGCAGGCTAAAGTGAAGACTCCATTGTGTGTCAGTTGAGTATGGCCAAGATGGAAGATAAATACTCGACTGAAGGAGAGCCAGCTAAGGAACAACTGTGTGAAGAATAAGAAAGTGTCGGTCAAGTCAATAAAAGAAGCCAAGTCTAATAGGTGAAGTGACAGTTGAGTCATTCCCCATGATTGGAGCAGACTCGAGTCAAAGGGTAAAGGCAGTAGTTAAGTCAAGACCACTGGCATTGATCCGTTGGAAGGAAGTCAAGGATATTACTCGAAATAGTAATAAGTCCAAGATGCCCGGTCTTAAAGTGTTTGGCCCAGAAATATGCAAAAGGAATAAACCAATGGGAAACGCTGGAGCATGTGTCAGACCCTGTAAAGCTGCAGAGTCATTTAATACGAGGAAAGGTCAACATCACATCTCTGCAAGCCAATAAAATACAAGCCAACGAACAAGAAATGTCATTTGAAAATAGCATATCTCTTCAACGGGCAAATTTTCAAATGAGCATTATAAAAGGCTGAGGAAGCATTTAAGAAGAGGTTACGATTTACACGAGCAAAAATCAATCTTAAAAGCAAGCATAACCTGCAAAATTCTCAAAGCTTATCAAGATATTCCTCAAGCCTAAAACTCGAAGGAACTCGACCCAAACACACGCTATGAAGGAAAGATTACTTCAATCAGTTGAAGAGAAAAAATTTAAAGAACGAAAAAGGGTCTACTCTCCAAGTTGAAGGAGTTGTAGTGAGGTTCAAGGTCGAACCAGAAGCTTCAAGTTTGTTGGAAGGTTGTGTGGTCAATTCCAAAGGCTTGAAGGGAGCTGAAGTAGCAAGGTAACTGTCTAGTGAAGAAGCTGAGTCGCAGGAGAAGCCAGCTGTGTGATCAAGGTTGTCTCTAGACTGAAAACTGCTTTGTAACTTGATCTGTTACTTAGTGGATTCCTTCAGGAGTTGGAGCAGAGTGGATTAGAGGAATTACACCATCCTCCAACCACTATAAATTTGCTTGTGTCATTTACTTTCAGCATTTTACTTTCTTGCTTATATTTTTATATCTGCTAATAAGTTATATTGATATCCAACTGATAATAACAAGTGCTAAAACAAGTGTTAAAAATGAGCTTAAAATTAACAAAGGGTGTGAAGTCTTCCGCTGTTAAAAACCAAATCAACTAAAGTTAAGTGTTAACTTAAGCAGCCAAGTTATACTATCAATAGCTCTATCGAGTCTGTTGAGTGGGTAACTTAGCTTAATATAGCCAACTTAGCTGTTCCCCAATGACACAACTGATTTGAGTCAACTCTGTTGAAAATGTTAAAAATACTAAAAGTTAAAATTTGGTGCCAAACGATTCATTCATGGGTGCAAAATCAAGCTGAGCACAGGCACCAGCAGTTGATTCATCGATCCCGTTGCATAACTGCAATGTCGAATCAAAGAGATCAACACCCAACACACATAATGAACAAAGAAAATAATAACAAATCCATTTTTGTCGACCAGACTGTAACAAGTACATGTCTCTTGGCAGAGCAATATATTTGGAGAAAATGCATGACCCTTCAAACTGTTAAAAGTAATTTGTAATTCCAAAGATTGAAGAAGAAGAGAAGGCACACAGAATTTCTTAATGAGAGTCAACAAATGGGTTATGGTGCCAACTCAACTAATCATGCTAATCCTACAAAGAGTTTTGTAGAATGTCAAAGTGGAAATTATTAGCAAAATTGTCGAAGTCAGCAAAATATATTAGACATCCCGATGTAGTGGAATGTGTTGAAGAATGATTTGGAGAAAATCAATATGCATAGAGAAATGAAAGGAATCACCTCTAGGAACTATTTAAAAATAAAATAAAATAAAACAATTAGGCATGGACAGAAAGTTCTAGTAATACAGCAGATAGTTTACTCCTCATGTTCCACGATTTGTGCTAGAGGTAAAATGAGTTGACTACTAGGAAAGCCACCAGGCTTTGCGCAAGCAAAACAGGGCTACATTCTGCATAAAAAAGAATTTATAAGTTCTCAGGGTTATCAAAATTATCCATCCGAACAAGTATTGTAAACTAAAAGGTAGAGCAGAAGAACAAAGTCAATATTAAGGACGAAAAAAAACTGGCATAAAACTTAGCCTGAAGAAGCATTGATGCCCATGCGATTTAAGACATTCGGAGTAGAAAAAATTAACCATTTAAATATTGTTTCCATACGGCAACACCAATCTGCAACTTAGTGTCACTATACCAAAGACGCACACAACTCGTAACAAAAGTATAAACATGAACAAAAATGAACTATCTAAAAAATCCAAATCATAAAAATCCCTGTTCTTAACTTGAACACCTTTCGTTAGATAAGGTTCCTTTTATTTTACCATATGCTCCATATCATCAATTGCAGCATCTTCCAATATAGTTTGAATTCAATACATCAGAAACACTGAAAATGAAAATCAATGATGCAGTGCAACATATAGAAAGTTCCTATCTCAAGCAAACTTTCATAACCCGGCGTTCCACAAAGCAAAATCTGACATAACAAAAACTGAATACTTCAAGCACAATGATTTACTATTTAGCACACTACTTCGAAAATATGTTCACAGATCGTAATTCGCAGGCGAATATGTAAAACCATGTAATTCACAATGATCTTAATAACAAAAACATTTTCATTGAGCTGTATCATTTTAGAAAGTTCAACGATTTCACACAAGAATAATTCAGAGCAAGAAAACACAAAAACCATATCAAGGTACCAAAAATTGTATTTTAAGAAAATAAAGTTGTATTAGAAGAAAATTCCAAAATGACATTACCGATATAACTGAACCAAGGTATCACCATCAATAGCAAGCATACATGGTTGAGCACATCGGCATAGAAAATAAGTGGAAAAAGTACATCTAAAAAAGTCTCATGTTTTGTCAGAATTCTTTCGTTGCAATGAAAATACAATAAATTTCCACAGAAGGAAAATTTCACAGGTATATACACTAAGTACAAGTGTACAACCACAATCCACAGACACAAGTATAATCATCTCAATCTAGTTGCTTAGAGTCATGAAATTAGCTCTTGCTTCTATTAAGCTTAAAAGAATATTCAGAAACGTTGAAAGAAAAGGGACTAATCATGAGACAAAACACCAACAGAAAAGTGAGCAAATTCTGAGAGAAATAGGAGTAATATGTTACCCTTAACACACATGGGAGTCGGATCGAATAAATTACCAAAGGAGAAGCTATTCTTCATCGCTGCAGTCTCCGTCATCGTCGACCTCGTCTTTTCCGAGAGAGGATATCCGCTTCATTAACACCGCCGAGAAGCTATTCCTCTTGTACCGAATGAATTTTCTGATGGCTTCCGTCGGAGTCTCGAACGTATCCGGCAAGGAGCGCGGCCGTTCCATCACCACCGACGGCGTTTCAGGCTTCGGAACCGTGATTGTGGTCGAATCATTTCATTATTTTCCAAACCATCGAAAAATTCCATTCGGAATCAGGATTCTCGTATCCTTCCACATAGTCTTCGGAGGATTTGCTATCCAATTTCGATTCCTTTCAGGGGAAATTGTTTCTCCCATTTTTTATTCTTATGCTTAGATGTGGCGATCAGCGATATCCTATTAATTAGTTTCTCCTCCCAGAGGTAAATCCATAGCAGAATTTCCTTGCAGAGGAAAAGAATTGGGTTTAGCCTCTGGAGCGGAGGAGACGAGGATGCTTGCGTAGCGAAAAGAAAACCCTGCTTGTTAATTAGTTAATGGTTTAATGCCTTAATTAAAAATTAAAAATTATATATGCATCATTTGTTTTTAAGGAACCGACACCTAAAGTTTTTATTTTAATTATAAAATAAAAATAGTTTATATGTATCAGTTTTTTAATCAACAAATGATGCTTAAAGAATTCATTTTAATTTCAAAATTGCCACCGCCTCTCTTTAGGCATCAGTTTCTTGGAAAACCGATGCATATTTGATTATTCTATAGTCTTTTTTTCGGTTGAAATTAAAAATATTCCAATTATTACAAATAGAAAAACTTAGATACTGCTCGTGATACAACTCGAGTCTATATATATATATAATACAAGTAAAACACCAATCAAAAAAAAATATTACAAGTAAAACCAAAAAAATATTATGATGAGATAAAACTAAAAAGATTTTTAAAAGGGATTAATAATTTGAATTTGCGGTAACGGCTATTTTAAGTATAAATTTAGTGAACAAATATAAAAACTATTAAAGAAGATTGATAATAAAAAAATTATTTCTTCAATAATTTCTTATTACTATTCATCTCTTTAATTTCCTTCCACGTCCGCACCACCCACCCCAACCCCAATCTACCCTCGGGGTTAATTTTTTTCTTCTCCAAGGTAGTTTATCTAGAACCGCAGTTAAAATAATTGTATAGTTTTTATTTTAATTAAAAATAATATCTCTTTTGACATATCTTATTATGAAACAATTGAAATTTAATTTTTGTACATATCTTACATGAAAGTAAAACTTTCATGATAGTATTTTTAATATATGCATTATGCATGGTTAGCTCGGAGGATTCCATTTTCCCCATAGGATTAGGACTTGTTTGATTTTACACTAAATGCCCCAATCACAGGTCAATTAATGATCAAATTAATTAGTGCATGCAAACTAAAATTCAAAACCCATAATTACCTCATCTCAGATTCATAAGTTTTAAATGTATATGCCAGAAACAACATATTCATTATTGATCACCAAACAAAGAGGGATATTTTATTTATTCCAATAAGTGATTATTAAAACAGGATAGATAAACTCCACTATAATTAAACGGTGAATATCAATAAGAACAAGTTAACTTTTGCATGCGCTCAATTTTCAACCCAGGAAATTTAATTAACACAACTCTACTCCACCAATATTGCAAACTTTATTCTCCCATGCACCAGGCCACGTGCCCTATCAATCTCCAATCAGAATATAACCTAATTCTATTTTCGGGTTAAAATACGCCTTCACGTCCACTGTCTTAAAAGGAACATAGTCGTTAACCAAAAATATATATCTTTTTTTTTTTAGAATGAAACCAGATTTCATCATCAAATGAGGAACCTCCCCCGTAATCAAATCCGAAATGTTTTGAGGGATGATTCCAAAATCCGACTCAATAGGACTAAAAGAAAAGGCATGACGCGCTAGATAATGGGCAACGCAATTGCTCGATCGCCTAATCCAATTAAAAGAAAAGGAAGAAAAATTAAGTAAAAGTTGTTGAATGTCCTCAATGATATTTCCCAAATAGGAGAAATTCTTCTCGTTCCTAGCCAGAGCAGGGACGACGTTCATGTTGTCCAATTCCAACACCACATTCCGAATATTTTTTGCCAATGCGAGTTGAATCCCCTCCCGACAGGCCCATGCTTCCGCTTCGTCCACAACCATGTTTTCCATTTTGAATTTTGATAAAGCACCTTGAACTTGCCCTTCATGGTCCCTTAGAATTATTCCCATTCCAGTTCCGACCTCTGCCACTATGGATGCATCCGAATTTATTTTAGTTGCTGGAAAAGCTGGAGGTGCCCATTTTCCATTATTCTCCACATGCTTCTGTATTGGGGTTCTTATTCTTATATTGAGCTCCTTATATTCCTCAAGTCTTCTAGCCGCCAACTCCAAGCACCATAATTGATCCACCTTTTTGCCTTGAAAAACTTGGAGGTTTCTTCCATACCAAAAACTCCATAGCAACATCACAAAAAAGCTGTGGGACTCATCATTTAGGTTCTCCGCCATCCACACGATCCAATCAGCCAAGTCCCCTCTTCTCGCATTTCTGTCCATTTCTATTCGTAGGGGGATAACTTTCCATGCAAACGACACCCAAGGGCAGTCCCTCAGCGCGTGGGCTGCTGTTTCTTCCTCGCCGCCGCATTGACTGCAAATTGTGTCCATTACTACCCCTCTTCTGGCCAGCGCGCATTTGACAGGAAGAATGTTTTTAATGCACATCCACAAAAATATTTTTACTTTCGGAGGAATTTCCAAGCGCCACATCCATCTCCAAATTTTACAGTCATTCCCCAAAGAGGAAGTTGTTTCACACGACAGTCCTTGCGCTTGCTTCGCAACTCGATATCCGGTTTTAACACTATAAATACCATTCTTCGTATAATGCCACATGATCTTCTCCCTCCTCACATTAGAAACTATAGCGATCGAAAGAATTGCCTCAACCTCATTCGAACTGAACATCTCCCTCAACCTTGTAACATTCCATCCCGCATAATCCTCATGTATCAACTCGCACACTCGGAGATCGTTCGGCCACACCCCATGCGGTGTAAGGATCCTAAAATTTGGAAGATCCGGCACCCAAGAATCCTTCCAAACCAACACATTCATCCCATTCCCAATGTTCCATCGCATATTTCTGCCCGCTAGAATGCTTCTCCATGTATATGATGGATTATGGCCTATCTTAGCAGTCAGAAAATTATTATTTGGGTAGTATCTCGCCCGTAGGGACTGGGCCAGTAAGGAATTGTCCTCGTGAATGAGCCTCCAACTCTGCTTAGCCAGCATTGCTTCATTGAAACAATGTAGATCTCTGAACCCCAAACCACCCTCATCTTTTGCTCTGGTAAGATTATTCCAAGCACACCAATGAATCCTTCTTTCTTCTTTTTTCTGACCCCACCAAAAATTGCTAACAATTGAATTTAATTGTTGGCAAGTTTTTGTAGGAATTAGAAAGCAACTCATGATATAAGAAGGGATTGTCTGCGCCACTGACAACAATTGGCTCTTCCATTGCTTAAGTTTTTTTCGGACTCGATCCACCACAAGCTGGAATACCTCCTTTTTCGAACGATCGACTGCCTTTGGAAGCCCGGGGTAGATTTCGTATTTTGCCACTAGTTTCATGCCCATTTTATCCGCAAGGTGCTATTGTTTGGCTGATTCGACATTCTTGCTAAAAGTGATTTCTGATTTCTCCAAATTAAGTTTTTGTCCGGATGCTCTCTCATAATCCCTGATGATATTACTCGTCACATCAATATCTTTCTTAGTGGCTCTTCCAAAAATGATAATGTCGTCGGCAAAAAACAAGTGCGAGATTTGTGGAGCCCTTCGACATATTCTTATACCATGTAACGATCCCCCAAATTCCGTCTTTCTAATCATTGAAGACAATGCCTCTACACAGAAAAGAAATAAATACGGAGAAAGCGGGTCTCCTTGGCGGAGCCCACGAGTAGGAGAGAATGAGTCTCCCGGCTGACCATTAATAAGGATAGAAAAAGAGACAGTAGTAATGCACTTCATAATAAGCTCAACAAAAGAAGAATTTAAACCCAATTTAATCATGACACACCGGAGAAATTCCCATTCAACCCGATCGTAGGCTTTACTCATGTCGAGTTTGAATGCGAAATTCCCTTTTTTTTGGCTTTACTTTTCTTCATGGAGTGAAAAATTTCAAAGGCTAGAAGGGCATTATCAGTGATCAACCGACCCGGAACAAAAGCTGACTGAGTGTGACTGATAAATCTTGGCAATATATATTTAAGCCTATTAGCAATGGTCTTAGTAATAATCTTAAATAATACGTTGCAAAGACTAATTGGGCGGAAATCGCTAACCTTTTCCGGACACTTTTTCTTTGGAATAAGGACTATGAAGGTTTCATTTAACGCTCTGGGATTAGCATTACCATTTAAAATATCAAGAACGAGGGAGAGAATATCTGAATTAATAAGGGACCAGAATTTTTGAAAAAATAAGGCTGGCATACCGTCCGGTCCTAGAGCTTTAGTCGGGTGCATCTGCATCAGTTCCGCTTTCACTTCCTCTTTTGTGAATGGATGTGCCAATGTGTCGTTCATGTCAGCCGACATTTTATTGTCGATTGCATCCAATGCTCGATTCATATCCAAACTGGGCTCCGCGGAAAAAAGGTCTTTGTAATATACCATAAACTTCTTTGCAATCTCCTTTTCCTCATCCACCCACACGTCATTCTCATCCCGAATTTTCTCGATGGTATTTCTAGTCCGTTGTCCCGATGTCGTTCTATGAAAAAAGGCCGGATTTTTATCACATTCTTTAATCCAATTCGCTCTTGAGCGTTGGTGCCACATGAGTTCTTGCTTTTGATATAAATCAGCCAATTGTTTTTCTAGAAGCTGCCTAGATCAAAGGACCTCTGGAGATGGAAGAGTCGATGATTGTTGTTGTAAGTTTTCCTCGCAAACCCGAATCTGACAGCTGATATTACCGAAATGGTCCATTTCCCACGCCTTCTGTTGTTCCCCACAATTTTTAATTTTTCTAGCCACCTGCTCTGTTCTATTAGTTGTAGCACCCTCTTGTCATGCATCCCTTACAACCCTTTTGCACGTTTCATCCAACAATCACAACGACTCGAACCTGTAAATATTTCTTTTTTTCCGCTTCCCACTGTTCTTATTTTGATTCACCCCATTCCAGCTAATATGAACTGGGCAATGATCCGACCCCACGCGAGGTAAATGCACCACCTTGTGTTTTGGGAATAGATAAACCAAGTCCGCATTGCCAAGGCATCTGTCGAGTCTTTCCTGAATATTACTTTCGCCGCTTTGTCCATTTGTCCACGTAAAGGATAAGCAACCAAGTGTTCTCTTTAAGCCCATCCTCCCGCCAACCGTAGATGCCCGTTAATCTCCACTTAGCATTCCTGTCAGAAACTACGCAGTCTACATGGTGTAAAGATGATGATGAAATAGTGACCTCAAAAGTATATTTCCATAGTAGACACAAACCTCTTCGTCTTCCCCCGCCTGATTTATCACACTCAATAATATGATGGCCGTCCAAGCCCGTAATCCTGTATATCTCCTCATAATCATCTTCGCATAATTTTGTTTCCATCAAGAAAACAAAACTGGGATCTTTAGATTGAATTAACCTTTTAAGCGCCCTAACTGTCGATGGGTTCCCAAGCCCTCGATAGTTCCAACTTAAGCAACTCATTGTGCCCGGCGAGGTTTCTCCTTTGCAACCTCCGCCGATAGCGCAAATGTAGAAGAAGTGTCAAAAAGCCCGAACTCTTTTTGTTTTTTTCAAGAGGACAATTAGTCTGGGGTTCCATGGAATTGGTTGTGGGGTTAGAGCATTTCGCTGGGAGTGTTTTCGATTTTGAAGTGTTGAGGTTTTGGTTTTTAAGCGGGTCCAGGTTTTTGTGTTTATGTTCTTGGCTTTTGTCTTAGGTAGGGGGTGCATTTGCAGGCTATCAATAGAAATGTTGAGGGTGTGAGTTGATAGGGTTTGTGGTAGAATGGGTGTTGTGATGGGCTGAGAGGCTTGGGAAGAGGAGTGTGTTGACTTTGGTGTGGTGGGGTTTGAGTTTTCATTATGGAGATTTGGTAGAGGGGTTGAGATGCTAGCTGACGGTATATTAAGGTCAATGGTTGGTTGTGCGGTTCGATTTTCCGGGAGAGTAATGAGGGACAAGGATTGAAGGGAGCATCTAAGGTGGGCGTTTAGCGGGGATGCGATGGGGTCATGGGTTTTGATCTGCTCAATGGGGTCGTGTGTGGTGTAGTGTGGCTGTGATGGTTGTGTCCGGTTGTGGTGGGGCTGGGAGTTGAGGTTAGTATATGTGGGTTGTGTATGGGCTGTTTTGTGGTTTTTGGGTTCATGGCCGAAGAGATTACGTGTCGTGGTCGGGGTGGAATTGGACGTGGTGGGACGGGTCGATGGTGTTCGTTTGAGGGTGGAGGCTTTTAACCACAGACCGTATTTCATACTTGACTTATCTATGCATTCGTTTCAATCGTAGTGTTCACAGTTACGAAAAAAATGCCCGATAATTCTGCAACAAAAATAATATAACGGCAGCGATTCGTACTTCAGGGGTATAGTCAGAGTATTCCCTTTGATCCGAATAGTGATGGATCGTTGTAATGGCTTAGTGAGATCAAGGTATACTTTGAACCGTAGAAACTTACCAAAAAGGCCCTCTGTCAAATGGTCAAGTGATGCAATTTCCCCGAGCCGACCGGCCAATGTTTTTGCCACCATGGGAATCATACAAGCGATCGGGATATCATACGCCCGTACCCAAAAAGCTGAATGTTGTATCGTAATTGTGGAAGGTTGCTCATTCTCCTTCAGAGCTTTGATTGTGAATAAACCTCCATCATAGTGCCAAGGTTGATTTTGGAGAACCCAATCCATATCTTCCCTTCGACTGAATCGAAACAGAATCAATCCCCCCATTAACGCGTGATTATGTCCTCTTTCGCTTTCCAGGCCTTCTTCATAACTTCAATAAGATAAAACAATTTCCAAGTTTTATTCGTAATTAGTTTTCCAACCATGCAATTCGTCCATGAAGAATTTTCGATCGCAATTTCCCCCACTATATTGTACAAATCTAATACGTTCTTCTCCTCATCTGTTGGATCCTCCATCACACAAGGTATATATTTCTCCGTAGCCCAGAATAGAGATGAATCGGGAATTGGAGGACACCCTGCAAAAAATAAAAGCCAACAAAAACGAAGCAAAGATACTACCAGACTCAAAAAAGAAAGAAAAAAACAGACCTTGACTCGATGCAACCCTAACTAAAACAAGAAGAAGAAAACAAAGGAAAACCTAGCAGGACCGAAACCCTAAACCCAAACAGATATGGAACAGACGCAGGACAAGAGATCAGAGAAAAAGGATAACACAAAACCAGGGAAAACCTCGCGGAGAGAGGCGACGTGAAGGACGAAACCCTAACAAAACCCTACGGGTGACATGCTCCTAACGACGAGGAGAACTAAATTGTGTGTGAATTAAAAGCAGAAAAATTGTGAGTAACCGGCCAACCTGCACAACCAATATTGAAAGTAAAAGGGAAAAAAACTGTTAGAATTTTTTTATAGATTAATTGATATTTCTCTTAATTTTAAATTGTAGATATATATGGTAATAATTACCTCCCAACTGTGGATGATCCACGAATAGTGCAGACGTTGCGAATGCATTCTCACCGTCTTGTTTTCAATTAGTCGCAACTGAACAAAAAGAGATAAACAATAAGATAATTAATAATTTTTTTAACCAACAACTAGCAGTGAATTAGAATTAAGAAACAAATTAAAAGGCACAAATTAAAAATATATAATATATAATATTACCTCCCCTGAAAGAGTGAGTTTGGCACAAATGGGTGATTGAGGGTCGGTAGTTCCATTGCACATATTGACCGCGTACTCGGTGATTATGAATGAAGACGGGGAATTTTTGATAGCATATGGCCCTGTTGGGTCATCTATTGTGGACAAATAGAAATAGGGGGTTCGGGTGCCAGCATCAGTTTAGGAGACTACATTCCCAAAAGGTGATCCATCGATTGGGTCGGGGATGTTAAGAACACCCCAGACACTGGAATTCACCAACCACCTGGCTAACATAGTGTAAGTCCAAGCGGCTACGATAATCTAGAGGGGGGGTGAATAGATTATCTCCATCTTTTCGATTTCGCCCTCTTTTTCGAACCAAATGCTCAAACACAATAATAAAGGTGCGGAATGTAAATAATAAACGTCGATTTATAGAGGTTCAACCCACCTAGGGCCTAATCCTCTACCACCCAGTATATCCGGGATGGATTTCAAAAACAAAAATAATTTTATTAATTACCAAAATTAATACAAACTCAACTTACAACACCTTGAAGAGCACCACACTCTTCTTCAACAACACCTTTGGAGATTACCACAATCTCCCTTTGAAGATCACCACAATCTTCCTTCAACGGCACATTGTGAAGATTACCACAATCTTCAACCTTGAAGAATACCAAATTCTTCAACTACTCAATAAGAAGATCACCACAATCTTCTTGCACCTATCACCTAGATCATCCAAGTGTGTTCTTACCACAAGAACACTCACAAGGATATCTTGTGTTGAATGATAACCAAAAAACAAGATTTCAACTCAATAATGAATATTACAATTTGAGTGCAAAGTGTAATCAAGAATAGCCTAGACCTCAAGGATGTGAAAGTGATAAGCTAGGCAAATTTACAACAACAATAATAACAATGAAAGACCAAGTATTTGCTTGAAGTGTATCTTGTTGTTTTGTATCTCAATTGTTGTATTGGTTGCTCCAAAACTTCCTCTATTTATAGGAGATGATTGATCAAGCATAGGCTCCTCTTGGGGATTGAAAATCTACAAAAAAAATACAATTAAAATCAAGAATATAGCTATTAGAAATCAATCCCACAATTTAAGGAAATGTGTCTGCTGTCAAACGGTCATATTTTTGCTATCAAAGCACAGGGCGACCGGTCGCACAGAAATAAGAGAATTGAAGAACACTCTGAAAATTTCAACATGGCGACCGGTCGACATAGGCTTCGACCGGTTGACCCTTGTCTCAACCGGTCCCCCTAAGTGAAAAACCAAGGAAGTTTGTTCTGTTTCAAAACAAAACGTTCAGGTACCGGTCGACCCCTGGGCGACCGGTCGACCTGACCGTTTTTCACTTCTGTCTCATTTTTTGTTCCAAACTCATCTTCAGGTACGGGTTGCCCTATAGGGCGACCGGTCGACCACGAGACAGAAATGTTGTCCAATTTTTATCAAAAATAAAACTCAAGAAATACTCCGCAAAATATAGTAAAAACATTTTAAACTAATCGGAAGTATTTAGACAACATTTAGGAACCTTGTTTTAGAAGTGAAAACCCATTGATATAAAATCATTAAACGTGTTGTCCAATATTATCGAAAATAAACTTGAGGAAATACTCCGGAAAATATTAAAACCATTTTAAATCATTTAGGAGTATTTGGACAACCTTTAAAGACATTGTTTTGGTGACAAAATAAAATCATCAAAATTAAGATAAAAACATGTATCAAACAATCTACCCCTTTTTGATGATTACAAACCAAAACAATTTTTACACAAACTAAGAGAGCAATTTTAGAAAGGATTTTCCGGTAAAAACTTTTGACCGTTTGGAAGCAACCAAAATATCCAAAAATATTAAAGCAACCAAGTAGGGAGTAAATATATTCAATAATAAGCACACGCTCCCCCTATCAACAAGCATATCAAGAATAATGTAAAAGCAATTTTCCATAAGCTAAAAATTTTAGCTTTTACAATTTGTTCAAGAGTTTATAAGCTCCCCCTGTCACAAAACATTATTAAACAATTATATAAGTCCATCAAGCAACCATTGGACTAAAAATGAATCACAACTTATGGCTTTTATGAGCCATAGCTTATAGCTTTTATAACAAGCTTTTATTAGCTTCTTTGAGCTAATGAGCCAGTATCCTGTTTCTCCCCCTTTGGAATCATCAAAAAGAATGTTAGGATGATAGATAGCTCATATAATGACATCAAAGTGTACCAAAAGGACGGTTTATCAACCGTTGAGCAACTAGAGCTTAAAAAAATCCAAGGAAAAATAGGAGAAACGTATCATAAGAAGCCCATAAGCTCATTTGTTAGCTAAAAAATATGATCTCAAAAAGATTTTTAAGACATTTGGAAGCAAGAGACTCATGTAGAAGTTGAAAATTTCATTGCAACATTTCATCGAACACCTTGTGTGCGTAAAAATTAAAAGAGGTTGTATATAGCCCTTGTAAATGTTTCAAGCCATAAATTTTCATAACATCATCAATCATCCTCATTTCAAAGCTCAATAAGATCATATGCAACATATGCAATATTTGTTCATCAAATAAGAGGCTCAACAAAGAGATTCTCAAGGGTTCAACCCAATTGAGATAATATAAGCCAAAAAGATCAAGGCATTACAAATGCCAAAAATTAGAGCAATCATCAAGTGATACAAGTCATGCCTTTAAACAATATATATATCAAATGTCCTAACATATCCATCTAAGCATAATGATCAAAGCATTAAAAGAAGCACTTTTACCATCAAGTATTTCATACCAATTTTCAAACAATGCCATATAAGAGTATTTTTACCATCAAATACTCCATTAATATCATGATCATCCACAAGTCATTAACAACTCACAATTTTAATCCTTTCAAGAAAACATGCAAATATCATTAGTGCAAAAGAGTTGTACAAAAATTCATAAAAATACAAAGCAACATGAATGAAAATGCTAGAAAGTAAAGGGGTGGAGAACATCATTCCTCATCCGAGGAGAATCAAGATCCGGGAATAAAGTCCTTGATGAATTTCTTCAATTTGCCGATAGATTTTTGTATTTTGGAGGTCTTTTACTCCAAAGCCTCATACCTCGTTTCATGGAAAGCCCTCATCTCATCAAATTCGGCTTGGGTATACCTCCTAGGCGGTTGAGCACCGGTATTACCCTCTGGATTGCTCGGTTCGCCTTCCTCCGCCAATCTTGCAGCCTCGGCGTCATCAAAATAGTCATTTGGATCGGGGGAATCTTGACCTCTTCCTCTAGCCATTTTAGTTGGTCGGATGTCCATATTCTTGCGCATCGTGACTATTTGGGAGATGTTATCAATGTCAAAGTCATTTTGAAATACCTCCGAGTTACACTCCGACGAAAGTAGTCCCGATTGAATAAGAAGTTTACAAATCTAATTTCCCATAACCAACTTCTTATTACCTTGAGTGATGGACTCAATTAGACATTGAATAAGTATGGCGCCAAAATTAAGAGGTTCCCTCCTAGCAATCTTATAAGTTAAAAAGTAATCCATGTTGCTAGGCATCTTTCCCGACTTACCACAAATGCAATATGCGACAATGACCGATAAAATACGATGCTCAAGTGTCATTGCCAACAATGAATACTTTGGCCATACTCTCAAATACGTCTTAACTTCTTTTATCGACACCCCCAACATTTCATCATTCCAAGTCCCACAAGAGAAATAATCCCAACCTCTTTCTCTAACATGTAAAAGCCGGCAAATATCATTGGGAGTCCATCTAAAATGACGACCCCTTATAAACGAATTTACGGCAATCGGCTTTCTTTCAACATCATATTGCACCCACATATTAGCATAAAAATGTTGGATAATATCATCATCATACAAAACATAAGCATGCTCCCATAAATACATCCAACCTTGCTCCTCAAAGAATCCTCTAATGGTAGGATATTCATTTGTAAATGAACTAAAACGACACATTTTAGTCCGAGCAATAGATTTTCCTCCCATCCCCGAATCCTCATAGTACCATTCCGCATACTTATTGATGAAATTAAGAACATTGTGGGAATGAGGAGCTTGAGGAATAAAAGATTTTTTACCTTTCGCCCAACGGTAATTTTGGAGCGAAATTGTTCCCCGGAGCTCGGTAATTTGGGCCCGAGAGAGAACGGGATTTTGAACATCATCACCTTCTTGAGCCACGTTCCTCTGAGCGGCTCGAATATCCCTTTGTTCGGCTTCTTCTTGCCGATTTCTCGAAGAACCCTCTCCGCCCCTTCTACGCTTGGAGATGGGATTTCGACCGGTAGAATTTATTGTGAAACTAAGATGATTAGCAACAAGAATCGTGAAAAATAATGAAGAATTGAAGATTCTAGAGAAAAGGGGGAACGTTTCTTCGCGGAAGGGTTTTGAAGAATTCTTCTGCGTCTGTTAAGAACTGAAGACAGAACGTATTAATGTTGAGAAATTGCCCTGGGCGACCGGTCGAGGTAGGGTGCGACCGGTCGACGCGTGCGATGCGGCCGTGCCGCCCGCTTTGACCGTCCCAGTGCAATTTTTCTTTCCCAGAATTTTTCAAAAAACGATTTTTCACCCCAAAAGTTTTAAAACTTTGCAAAAAGATAATTTTGGATCAAGTCCAACAAATACGGGTTTCGGGAAAACATATATTCGAGAAAAACGAGTCTTAACAAGTAGTGCCCTTTTAAGAGAATATTTGCAAAATCATTTAGGGGCACTTAAGGGGTTAAAATGAAATATTTTGAAAGATATGTGCATAAGCATAATATCGAGTTCTAAGAAAAATATGAGTAAACGTACCTCGATAGTTTAAGAAACTTGATGACGAAATAGCCAATGAATATGAGATATAAATATCCTACACAATTCTTAAACAAAATTTGCACAAAAACATAAGTATAGGCAAGTGATAGGAGATATCAAAAACTTATGCTACACAAATACAAAAGAGATAATAAACCACATAGGTCTAATTTAAATCCACAAGAGTTTTAGAAATATCATGCAAGGTCTTCTTTTAAACATTTTGAAACTCACAAATATATTAGAGACCAAAAAAAAATAAATGCTTGAAAACTCATTTTGCAATTAAGACAAAATTAAAAACATGCATAGAATTAAAATAAAATGCATATATAAATGGGAAGATACGGTTTACCAGTTACGCCGTTTCCATGGGTTGTGTCTTTTCCATTGTTGATGATATCTTTCCTTTGAGAAGTCACTTTGTTGATGATGACTTCTTTGATTACTCCATTTCCAAGGTTTGTTACCTTCCCATTGTTGATAGTCTCTTCTTCTTTGAAAATCATCTTGTTGATGATGTCTTTGCCATTTCCAAGAATTGTGTTCTTCCCATTTTTGATTGTATCCTCTTCTTGGAAATTAACTTTGTTGAAAATGATTTATCTTTCTTTGATCAAATGAAACGGTCATTTGATGCCTTCTTGGCGGTATGAATTTTCTTCGATCATTGTTTTGTCGGGTACCTAATAAAACATTATTTTGTGGTACCCTCAAGTGTTTGGGTCCTTTAGGATTAGCTTTGAGACTTTTAGGTCTCCAATAATGATTAGAGCTATTTCTAGCCCGACAAGTATTAGCCGTATGACCATTTTTACCGCAATAGAAGCATGTAATAATTCTAGGAGCATTAAGACCAACATGCTTAGAGACTTGATTCTTTTTCATATGATTGACAATATTAACCTTATGATCAAGTTCTAGTTTCGAATTATCACAACAATCAACAATTTCATCGGTACTCAAGTCGGATTTAGATAGATCCTTTTTTATGCAATTAATATCCTCAACAAGAGTACTATTTTATTTTTCCCTTGTCAAGTGTGGTGGTGTGAGCACATGATAGTGATTCATAGGAAGTAAATAAACTATCCTTATCATTTTTCAAAACATTGAATTCCTTTTTCAAATTTTTGTATTTAACAAGTAAGCTTTGGAATTCATTTTGAAGTTCATCATAATCATTTTGCAAATCACTATAACCATTTTGAATAACAATATCATAGGAAGTAGAGGGTTTAAGACATACCTCATTTTCTTCTTCGATGCCCATAAAACAATATTCAACTTCTTCATAGTTGGAAGTTGTAAGAGGCTTGTTCCTTAGATTTGAGCTTGTATGACCTTGAGAAGTAGATGCTTTTATTTGACTCCTTTCATTTGCAAATACTCCATAGATGGCTTCTAATTTTTGCCATACATTATGTGCCGATCGAATTCCTACAATATGTTCATATTCCAAATTAGTAAATGAACAATACAAAATATTTAGAGCCTTACCGTTCAAAGAGATGATTTTCTTCTCTTCATCATTTAGCTCTTTGAGGCTTTTGAAGGTGTGTGGTGTATCTTTCATCGGAATGGATTCTCCATTTATGACGGTGTTCCAAATATCAAACCCGCAACCTTGTAAATAACATTCCATTCTTTCTTTCCAAAATATAAAAATTTTGGAATCAAACTGAGGTGGCTTGGTGGTGGAGGTGCCGGAAAGATGAGTTTCGTTCGTAGCCGACGATCGTTTCTCTTTACTCGCGATGTGAAACGAGTTTGCCAAAGAGTTTGGCTCTGATACCACTTGTAAGTCCAAGCGGCTACGATAATCTAGAGGGGGGTGAATAGATTATCTCCATCTTTTAGATTTCGCCCTCTTTTTCGAACCAAATGCTCAAACACAATAATAAAGGTGCGGAATGTAAACAACACACGTCGATTTATAGAGGTTCAACCCACCTAGGGCCTAATCCTCTACCACCCCAGTATATCCGTGATGGATTTCAAAAAGAAAAAGAATTTTATTAATTACCAAAATTAATACAAACTCAACTTACAACACCTTGAAGAGCACCACACTCTTCTTCAACAACACCTTTGGAGATTACCACAATCTCCCTTTGAAGATCACCACAATCTTTCTTCAACGGCACCTTGTGAAGATTACCACAATCTTCAACCTTGAAGAATACCAAATTCTTCAACACCTCAATAAGAAGATCACCACAATCTTCTTGCACCTATCACCTAGATCACCCAAGTGTGTTCTTACCACAAGAACACTCACAAGGATATCTTGTGTTGAATGATAACCCAAAAATTCAAGATTACAACTCGATAATGAATAATACAATTGAGTGCAAGTGTAATCAAGAATAGCCTAGACCTCAAGGATGTGAAAGTGAATAGCTAGGCAAATTTACAACAACAATAATAACAATGAAAGACCAAGTATTTGCTTGAAGTGTATCTTGTTGTTTTGTATCTCAATTGTTGTATTGGTTGCTCCAAAACTTCCTCTATTTATAGGAGATGATTGACCAAGCATAGGCTCCTCTTGGGGATTGAAAATCTACAGAAAAATACAATTAAAATCAAGAATATAGCTGTTAGAAATCAATCCCACAATTTAAGGAAATGTGTCTGCTGACAAACGGTCATATTTTGGCTGTCAAAGCACAGGGCGACCGGTCGCACAGAAATAAGAGAATTGAAGAACACTCTGAAAATTTCAACAGGGTGACCGGTCGACATAGGCTTCGACCGGTCGACCCCTGTCTCAACCGGTCCCCCTAAGTGAAAAACCAATGAAGTTTGTTCTGTTTCAAAACAAAACGTTCGTGCACCGTCGACCCACGGCGACGACCGACCGACCGTCGGCGCCGGGCGGCCGGTCGACCTGATCGTTTTCACTTCTGTCTCATTTTTTGTTCCAAACTCATCTTCAGTGCGGGTTGCCTATATAGATGCCGGTCGACCACGAGATAGAAATGTTGTCCAATTTTTATCGAAAATAAAACTCAAGAAATACTCCGAAAATATTATAAAAATATTTTAAACTAATCGGAAGTATTTAGACAACATTTAGGAACCTTGTTTTAGAAGTGAAAACCCATTGATATAAAATCATTAAACGTGTTGTCCAATATTATCGAAAATAAACTTGAGGAAATACTCCGGAAAATATTAAAACCATTTTAAATCATTTAGGAGTATTTGGACAACCTTTAAAGACATTGTTTTGGTGACAAAATAAAATCATCAAAATTAAGATAAAAACATTTATCAAACACATAGGTGCATTGGACGGTGGAGGCCTTGGTTTGGGAGCAATGGCCTTTGCATGAATTAATGGAGATATTATTACTAACAAAACAGCTGAAACCAAAAGACTTTTCATTTTCAATTAGCAATTTCATCTTAATGGTCAGCTAGCTAGATTTTTAATTAACAAATGATGAGAATGAACAATTTCAACTTAATTTAGCTATGTATTTATAGAGAGCCATCATGAATCGAATCATTATTGATACAGGATTAATAAATCCAAAATTAGGTACTATTTGATAATGTGACTCATTTTCCATAAAATATTAAAGAAAGATATTTAGGACTCCTTAAAGTTTAACTTTTTCAGTCAATATATTACTTTATTTTTTGTTATTGATATGATTTGATGGGAAAAAAATCATGGCGTGCTTCCATTATTAAAATTTAAATTTAGCAATTTCATTTCAAATCTTAATTTATGTGTGGAAGAAAAAAAAAAAAAAGCCAACCTTTTTCATCATTAGAGTTTTTTTCATCATTAGAGCAAATATTAGTAGTTGGCTTATAGGCTATGTTAGCAAATGGTCAGTTTTAATGCTAATGTTAGAGTTGGCTTATAGGCTATGTTGTCACTTGCATGAAAAATTGAGATAGCTGAGCATTTTTTGTGATTCTATAATATACTAATTTTAAAAAAACTGTTGTTGTACTTTATACAGTTAATTTTTAGTTAAGTATGTTAGTTAACAAAGTGTTAGTCAATTATTGAAGTTGTTAGTTCAAAACTAACACCAGCAAAGTTGATTGTCTGTGTATATATATACCCTGCCATTGAATGAATAAAATGAGTTGAGTTCATACTTTAAATTTCAAATTTATGTTTTTTTAATCTCAGATTTAATATATTTCAGTATTAAAGTTGGTCTGAGCACTAATGAATTTTTAGATATTTAAGTCATAATTTCAAATTAGCTTTATGGAATAATGGTACATAGTAACGTGATTTATCAAATTTATGCCTTGTCTTTATCTAAACTTGATTTAAACTTGATATAACAGGTTGCATAATTGCATTTTATTTATTGTTTGACCTATTTGCTAGAATTCGCTTTTGAAAATTTTTCCACTTTTACAAGTCAATAAATTGCTTGTCCTTTCAAATGGGTATTGTTGTTTTAAAAGATATATCGAGATTTTGGTAATTAGACTAAATTTTAAGTGTAGGTTTTATGATTTATCTGAATATTAAGAAATGTAGTGATTGTTGTCACAAGGTTTGGCAAACATGAATTGCTTCAAAAACGTGTTAGTCATTATTGTTGCTAATATTTTAATAATTTAACCTAGTAGATCACGAAGTTATGGATTGAAAATGGATGTTTGCTAGTTGATTGTCAGAGGAATATGAGGATGGAGTGAAAGAGTTTATTAGATTTGCAGTCGAACATGCAGAAAATCTTAATAAAATCATATGCCCTTGCTTGAATTGTTGTTATTCAAAGCAAATTGGCGCCAATGAGTTGCTCGATCATTTAGTTTGTAATGGAATTGATCAAAGCTATACATGTTGGACTAAGCATGGTGAAATGAGAAATAGTGATCATGAAGATAACATAAGTCATACAACAAGTGATCCATACATAAATACAAACGATCAGTGTGATCAAGTTGAAGAGATTACTAATATGGTTGAAGAAGATCTTTGATATTGTCCTGAAATGTTTGATAGATTGGTAAGTGATGCAGAGAAACCGTTGTATGATGGTTGTACTAAATTCACAAGGTTGTTGACAGTGTTGAAGTTATACAACTTGAAAGCGAGTAATGGGTGGTCTGATAAGAGCTTTACAGAACTACTAACTCTTTTAAAAGATATGCTTCCAAATGACAATATTCTTCCAGGTCGAACGTACGAGGCTAAACGAATGTTGTCCTCTATTGGCATGAGTTACGAGAAGATACATGCTTGTCCAAATGACTGTGTTCTTTTTCGAAATGAATATGCATCGTTAAAAATGTGTCCTAAGTGTAATTCTTCACGATATAAAAAGAAGGAATCAACTCCAGCGAAAGTGGTGTGGTATTTTCCTATAATACCAAGATTTAGGCGCATGTTTCATAGTATGGAAGATGTGAAGCACTTAACATGGCATGCACCTGGAAGAGTTAAAGATGGAAAGATTCGACATCCTGCAGATTCTCCTCAATGGATGAAAATTTACCATGATTATCCCTATTTTGGTAAAGAAGCAAGAAACTGACACGATCCTTGGTAATCGATTTGAGGAGACAGCGACCTAGTTTGGCATGGTATTGGTGTGTGTTTCCATTCTTTTTTGACATTTTAGATGTACTGTTTATTTATCAATTATTATAACATGAATGATGTTTGCTGATTTTAATGATAATGCCTACTTGATTTAATGGCAGGATGGGAGCATGGCAATGTCCTATTGAAGGTTTATCAAATCCTATAATTGCAAGTATTATTTCTTGTTATGACTTCTTCTGGCTGCGCAGTTACATGCCTTGTACATATTGACTAGATGAAATAATGAGAGAATTGTATTGTGGGAATGGAAATAATGAGACGGAATAATTTCAGTGTACTTGTCACATGCATTGATCTAATTAGTTGTTGTATTAAGTTGAAAGAAAATTATTAAAGTAAGTTAGCCCAATTTTACAATTAAGTTGAAAGAAGATTATTAAAGTAAGTTTGCCTTCTTGGGCTTGCCAAATTTTACAATTAAGTTGAAAGAAGATTATTAAAGTAAGTTTAAACATACTCTTAGGGATTGTGAAGTGTGCATTGATACAGTTACTTGATGCTTCGGGTTTGTGAGAGAAGATAGAAGCAGCACAGTCATATTCATATGCATCTAAATATTGCGCTTCTTTTTCTCTACGAGTTATTCCTGGGTCTTGATTATGTTTATAAGGTGAAATATATCCATCCTTTTCATCATTGTCAAGCACCATGTGCCCTGGTGTATATTGTTATTCCATTAGCAATAAAATATGCCTTTGTACCAGAAAATAACGAATATTTATTTCATATAAGCAGTAATCAGAATTTTATATCATGCTTAAACTATGGTGCACTAATAAAATGTGAAGAGAAAGCATTCAAGTATTTCTGATGTGGAGCATTACACCTTTTCCTTGCTAATAACGAGAATTGCCAGATATGGGCTGAAGTGCATTGGCTTCTTCGTCCCGAAACCTTTTCCCTTTGACTTACTAGAGTTCATCCTTTTGTAGGTTTGTGGTTGCAAGAGATGGAACTAAGTAGCGAGAAATTGTGCACCGGGTTGAAGAATTGTTGTCTCTTGTTTCATGAAATGATATGTCTAATGATTGTCTATTTTTCATGTGTAGAACTAGTTCTAAAATCTAGATCTCTGAGTACTATAACTATGAAGTTGATGTGCTCATATTGTGGTAATGTGCAGAATTACCTTTTTTGAATTCTAACATTATATTGAGATACTTTTGTTTTAGTTTCAAGTGAATGGATTGTTCAATATTATTATATTGTTAACATAATATTTTAGGATGAATTTTGTCTCTTTATTTTTTAATTTTATGATTTATGAATTTTGTTGCCGCTCTCGTGTTACGCTTTGTTGCTCTTGTTGGTCATATGATTAAATGGTGGGAAACATTAATTAGTTTGGTTGACTATTGAAATCATGGTAAGATAACGCTTCTTTTATGAAGTGTGATCTATTGAATACAAACAGGGGATAGCGCTTCTTCCCATAACCGCTATCAATTTAATGTCAGATAACGCTTCTTTTATGGAGTGTTATCTTATGAATTCAAATATGGGATAGCGTGTCCTCAAAAAAACGCTATCTAATATGCATCTCAGATAGCGCTTTATAAGCGCTATCTACAGGATATGGCTTTAGATAACGGTGGCTCCGACAACACTTGGTAATGCTATCTAAAGGGAAAAAAAGCATTGTCTGAGTGCTTTTTTGGTGTAGTTAACCTTCCCATAATGACGCCCTACAGTCATGTATGTGATAAAGATCACGTTTCTATAACTGAATTATGCACCATTTTAATAGTTGAACTGTGCACCATTTAATAACTGACTGTGCACCATTTTATATCTAACAGTGCTTTATTGTATAACTAATTGTACATCATCTAAATACGCTATAAAGACAAAATGGTGTAACCATCTTCCCATTTAATAACCTAACTGTGCACCATTTTATATCTAACAGTGCATCATTGTATAACTAATTGTACATCATCTAAAAGCCCTATAAAGACAAAATGGTGTAACCACCTTCCCATAATGACGCCCTACAATCATGGATGTGATAAAGATCGCATTTCTATAACTGAATTATGCACCATTTTAATAGCTGAACTGTGCACCATTTAATAACTGACTATGCACCATTTTATATCTAACAGTGCATTATTGTATAACTAATTATACATCATTGTGAGTAAACCACAATTGAATGAAAAGCGGGAACAATCGTAAAATCAAATCCATGAAAATCGCTGGGATTGAATGGTGTACAATTAGTTATACAATGATGCATTGTTAGATATAAAGTGGTGTATAGTAGGTTATTAAATGGTGTACAGTTCAACTATTAAAATGGTATACAATTCAGTTATGGAAACATGATATTAATTAATCCCTTGATTATAGAGGCGTGATTTATGGCATTTTGTTAGTTACTATTATACCCTTTCAACCTATTAATTAATTAATAATCAATTTTTTGTAATAGCAATCTGGACCATTGAATAAAAAGTGTAGATGGATTGGATTAATCCACACTACCACATGGTAAGCCCCCTGCCACATTTAATCCTAACCCTAGGAAAACATGCCAATTTTTCCATGTTGGTATGGTATGGTGTTATGTAGTTATGTTGGAATGAACCTTGTTAAAAACTTATGCTATTGTAAGCTATTTCAGTTTTTTGGTATGAAATAATATTTCTGCTGTCTTTTGAACATCTATGAATACTATGTTTCTATGCATTCTGAATGAGAACATCCATTTCATAACAAGAACCATAAATTATATAGCCAAAATGACTGAAACATTGAAGGAATATATAGCCAAAAGGACTTAAACATGTAATGTTCAAACATGTCAAAATGTGACCAAACATGTTCCAAAAAGTAGACAAAATACCCCAAACATGTTCCAAAGTAGACAAAATGTGACCAAACATGTTCCAAAAAAGTAGACAAAATGCCACAAACACTAGTTTATCTTAACATTTACAAAAAAACAACTAGCTAAAATGGACCAAACATGTCCAGACATTCACTTTTTCTTGGATTGGTTTTGAAGTTTGATAGTAGACACTATCTCAGACAGTGGCTTGAACTTCTTTTCTTGATCCAGTGGAGGTCTTCCTATTTGAAGTTGTTGCCACATTGAAGGTCCATCTACTTGCAGCTGGGGTGGGTTGGATTGGGACTGTTGTGTAAGGATGCCATAGATCTGCAGCTTCTTCATGCACCTCAAATTCAGGAACAGAGTTATGAGCAGGGGGTAATATAGTAGGTTGGACTGATCTGGGTTGTTTAAATGAAGACCTGGTACCCCCTCTTGCCTTCTTATAAAAAAAAAGAGTCTTATAAACTACACTAATAAAAAATAGTAAAAAATAGAGTCTTATTAAATTTACACTTACAGAACTAGTGTTGGTCATAGTGCTTGAGTTCCCTTCATGCATCACAACATTCTTCTTTCTCACCTAAACAATAAACAAAATATATTTACAATAATGAACAGACACATAAGAGTATACAATGAATGAGTTTAAATGATATACCCTCAGTTTTTTGTTTGCCCTCCATGGCTCAAACTATTGTCCATCTCTTGTATTGGTTGGACTGTGCTATTTTGAATTGAACTTCCTTCAGCTGGTGGCCTTCTTCCACAAGTAACTGCATTGTGCCCTTGTAATCCACATTTGCTGCATGTTATGGTCTTCTGTTGTCTTCTGACTTTCAAAGGCTTTTTGCCTCTTGTTTTTTTTTTTCTTCTGCTTATTAGGAGCCTCATCTGCCTCCATTCTCCTAGCCCTTGGTGGTCTGCCAACTCCCCTTCCAAAATTTGGGGGCAGTGATGGGATAATAAACATGCTATTATTCCATAGCATCTCACCATTTATTCCCATAATTGCATGTGAATAAATGTTCTTGTAAGTTTCAACAGAATAAATAGAATCCACATAATCCTCTGCAACCTCTCTTTCCCCCATTCTCATCATCTTCAGTCCCCAATATAACTGTAGAGCCAGGGTTAGACCTTCTCAATTCTTCACTGTAATCCCACAATTTTGTGAATTGTTCTTCAGGACTACCTTCAATTAATTTTATGGCTCTTCTTTTGGCTCTATAAGCCTGGTCTCTTGATACATGACTCCTAATGTCATTCACTACATCTTGCCTCCATGCTTTCACATTTCTTTTTGGATCTGTTTTGTATTGTTGTATGTTCTTCTCAATCAAGCAAGGTGCTGTCACATTTTTCACTTCGAATTGAGGAGCACATGAATGATGAGGGTGATAGAGGTGAATATGGTATGAGCTCTGATCCTTTATTTTAATCAAGTGAATTTTCCAAGGACAACCCTCCCCAAAACAATTGACATACATCATGTACCTATCATTCTTTGTGAATTTTAAACTCCTTTTGCATTTAATTGCAAAAGAGTTTACTGCCTTTTTAAACTCTTGTCTTGTGCTAAATATCATTCCTACTTCAAATTATGGGTCATAAATGCGAGCAGGATTGAAAACTGGATCATTACCATCTCTTCCCTCTTCATCAGACACTCTATGTTCATCTAAGCTTCCTTCTTCATTCACAATGTCTTCCTCACCAGATTCATAGGACTCAGATGTATGATCACTCCTAGATGCCATTTCATCCACATGTTCATCAAAAATATCATCATCTTCTACACTCTCACTCCCCATGTTGAAGTCACTATCCACTATATCTGAATCATCAGCAATATCCCCCATCTCATGTTCAGCAATGTCGCTATGTTCACTCCTAGATGCCATTTCATCTACATTTTCATCAAACAGAGCATCATAATCTATACTATCACTCCCCATGTTAAAATCATTGTCATCTAGATCTGAATCCACATCAATGTTCCCCCTCTCATTACCACCAATGTCATCCCTCTCATCATCAGCAATGTTGAAATTTTGTATGTACTCAACTCCTCAGTGTCACCACTATCATTGTCACTCTCAGCTTCCTCACTGTCACCACTATCATTATCCCCAATGTCACCATTCTCAATCTCCTATGCACTAGACTCATGTTCTGGTAATAAAATCTGGACAAATACATGCATTTCCCTGACATCTTTACAGTTTTTAAAAGTTTTCAACAAATCTGCATCCTCACATACTAACTTAAAACCATCTTCCTCAAACAAATAATAATTTTTGGGACCTTCATATATATGGTTCTTACCCCACGATTCAAAGTTTATAATATTCATATTCATAACATCTACATAGTCAAACATTATTTGCCTACCACCACTATACTTTGCATGAGGTACATTTTGAAAATGCCCACCATAATGCAAGACTACTGCTATAGATTCCGAATCAGGGTCTGTGGAAAAATAAAAAAAATACATTAATAAACTCAGTCAACCAAACCATTACCACAGTTCTTTGACCAAACATTAAAATATTACAACTCAACCCCACATGTTTCACAAATACCAGACAAGCACAACATGAAAAGGAGGACCATTTTATAAACTAACATTACAAGGCAAAATGAAAGGAGGGACAATCATCTAAAACATATTCTCAAAACATATTAAATAAACAAGAAACTGAAAAAGAGAACTCACGATATCGAGGTGGTGGCAAAATCCAGTATTGTTGGTTCCTAATGTACACCATTTCTCTGGGTATAGACCTTCAAATTTGTGGGTTTTGATTTTTTCGGTAGTTTGGAAAGAAGAAGAAGAGGTGAAATCGAAGGCTGGGATTCTTTTTTTCTTCTCCACAGGTTTGATTTCTAGGGTTATGATAATCTGGTACCAAATTAATTAATTAATGTGTAATTATTTTCCCTCCAGAATATTTTCCACCTAGGATGGGTTTATGCATTTATTTTAATATATTTATTGTCAACGTGTCAAAAAACGGTCGAAAAATTCAAAAACCCCCAAATTTGTGGGTCACGTGGGGTCACGTGCCACTTTTCGGCAACTTTTTTAAATCTCTGACGTATTTTGGACTTAAATTGCCATAAACTATAAATTATTATACTTAATGTGCCACACCCCTGAATTAGTGGTCTAGTATGCAAGTATCCAAAAGATAGTGGACTAAATATGCATTTTAGCCTAATTTTTTTAACCAACAGCTAGCAGTGAATTAGAATTAAGAAACAAATTAAAAGGCAAAAATTGAAAATATATAATATATAATATTACCTCCCCTGAAACAGTGAGTTTGACATAAATGGGTGATTGAGGGTCAGTAGTTCCATTGCACATATTGACCGCGTACTCGGTGATTGTGAATGAAGATGATGAATTTTTGATAGCATTTGGCCCTGTTGGGTCATCTTTTGTGGACAAATAGAATAGGGGTTCTTTGCCGGCATCGATCGATTAGTGTAGGAGACTACATTCCTAAAAGGTGATCCATCGATTTGATCGGGGATGTTAAGAACACCCTAGACACTGAAATTCACCAACCACCTGGTAAACATATGTGCATTGGCTGGTGGAGGCCTAGGCTTAATGGTGTTGGAAAGAGCTAGACAACCAAAAACATAAAAGCTTTAAAGGAAGAAATGAAAAGCATTCATTATGCTGAACAAAAAATGAGAGCTCGATTGATTATTTTCTTATCATTATACATTGATTATATAGCAGCTAAATGATGATAAGATTGGTGACAGCTAGCTACTAACATTGGTAGGATTGGAACAAGTGTAAGGCCAGGATAATCTAGTACAGAATATTCCCAAGCATAAATACAGCTGCAACAATGAGTGGTACAACTTGATGAACGGTGAAGATTGCTTGATGAGAACTTGATAGATTCTCCAATAATTGGGAGCAATGGATTTTGCATGAAATGGAGATATTATTACTAATTAAACAGCTGAAACCAATAGGCTTTTCATTTTCAATTGGCAATTTCAACTTAATGGTCAACTAGCTAGCTAGATTTTTAATTAACAAATGACAATGATCAGCAATTTCAACTTAATTTATAGAGCCATCATGAATCGAATCATTATTGATAGAGGATTAATGAATCCAAAATTAGGTACTATTTGATAATGTGACACATTTTCCATAAAATATTAAAGAAAGATATTTGGGACTCCTTAGTGTTTAATTACTTTTTCAGTCAATATATTACTTTATGTTTTGTTATTGATATGATTTGATGGGATATGATATATACTACTAGCTACATGAGGACGTGCGTGTGTAGAAAAAGGCCCCAACCCCAATCTATCCTCGGGGTTAATTATTTTCTTCTCCAAGGTAGTTTATCAAGAACCACAGTTAAGCGAGGTATGAAGAGAAGTTTAGACGCTTTTTATTAAGGTTATATATTATCACATGCAAAACTCACATGCAAAATATGTAGTTTTTCTAAAATTATGTAAATCAGGTGCAAACCACGTGCTTTTTACTATCACACTAAAAATGAAGTTGGTTGTGAAAACAACACTAAGTAAATGACTCTCAATATAGTCAACTTATAATAAATTTATTCTCTCTCTCTCTCTCTCTCTCTCTCTCTCTCTCTCTCTCTCTCTCTCTCTCTCTCTCTCTCAATCAATCCAAGTAATACTTTTGTGCTAAATTTCAATGATAAAAGTTTCATAATAGATAAAAAAAAAACGTCTGAGTAAGCTAGTTTATATCTCTTGTATTAGCTAATTTTCGTTTTTTTAGTATATATTAATTCTAAGAGGGGAGGGCGATGGGAATCGAACTTAGATCTCTGGTTGGGGCTTGAGAATATTACCAGCCGACCACTATTTGATTCTCAACTGAGGATGATCCACAAACTGTGCAGATTTGACAAATGCATCCTCACTTGACTTGTTATTCATTTGAAGCAACTGAATTGCAAGACAAAAAAATAAATAATAATTCATTGTTAAAACATCGAATTAGAAGAAACAAAAGAAAGAAGTTGAAAATAATATATACCTCCCCGAAAAAGAGTGATTTCCGCACAAATAGGGGACCGAGGATCTATTGCACATGTCCACAATGTATTCGCTGCTGGTGAATGAAGATGAGAAGTTTTTCATGGAATTTGCTCTAGTTGGGTCATATCTTGGCGACAAGTAGAAATAAGGTGTCTCGATGCAGGCATCACTATATAAAACTACGTTTCCAAAGGGTGAGCTATCAATTTCATCAAGGGTGTTAAGAACACCCCATAAACTTTGATTAATCAACCACCTCGCAAAAACGGGTGCGTTGGTATGTGAAAGTCTAAGCTAGGAAATTGGTTTTGCATGCAAAAATATATCATAAAAAACAACAGAGTGGAAAGCAAAATGGTTTTCATTTTCTCGATATCGTGCTAGGTTTTTCTCCAAATGAATTTTATTGATATATATGGGACATCACTTCATGCATAATTTCAGATGTTTTTTTATTAAAGTTATACTATATCACGTGCAAAACATGTATTTTTTCTAAAATTATATGAATCACGTGCAAACCGCGTGCTTTTTATTATTACGCTAAACAAGTTATATCTATACAATCTATTTTTTTCAAAATCAAAGATTATATCTATACGGATTATTTTAATCTAAAAGGTAAATAATAATCCAAAAATCAAATATTTTATCAAACAATCTAAATAATCTATCTATATGAACTAAAAAAGTAAGATACTCTTAAAAAATAAAAGATATACTTGTTGGAAACTTTTGATTAATAAAATTAGCACAATTAACTAAGTAATTTTTTAAACGCCAAAAATTCAAATATCATTCATTGCAATATACAATAATTTATAAAAATTAATGTGAAAACGGCTGTGAGAATGCAATTAAGAACTATAATATCACGTTATTTGACAAGCCAAAATACAAATAAAAATTAAAAAATAGCTCAAATTTAATAAAATTAGCACAAATGTCGTGTAGCGCGCGCGCACA
>JABTTQ020002649.1:0-303391 GCA_016081115.2 Rehmannia glutinosa | reverse complement strand
CAAAACTATAAGTCTATAGCACCTCCAGAAAAAGAATAATAATAATAATAATAATAATAATAATAATAATAATAATAATAATAACAACAAAATAAGATCCTGTATCAAATATAAGTCTTCATTTTTAATATTTGAACAACATATGTTTTCTTAGCATGCCTAGTTGTTGGAACATTTTAACTTCCTAAAACTAAAGTCTTTGGCGAAAAACCATAATATAATTAAGTAATAGGTTAAATTATTTTTAAATATGTAGAAAACCGTATCAGACATTAACTTGCTAGTTCTACTTTAAAAAAAACATGAGTTTAAATTTGAAAATTATAGCTGTAGTTAAGAAAACAAGTTATTCTTTTGTTGAGTTGATGAACAAGTTAAATAATTATAAAATTTACAAAGCTAACAAATTGCCCAATGAGCTTTTAATATCCACGAAGTTAGACTTGACCTATTCTTTTGGAAAAATCCCACTATTTACTCTCATAAGTCATATCACTTTTATATTCTTTATTTGACTTTTTTACGCTCTTGCATATTTTTTTTCTTATTTTTAAGTTTTTTTTTCAATTTTGTTTTGTTCATGTATTATTTTATATGTTATTTCTGTTATTTTGATGTTGTTTATATTTGTTTCTTGGTTGTTTCTATGTTGTTTCGATGTTTCAATACATTTTTTACTTGTTTTTTACGCTCTTTTTTGTTCATGTGTTGTTTATATATTGTTTGTTACTTTCTGAGTTGTTTTTTATAGCGCTTTTAATGTTGTTATGACGTTTCTTTTTTTTTTGTAGTTTTCAATGTTTTAATGCAGTTTCTACTTTTTTTTAATTTGTTTTATTGATGTGGTTTTTCTATATTGTTTTTTGGTTGTTTCTATACTGTTTTTAATGTTGTTTTTATGTCTCTTTATGTTCCCACGTGCATTCGACGTTTCAATGTTTTTTACTTATTTTAAGTTCTTTTTGTTTCTGTGTTGTTTTTTATATTGTTGTCGAGTTGTTTCTATATAGTTTTGATGTTGTTCTATTGTTTCTTGGTTGTTTCTGTGTGTTTTCGATGTTTTCAATGTATTGGATCAAAAATTGAATTGTGTTTTCCTATGTGTTGTTTCTATATTGTTTTTGATGTGTTTTATTTTAATATGTGTTGTTTTATGTGTATATTTTTGATTGTTTATAATTTTTCGAGCCTAAAATTAATTATTTAATGGGGGCAAAAATTATTTTTTTCATCAAATTTTATTAGATGAAACACGTTCAAAACAACCTTGAAATAAAAAGTAAAAATCCGAAAAAATTGGAGGGAGCGTAAATATATCCGAGAAAAAGGCGGGTGCGTATAAATGTCTAGAAAAAGGATCGGGAGCGTACAATTATCCTTTTTTTTTATGGAATGTTGGGTATTTTTATCCATATCCCTAATTTAAATACTACTGGTACACAATAACACCTCCAGAAAGGCCGAATAGTAAAGGGGAAAGAAAATTAAAAATGAAATAAAATCCTGTAACACACATAAATCTTGCTTAGATAAATTTCTAAACAAGTTTAACCAAATTCGCTCCTTATAACATAGAGTTTTTAGATCCATTATTCATAAAAATAATGATGCAATCACCAAAAGTGCAATCACCAAAAGGAGTGATAAGTAACAAGACATAAACATTAGTGTGGACTGTGGACATAACTAATAGCTTATCCCTCTCACATTTTATGTATTCCTTTCTCCAAATTTATACATTTTTTGTCATTTTGATCACGTCCACAATAAGATTAGCTTCTTTTTTTTTTGAAGTAATTTTTTTTCCCAATTGTAAAAATCCTTATATAAAGCAATAATATGATACCATAACTCTCAACTAGTACTTATAGGATAATTTATGATTATGTTAATAAAAATTATTATTTGAACTCCAATCAATAATTTAATATCCACGATTATAAATATATAAAATTTAGGATGTTGGACTTCCATAGCCCAAAATTTGGACCACATGAGGTGCACATGAGCTTTAAATAATCTGACTTCTGACTTTTTGGTCTAAATATACAGCCAGCCCATTAATGTTTATTGGCTTGTGCAAATTATATTTCATATTAAGCATGCCATAATCCAAAGTATTGTGGCACAAGTATAGCATGAGGTACTACTCTCCAACATAGATGAGGACCATAGTTTGGCAATCCCAATTTGTCAATGACCTTGGGCTTGGGTAACTTGAAATAAAATTGGATAACCTTCACTTAAATCTCCAACTTCCAACCTATAGAAACATGATCCATTATTTTGACTTCAAGTGAAGTGTCTTTAATTTAATTAAATATTTCCCTTAGAGTATTTGCAAGAAGGTGCTCTATCTTCAATCTAGAGCAAAAATTTGCTCCATGAGTACTGCGCCAAAGTGTGCGTCATTTTGAAAATGTGAACAATAGCGAAATATTATAGCTGCACTAATTTCTTTTCCTTTTGCTTTAAATTAATAATTTTTGTGTATGAAAATATGAACTAAAACAGAATATTATAAAATATTCCTTTTTAGTGCAAAATTTACTACAAACTGTTGGAGATGGAGTGTAAATTTTGCACCGAAATAGTGCAAAATATATACTAAACTAGTGCAAATCATTTGTAGATTGTCTTAATGGGTAGATTCGAAAATAAACGAGCGTTCAAAAAACAACTCGTGAACAATGCCTCAATAGGTTAATTTATTTTCTTTTATTTATTTATACGAACATAAATGGACAAATTTAGGACTCATTTAATAAACTACAGAGCTTAAAAAATTGTATCACACCACCTCTTTGCCAATCGTTGTTGGACGATTTCCTACACCAATAATATTTTCCATTCCAAAAAGAATATAGATGGATCAAACAACATCTTAATTAAGTAAAAATTGGATAAATGTCATGTATGGTACAATACGATCATGTTCGATTAGAAGTTTCCTTTAAACTCGATCAAAAAAAGAAGTTTCCTTTAAACAAACTACTTTTTTAAGCTATGAGTTAATTAAATGCTCCTAGTCCCATTGACTAATATTTCGATGATTTTTGAAGTAATTAAGCTGTAGCATGAAAACACTGCAACACCAATATTGGAAACCTTAATTATAGGACGAGCTTATACTTAAATGCTTCTTCACATTATTTCATGAAATTCCCCTAAAATTTTCCAAGTCAACACAACCCAAAAGTCGTATAATTGATTGATTGATTGATTGAGAGGAACTTAATTTAATTTGTGAAATTGACTCCCGATGTTGGCGTAGGACCTAACAATTGGATATAAATGTTTTCACACACGACTGTCTTTTCTAAATCTTTTCGGCTTCTAGATTTTTGATAAATATTTTCAGCCTAAAAATCTCAAACCGTATATTTTAGAGAGTTGCTTTTAGTGAAAATTGCAATATCATAACAATTATGAAGTCCATATATTTTATCATCTATGATATGCCAGCTAAAGATAAAAAATGAGTGAATGATATACACACAAAGATTGTAATGAAGATTTTGTACATTATCCAAAAGCTATTAAAAAACATTTGAGAGTAAACTGAAGTACTAGACGAAACGCTTTAAAAAATAGAAGTTCCCGTGCGATAATTAAATACCATTTGCTTCTTGATTTTTTTTCTTCTTTTGAGAATACATGTTACCATAATTTACAATATATAACAATCCCATTGTTGCAACACCTCATAAAAAGAGCTCCCCTTAGTTACGCGTGATCATGATGTCTAAATGATAAAAAAAATCAACTATTATAAATAAATTATTATTAACTGTTTTAGTATTACCTTTTTCACATATTATCTTTTTGTTTTGCCTTCTTTTTCAAGTCAAACCAGCTCATAAATTTATCTTTCCACTTTTTAAATTTTAGTAACTTTTTTATTATAACATATTAGTCGAGCAAACTGAAGGTATGAGACAATTTTGAGAATACCGACTACATACCAATTTTGGGGATTGTTGTTGACTTAATGACATCCATGTTTTGTTCCATTCTGTTTGGAACTACTAATTGAGAAGAAATGGGAAAACAAAAGTAAATATATTGATCATTAATTTCATCACAGTAAATTTTGATAGAAACAAGTATCATTTGTTGTCGGTAAATTTCTGAAAGACAAGATGGTTGACACCAAGACGGTGATCAACCAATTCGAAGATTCAAATCATACTTTCTGACTTAGTGTCCTGAAGGGATGATTTTGAAAGAATTCTTTCAAGTGGCTGCAATAATCGGAAATTGCTCGGAAGCGGGTATAATTCATCAAACGACGCACCTTACTAACCTCAATCAAATGGAGTTGTAGAACGCAAAAATCGTGACTCAAGGAGAGATGATGAATGCGATGTTGTTAAGTTAAACTTACCCCAAAACTTGTGGGGAAGCCATACTTTCTACGAACTATATTCTTAATAAGATCCCGATTAGAATGTGTTTTGCATGTATTTTAGGCTTAATTATAGTTAGAATTAGTTGCTATGAATGCATTACAAGAGTAAAAAGGCTTTATTTATTTTGTGGAAAAGGTGTTACGTTTTGCTCGTTTTGTAGGAATTGAATGATAATTGTAGGATTTTGGCAACAATTCGAGAGCATTGTAAAATAACCGCCAATATTAGAAGTAACATACCATGTTTGGAGTTGAATCGAGAAGAAGTTAGACGAACTCGGCGAAAACGAAAGGAAACGAACAAGTATCGTTCCAAAGAAAGTGCATGGGCGGGCGTACGTCCCCTAGTACGACCCGTGCGCTAGCCAAAATCGAGACTCAAGCCACGGCAGACGCTCGAGCCGGTCGTGTGTGATGCGCGCGGGCCCGTACGCCCTTCAAAAAAAATATAATTCTGCAGCATTTCCAAGACGGCCGGGCGTGCACTAGGCACACGGCCCGTGCGTCTGTGCGGGAAAATAGAGTTTGACATATTCTAAACTAGGTTTTGACCCGAACAGAGTACATATAGAGACGAGGGGGGCACAAATGAGGAAGACACGGATTTTTGCCCTAGAAAGCAAAGAAAAGAGCAATCTTCCACTGGAGAATTGGGAAGATCGATCAAGGCCACAACAACACGCTTGAGGATTGAAGATAGATCGAGAGATCATCGACGTCCCCGAGTCTTCGCATTCCATAGTATCTTTATTTGCAATTAGTTAGACATGAACATGAATAATTTGTCTATGAATTGTTTATTTCCCATGTCTGGCTAAACATCTTGTGATTCCCGGGTTTGGGAGTAGGTTAATGGATACTTTTATTTGATGATTAATTGCAATTGAAGTTATTGTTTTCCAATCCTACTCGAGTACTTTGTTTTAATTCTTGTTTTATCAAAAAGCTATTGGTGTAACTTGTTTGATGTATTGATTCATAATTCGAAAGATGAGTTTCAATACTAGATCTATGAGTACTTGACATAAATATTTGTAAGATTGAGAAGTCTATGAATATTCGTGAGGATTTATAATCTTTCAAGCTTTTGGGAGTTGGATATCTCATGTTGAGTAGAGATGCTAGCATAGATATCCCAATCAACGTTTTACATGCATCTCGAGAGAGGGGGTAAAATACTTGTGTGATTGTTCTATAGGGAAGAATAATGATAACTTTGCTTGTGATTAATCTGATAACAAAAGGGGATATTAACTGAAACCATAGCCCTGGAATCTATTCATCTCCTTGATCTTTCAATCAATCTTTACTTTGTCTTTTTATGCTAAATTCTTGTCTTAGTTTTACAAAACCAAATCACTCAATTCCGAATTCCGATCGTCCGAATAAAAATAAGGCTATTATAATCCTAATACTTAGTATATTAATTTATTAGTCTCTCATGGATTCGACATTGCTAACCCTATTCTATAAATTGCACCGTACACTTGCGATGAAGCTAAAAATAAGGCGAACAAGTTTTTGCTTTGCCGTTCTTAAAGGGACTAATTAAATTTTTAATACTAAAATTGCGATAAATAGAATTATTTTTAATTTAGATATTTTTCTTTTTTTTTTATTTGTTGTTTAATTTTACTTCTACCTGTTTGACTTGTTTTCTTTAGTTGTTCGGTAGTGCATGAACACTCGCTCAAAGCAAGGAGAATTAGCACCGCTCATACTGAGGTTGAGGCTTTTGCTAGGCGAATTAGGGGCGGCTACTAAACGGGCGAAAAGACAGTGAGTGTGAATACCGGGATGAGCTGAGTCGAGATTCTTGTTTAAATACTTCCACCAAGTAAGACACTACAACTCAAAAGTGAGATCACACGCCAGCAACTTTGATTACTCGAGCCACCGTATGAGACCAGGAGAGATTCTGGATTTATTGAGAAGGTGCCCGCAACACGGATTACACAGGAGGATCGCAGCTCCGCTTCTTTTACAACGGGTTGATTGAATGATTAGGGTCGTTTGTCGATGCCGCAGAAGAGAGGCATTTTACTTGCAAGATTCCCGGAGGAAGCATACAACTTGCTCGAAGAGATGGCAATGAATAGCTATCGCTGGCCCTCCGAGAGAACTAATGTGAAAAAGGGTAGCCGAAGTCACCGATTCGGACCCAATTAAGCATTAAGGCAAATTTCGGATGATGACCTGCGTTGAGCAATCGATTGAGTGTATTGACGAAGGGGACCGATGGAAACGTGGGTGCAAGTAATGGGGAGTTTCTCTAAATCCCATGGAGGAAGCAAATTATGTTAACAACCGAAATTTCAACAATTACCGAACAATCCGACTCCCAGTCATTACCATCCGGGTTTGAGGAACCACGAGAACTTCTCTTATGCAAACACAAAAAATGTGATGCAACCACCACAGGGGTTTAATGTGACAAACGGTGTCATTAATGCAGAGGCGAAGCCATCTTTAGAGGATATTCTCACCTCGTTCATGGGTGAAACGAGGAACCGATTCAATAAAGATGAGGCTAAGATAGACAAGATCGAGGCATATATCACGGAGTTAGCCAACATTGTGGGTTCATGAATGAAAAACCTAGAAACTCAGATTGGCCAGTTAGCGACGATCTGTGGAAAACATCAGAAGGGCCAGTTTCCGAGTAACACGGAAGTCAATCCGAGGGAATCGTGTAACACTATTCGTCTGAGAAGTGGTACGGAGTACGAGGGGACAAAAACTAAAGAACGCACGACCCGTGCACTAGAGCACAACCAGGTCGTGCGCAATGCCAAAGGACTCCAAGAACAGGACACGAGATGCACGACCCGTGCGCCTCCGCACGGGAAGGTCGTGCGTGGTACAGAGCAGAGAATTCTGAATCCTAGAGATGTAGACATGGAAGCAAAGGGCGAAGTCGAGGTCGAGAATGGAAACAAGGGACATACAGACGAACAAAAAGGGGCTGAGAAGCTTAAATCTTTCTCTAACCCTGATCTTTCAAAGTTTTCTATACCACTCCCTTTCCCTCAACGTTTTCAAAAGAAAAAGTTAGACGCCCAATTTGCTAAATTCTTCGACATCTTTAAGAAATTACATATTAACATACCTTTTGCAGACGCATTGGAGCAGATGCCCAATTATGCGAAGTTTTTGAAAGAAGTGATGTCAAAGAAGAAAAAATTGGTAGAATTCGAGACAGTCAACTTGACTGAAGAGTGCAGCGTGATCATTCAGAGGAAGTTACCACAGAAGCTCAAAGATCCTGGGAGTTTCACTATCCTCAGTGTTATTGGTGGTGGTGTCTTTAATAAAGCACTTTGTGATCTAGGAGCAAGTATTAAGTTAATGCCCTTGCCATTTTTAGGAAACTTGGATTAGGAGAGGTGAAGCCGCCCACTCTGCCTTGCAGCTTGCGGATAGATCACTAACATATCCTAAGGGAACCGTGGAGGAAGATCGAGACGTCTCTCTGATAGTTGGGCGTCCATTCCTAGCCACTGCAAGAGCTTTGATAGATGTGCAAAAAGGAGAGCTCATATTACGATTTAATGATGAGCAAGTGTTGTTCTCCATCTACAAGGCTGAGAAAACTCATGATAAAATATAGAGCTGTAAATTGTTATCCGTCGTTAATTCATGTGCTAACATTTTTAATCTGATTGATTGTGTGTATGCTTTAGATCATGTGCAGGAAGTACAGAAATGTGAGGAAGCGAAGCACACGAAGAGGGACAAAGAATGAAGACGCGTGTCATCGCCGCTGCACGATGCAAACGAGAAGAATATGACCTTTAACCGACGTGTGACTTCTACGCTAGAGGCATTCAAAGGAGGCTCGAATTTATGCGAGTTGGATTGGAAAGCAAAAAGACATGAAGAGGTGACTCGCCTCACTTTGCGGGAGCCGTGATCAAGTAAATAGGCGTCAAGCTATAGACGTTAAATTTAGCCCTTGTTGGGAGGCAACCCAACGGTTTGTTATTTTATTTCTTCCCATGTTTTTTCCTTTGATAAGTTAGGATTTTTAATGCTTTCCTTATTCAAACAAAATTGGAAATTTCGAAGTTTGGTGCGGCATCCCGCACGGCCCGTGCGTATTCCAGGATTTTGACTTGAGTCTTGGCACCGTATGGGCAGCCCGTGCGCCGCCCATGCATCCGTCACCGAGGCAATATTAAGACGCAGCAGGTCAGTATTTTCTTCACTCTTAACACTCTCTCACGCACGGGCACACACAAGCTCATCCCCCTCTCAAATGTTTTTGCCAATTTCAAGTGAAATTTCACTGCAAATTCAATACCCACACTACTCACACACGAATTGGGGTCTCAAACTTGATTTGAAGAGAGATTTTGTGTGAAAAGAGCACCTAGGGGTCCAACTTCGCTCTTCCCTAATTTCCAAGAATTCCGGTAAGAACTTCAAGTTTTTCTTCGAATTTCTTGTAGATTGTGGCTTAGGGTTATTTGTGGTGCTTGTTTTGATGAATTTGCCATGTTTTATCTTGATTATTCTATGGGCTATGATTCTCTGCAATTACGTTGTTATTTAGGTTCGAGAGCTTAATTGTGATTAAATTGTAGGGAAGAGACATTATGCCTTATTTGATTTATTTGTATTGAATTCATCATGTTCTTGTTTTACTTGGCATGTTCTGAAACTCACATGTGTTTTGCTAGGTACAGATTTGAACTAATGGCTGACCGAAGGAACCAACAAGGTCGGGGTAGACGCCCAAAGGGAGGCGTAGCCGCACGACGGGAACCACACCCAAACAGCCCCGAGGCTTATGGGCTTCTTCTGACTGAGGCTGATGATCTGGAGAGATGGAGTCAGTTGGTCACTCGCTCATTTACACGGACGAGATATGCCAACGATGAGTGTACCCAAGCCCTTGGGATACACGACAACGTTTGGCAATTATTTGAGTGAGTTGGATGGACTGCATTCATGCAAGGGCGATGGCCGACGTATAAGAAGCTAGCGCTTGAGTTCCTTAGCACGCTTGAAATATACCAAAGGACAGGGAGCTCCGAGCCCATTGAGATCCGGTTTCGGCTAGGCAACGAGATAAGGCGCATCTCTATCGCGCAGCTTAATGAAATTTTCGGTACCCTCTGACGCCCCTTACAGACCAGCAACACCCTATAGCCAGTATGATTTCTGGCGATTGTTGGTCCAGACACCAGAAATCGGCCCGATGCTTTATAAGGCGCGCTCATCCAAGGCCTCATCACTCCGAAACCCAGTCTTCCGTTATATCCAAAAGGTCACCGCACACTCCGTCTTCTCCTGACACAATAACGGAGGCATGCAAGTGCGGGAGCTATACCTACTGTGGTGTATGCTAACCCGCACCCCCTTCAACACAACAATGCATTTTGTAGAACACGCCGACTATTTGATTAAGCAGACCGCGGGTACGATATTGATTGGGGGAATGATAACCCCCATTGCTCGGCATTTTCGTGTCGATATACGTGGCATGGAGCCCATTGAGGGCAGGCGGAAAATTGATAAGAATGCCCTCTGCCAAATGAAGATCTTAACAGAAGAAGAGAACATAACCTTCTTCCAACAAAGGGTTGGACCTGCCTTCCCACTTCCTAACCCGCAGCTCACTTCTGTGGTTGAAAATGAGACTAATTGGCTCATGAACTCTGAGGCACATACCAGAGTCACGGAAGCCATGCATGAGCGGAAAAGGAGGAGAGTAGCTGTTAGTCCAAGTGGCTACGATAATCTAGAGGGGGGTGAATAGATTATGCCGATTTTTCACAAATCTCCCTCTTTTTCGAATGAACACGTAATTGACAAGAATGTAAATGCGAAACTAAACAACACTCGATGATTTAGAGTAGTTCAACCCACCTAGGGCCTAATCTACTACCACCCCTATATCCGGCTGGATTTCAAAAAAAAAAGATTTTATTAATTACCACAATTAATATAACACCTTGAGGATTACTACAATCCTCTTACAACACCTTCAAGAAGATTACCACAATCTTCCTTCACCACCTTTGAAGAGTACCACACTCTCCAAACACCTATCACCTAGATCACCCAGTGTATTCTTACCACAAGAATACTCACAAGGATGTCTTGTGTTGAATGATGGACAAAATTCAAGATTACAACTCTATAAAATCAATACAAAGATTGAGTGCAAGTGTAATCAAGAATCAAAAGCCTAGACCTCAAAGATGTGCAAGTGAAAGTGCTTATGCTATTACAACAAGAACGTAAAAAAAAAAAGAAAGCTTGAAGAATTTGCATTTTCTTTGTTGTGTATTTTGCTTGTATGTGTTGTGTCTTGTGTCTTCAATTCATCCTCTATTTATAGGAGAGTCTTCACCAACATAGGCTCCTTCTTCTTCACTTTTGTCTACAAAAAGAGGATCACAAGATGTAGAAATATTGTACAAAAATGAAAAGTAAATCTTGCTGATAAGGATTGCAACGGTTGGAATTTTTGCTGTAAAAAATTACATAGGGCGACCGGTTGCCCTATATAAGATTTCGAACGTTTGAATGAAAAGTCCATAATACATCACATGGACTAAGTATTGTTCACATCTTTTGGCTTTTAAAAGCCCTAACTTATAGCTTTTCTTGCGAGCTTATTTATGCTTCTTTGAGCTTATGAGCGTTTTTCTTGTTTCTCCCCCTTTGGAATCATAAAAAATAATGTTAGCACGATAAAAACATCATACAATTATATCAAAGTGCGCAATTTAATCGATTTATCGAGCATATTGAGCATTTAAGCTTAAATTCCGAATAAAAGGGAAAAAAATTGCTCATTTGATTTGTAGAAGCTCATTTGATTGATAAAACATGATCTCTATAAACTTATAAGACTTTTCAAATCAAGAGAATCATGTAGGTGATGAGTTTTTCATTGAAACATTTTGTCGAACACTTGGCGTGCATTGAATAAAACAAGAGACATATAACGCCTTTGTGATTCGTTTAAGCCAAAAATTTCCATCACCAATTTCAATAAAACAATATTCATTCATCATCAATCATCATAAACAACATACTTATACAAAAATTTCAACAAAATATTAAGATACAAGCACATTCTCAAGGGTTCAACTCAATTGAGATTAAAAGGAGAAATTCTTACCATTTAATCGGTAAAGATGAACAATGATGATGATAATCGAGCCTCATGAAGTCCAAAATATAAAATGTATGCAATAAAACAAATTTGAAGTGAAATTTGTGTGAAAAATGTGTAGGGGACGAAAAATGAACACAAAAGACCAAAAATGATGAAACCGAGAACATAAACGCGTTTTATCCAATTTTTGGTTAAGGCAACCGGTTGGGGGTGGGCGACGGCGACGCCATGGCGTCATGGGCGGCCTTTCCCCAATTAGCCCAATGGTTCTTTCTCGCTTTTGTGAAAATTCGAGGTTTGAACCAAAAATTCGATTTTTCGCCCCTAAGTTTTAAAAACGTGCAAAATGCAATCATAGACCTCATTCAATATGCATTATGCCTAACCGAGCTCGTATTGACGCAAAAAGTCTCGGAAGATAGCGGTTTTGTAAAAATGTCCGCCAATTGATCTTGAGATGGTAGAAAAGATATCTCAATTTTTCGTTTTGAAACACAATCCCTTAGAAAATGATGTCGAATCTCAATATGTTTAGTATGGTTATGATGAACCGGGTTTTGAGCAATATTTATAGCGGATATGTTATCACAAAAGATAGGAACATTTTCAAAAGAACATTTATAATCCACTAAAGTTTGTTTCATCCAAAGCAATTGAGTACAACAAAAGGCTGTCGGAAATGTATTCGAAGCCCGTAGTTGAAAGTGAAACACAATTTTGCTTCTTTGAAAACCAAGAAACTAGGCAATCGCTTAAAATTGACATGATCCGGAAGTACTTTTCCGATCATCAATATTTCCCGCATAATCCGAATCACTATAACCTTTAAGAGAAAAATTTTCATTCTTTGGATAGAATAAACCATATTGAATAGTGCCTTTCAAATATCGAAAAATTCTTTTAACGGCACTCATATGAGATTCTTTGGGATTGCTTTGAAAACGAGCACATAGGCATACGGCATGAAGAATGTCCGGTCTACTTGCGGTTAAATAAAGTAAACTACCAATCATACCTCGATATTTGGATTCATCAACCGGCTTGCCTTTTTCATCTTTGTCAATCTTGACGTTTGTTGCCATTGGGGTAGAAATGGTTCTTCCTTCTTCAATTCCGAACTTCTTCAAAAGTTCTTTTGTATACTTGGATTGTGAAATGTATATTCCTTCTTGGCATTGCTTAATTTGAAGTCCAAGGAAGAAGTTGAGCTCCCCATCATGCTCATTTCAAATTCACCTTGCAATAACTTAGAAAATTTCTTGCACAAGGATTCATTAGTAGCACCAAAAATAATATCATCAACATAAATTTGCACTAATAAGCAATCTTGCCCTTTTTTAAAGACAAAGAGAGTAGTATCAACTTTACATCTTGTAAAACCATTTTGCAAAAGAAAAGAGCTAAGTCTATCATACCATGCACGGGGTGCTTGTTTTAAACCATATAAGGCCTTTTAAGTTTATAAACATCATTAGGCCTAGAAAAATTTTCAAACCCCTGAGGTTGTTTTACATAGACTTCTTCTTGAATAATACCATTTAAAAATGCGGATTTTATATCCATTTGGTAAAGCTTGAAATTTTTAAAACAAGAATAGGCAAGTAAAATACGAATAGCTTCTAAACGTGTTACGGTGCAAATGTTTCATCATAATTAATACCTTCTTCTTGACAATAACCTTGAGCTACTAACCTTGCTTTGTTTCGAACAATATTGCCTTGGTCATCGAGCTTGTTCGAAACACCCATTTTGTACCAATAATGGTTTGAGATGGAGGACAAGGTACTAATTCCCATACATCATTCCTTTCAAATTGATTCAACTCCTCTTGCATTTCTAAAAACCAATCCTCATCTTCAATGGCTTCCTTAGCATTATTAGGCTCTTTTTGAGATATAAGAGCTTTCTCGGCAAATTTTCCTCGAGTCATTACTTTATCAAGGATCACCAATAATAAGATCTTTTGGGTGATCTCCTTAAATTTCAATGCTACGGGAAGATTCGAAGTATCACCTTTATCTTCTTGAGGAACATTTGAGCTTGAAGGTTGATCATTTTGAGTATCATCTTGAACAATGGGTTCAACAATATCCTCTTCATCACTTTCATCATTGGGTATCCTTTCAACACCCGAAGCTTCATTGAATTTGATATGGATGGATTCTTCAACAACCCCACTAGTCTTATTGTAAACCCGATATGCTTTGCTCTTGGTTGAATACCCCATAAATATTCCTTCATCGGCCTTAGGATCAAGTTTGTCTAATTGATCCTTAGTATTCAAAATAAAACATTTACATCCAAATATTTTGAAATAACTAATATTTGGAGTTCTTCCTTTCCAAAGCTCATATGGAGTTTTATTCATTTTAGTACGAATATAAACTCGATTAATGACATAGCAAGTGGTACTTACGGCTTCGGCCCAAAAATATTTTGGAAGTGAAAATTCATTTAGCATGGACCGACTCATTTCTTGAAGTATCCGATTCTTCCTTTCTACTACTCCATTTTGTTGAGGTGTCCTTGGAGCCGAAAAATTATGACTATATCCCTTGGTTTCATAAAAGACTCTAAATTCGCCACAAATTCTCCACCTCGATCACTTCAAATAGACTTAATAGTATCTTCCTTTTTATTTTCAATAAGTCTACACAACTTAACAAATTCATTAACGGCATCGCTTTTATTTGTAAAAAATAGAGCCCAAGTATATCTAGAAAAATCATCAACTATAACAAAAGTGTAATGTTTTCCACTTAGACTTGTCACCAATATCCCCATACAAATCAAGATGAAGCATTTGTAGGGGTTTGGTAGTGGAAATTTCATTTTTGGGCTTAAAACTACTCTTAACTAATTTGTGCTTTTGACAAGTGTCACATAAGCCAAGATTTTCAAAATTCAATTTGGGTAGTCCTTTTACATGTTGGTTTTTGTAAATAGTTTGCAAATTTTTGTATCCAACATGTCCAAGTTGCCTATGCCATAAACTAGTTAAATCATTATTGGCTACAAGACAAGAAACATTTTGACTAACCAAATCACTTGTACAAATTTTGTAAAGATTGCCTTTTCTAATTGCTTCACAAATAATTTTATCATTTTTGGAAATAAGGCATTTTTCTTTATTAAAAACAACATTATAATTTGAATCACAAAGTTGGCTAACACTTATAAAATTGAACTTAAGACCTTCTACTAAAAGAACATTACTAAGAGAGAAAGAAGAGTTACCAATTTCTCCATTTCCAAGAATTCTTCATTTGCCATTGCCGAACATGACCATACCCTCTTCTTGGAGCTTGATATTGGTAAAAAGTACTCTCTTTCGGTCATATGGCGTGAACATCCGCTGTCCACGAGCCATTTTGAATCTTCCATTGTTGTTATAGCCCCTATAACCTACAAAGGAATTATTTTTAGGTACCCTATAATTTTGGGGTCCATGGGGTTAGCCTTGAGACCTTTAGGTCACCAATAATAGCTAAAATTATTTTTCAATTTACAATTGCTAGCATAGTGTCCATTCTTACCACAATAAAAACAAGTAATAATACGAGGACTACTAAGACGCATACAAAGGTTTGACCTTGGTCTTTTTCTTAAAAGCATTTTGAAAAGGTTTATAACTAAGTCCTAATTTAGAATGCTCACCTCTTTGTGCATCTAAAATTTTTGTGACTTTATCCGTACTTAAATTGAATCGATGCACATCCTTTTTCAAATTTTCAATATCATTTGTGAGCGTTTGTTTTTCGGTTTCAAGAGTACGGACCATAGTAAGAGTAATAGCATGAGCCTTATCAAGAGAATCATAGGAAGTAAATAATTTATCTTTTTCTAGTTTAAGCTCTTTATGCTCCTTTTCAAATTCTTGTATTTAACAATCAAATTTTGAAACTCATTTTGCAATTCATCAAAATCACACCGTAATTCATCAACTAGGGAAGAAGATGAAGCATTAGAGCGTACCTCGATTTTCATCGTCTATGGCCATAAGACCATGTTCGGATTCTCCTTCCTCGTTGGTTGTTTCAAGTAATTCATCCCAAGTTTTGACGTCCGCATTTAACGCCTTCTTTTTCGGAAAAGGCTTTTTCTTCTTTTGTTCCTCTTTCGCTAATTTTGGGCAATCGGCTATGTAGTGCCCGGATTTTCCGCATTTGAAAGAAGAATTGTCTCTAGGCTTTCTTGCTTTATTTTTGTTTACAAATTTTGCAAATTTTCTAACAAGAGTCATTGCTTTCTTCATCATCCTCATCACTAGCATAATAAACATTATTAGAAGAAGATGTTAAGCCTTTAATAATATTTTGCGTGCCCGGTTTAGAGGTGGATGGTTGAGAATTTTTTCACTCCTTGAGATATACTTCATAAATGAGGAGGTTCCCAATGAGCTCATCAAACTTGAGTGTCTCAAGATTTTGAGCTTCCGTGATTGCCGTTACCTTTTCGGACCATGAGCCGGAAGGGCGTTCAATACCTTTGTCACCTTGTCTTCTTCTGGAGATTACCTTTCCAAGAGCCACAAGAGGATTGACAATGTTGTCAAGCCTTTCCACCATTTTTAATATGCTTTCACCATCATGCATATTGAAATTTTCAAAGTCTTTCACAAGCATTATTTTCTTGCTTGCTTCACTTTCTTTGTGCCCTCATAGATGATTTCTAATTTTTCCCAAACTTCATGTGCCGACCGTATGCCTCTTATGCGATTATATTCGTTTGCGGTAAGAGAGCAATGTAAAATATTTGAGACCTTACCGTTTAGAGAGAAAACCTTCTTTGTCATTTTCATCGTACTCCTTGAATGGCTTGGGAGTCGTGGTACCATCCTCCAATTTTGTTGTTGGTTGAGCAACTCCTTCAATGACCACATTCCAAATATTAAATCCGCACTTTTGTAGAAAGCACTCCATGCGGTCTTTCCAAAATGCGTAGTTGTTGGCATCGAATAGTGGTGGCTTGTTGGTGGAGGCGCCGGTGGTGAGATAAGCTTCATTCATAGCCATGGATCTTTGCTCTTTACTCGAACGAGCTAGCCAAAGAGTTTGGCTTTGATACCACTTGTTAGTCCAAGTGGCTACGATAATCTAGAGGGGGGTGAATAGATTATGCCGATTTTTCACAAATCTCCCTCTTTTTCGAATGAACACGTAATTGACAAGAATGTAAATGCGGAAATTAAACAACACTCGATGATTTAGAGTAGTTCAACCCACCTAGGGCTAATCTACTACCACCCCTAGGTATATCCGTAGTGGATTTCAAAAAGAAAAAAAAAATTATTAATTACCACAATTAATACAACACCTTGAGGATTACCACAATCCTCTTACAACACCTTCAAGAAGATTACCACAATCTTCCTTCACCACCTTTGAAGAGTACCACACTCTCCAAACACCTATCACCTAGATCACCCAAGTGTATTCTTACCACAAGAATACTCACAAGGATGTCTTGTGTTGAATGATGGACAAAATTCAAGATTACAACTCTATAAAACCAATACAAAGATTGAGTGCAAGTGTGATCAAGAATCAAAAGCCTAGACCTCAAAGATGTGCAAGTGAAAGTGCTTAGGCTATTACAACAAGAACGTAAAAAAAAGAAAGCTTGAAGAATTTGCAGATTTCTTGTTGTGTATTTTGCTTGTATGTGTTGTGTCTTGTGTCTTCAATTCATCCTTATAGGAGAGTCTTCACCAACATAGGCTCCTTCTTCTTCACTTTTGTCTACAAAAAGAGGATCACAAGATGTAGAAATATTGTACAAAAATTAAAAGTAAATCTTGTTGATAAGGATTGCAACGGTTGGAATTTTTCTTTGTCAAAAATTACATAGAGGCGACCCGGTTGCCTGTATAAGATTTCGAACGTTTGAATAAAAATAGTGTGATCCGGTAGGGGTTGCGGGGGTGCGACCGGTCTCCCTAGGGTGCGACCGGCCTGGAGGTACCTTGACCGGTCACCCTCCCCTTTTTTTCACGCACTGGTTTCTGTTTTTATTTTGTGCGTTCTTCAGTAATCGACCATTTTGCTCGACCCGGCCGACCTCCAAATTGAAATGTTGTCCGATTTTTGACAAAAATAAACTTCAAGAAATACTCCAAAAATTAGTAAAAATATTTTAAATCACTTAGAGTATTTTGACAACATTTAAAAACATTGTTTTGGTGCAAAACCAATTTAAACAAAACCATCAAAAGTGTTGTCCATTTTTATCGAAAAATAAATTCTAAGAAATACTCCAAAAATTAGCAAAAACATTTTAAATCATTTAGGAGTATTTGGACAACATTTATTAACATTGTTTTGGTATAAAAACTACTTTAAACATAATCATCAAAATCTTGATAAAAACATTTATCTAACAAAGTCGGGTTGCGGATGAGGATGAATTGGCAATTGAGGCAATGGAGTATCGGCAAGAGAGAGGTTTTAAGCCGGTTTCCAAAGGGGTTTTGAGCAAGGGTTCCCACATGGGAGGCTCGGCATACTCGAAAGCTCTCACAGGTGAGGAGTGTGGGGAGAAACTTACCAGGGGATCAATTTTTGCTCTTGATGAGAGCATGAGGCGGATCGGACGATTTCGGCAAAGACACCAGGATGATTTCCGATCATCGGATGATTTCTCGCATCACCAGGATGAGTTCCGTACCTTCCGAACGATGGAACAAGAGAAGAGTATCAAGCCCGGAAGCGCGGGAATTGGAGATGTTGCGATGATGCATCGGTACAAATGTGGCACATCTCCCGGGGCCATTTTCCGCCGCCACCCCCACAAAGGAGATAGGTCCATTCCACACTTTTCTTTGAAATTCTATCTTCTCTTCTATGCACTATAATTTCATTCAAGTTTGGGGAGAGGTAGTATTTTGATTGAAGGGTGTGGCGATATTTGCATTCATATAATTGCATGTGGATCATATAGGTTGCATTGCATTAGATGCTTATTTTGATTTTAGCATGTTTATTGCTTTAGCATGTTTATTACTTTCTTAGGATTTTAGGGAATTAGTTGACCGCTATTGTGTGCTTGTTGTGATCTTGGGAGCATTTGTTGAATAGTTTATGTTGTTTTGAATTGGGTGTTGAGCGTGAGTTGACCGGGTTGAGAATAGATGATATGGAGCATGGGAATAGTGAAATCATGGTTCATATACTTTGAATTACGCAATTGCAAGCCTGTGAGCTTTTTGAGCATTCTTTCGCTTTCATTAAATGCGATCTTGTTTGTTGATTGAGTGTGTCATTCATGTTGATATGAATTCTAGAACTTGCTTTGGTATCTATGTCAAGTCACATGTTGTATGCAATTTATGAAAATGATTTTAGGCCATTTTTGTTAAGCCTTTCAAGCCTTTTGCCTACCTAATGACATTTAATTTCCCTAGTTAGCCAATTTGAGCCTATCGCCCGATTTTTTTATAGCCACAATTCCAAATTCAGTAATTGATATATCATTACCCTAAGCTTGAGTGTATAGTATTGAGTAAGGGGATTGAATAAGGTTGAATAGGAGGATATCGAGAAGTTAGATAATGGTGTGCATGTTGGATGTTGGGAATAAAAGAAGAAAATGAGGAAAAGGAGGATATACTCACAAAAGGGTCGGAAAAAAAAATCGACCGCCTAAGTGAGTTGGCCGGAAATGAACTTATAAAGGCAAGAGTTGTGATGTAAGGCGGAAGAAAGTAGAGTATATGAAGAAAAAAAGGAGAAGAGAAATGTGATAAGAATAAGAGGTGATTGGGGTGCATGCTTGATTTGAATGAGAATAGTTGATTGACAAAAAGATGTGCTTATCACCTATACGCTTAAGTTGGAGTCACTTTCTCCATATTTCCCTACCTTAACCAAAGAGCCTTCATTACATCAAAAAAAAGTCCTTTTTCTCGATTTATGAATTGCATACAATCGAGTGGCGAGAAATGTGAGACGATTTGCAAGCCTATGGTAATTCTTCAACATTGATATGATTTGAACGAATACACGTCCCTTATTATTCTAGAGAGGAGAGTATACACTTGCTCCATGAGAGGTGTGATTTGAAGTATTTGCCATGGTTTTAATTGACTTGTGCTCTGTGTTAGATATTCAAAGCTTGGTTGATTTGTTGCTTGACGTCTTTGGATAAACGACATGAATTGTGATGCGTTGTTCTTGATTTGCTTTTCATTACTCCCATTTATGTTTTGTCTTGTTTATAAAGCGTTGACCGGGACTATCAACAGTTTAAATTTTGGGGTTTGATTGGAATGTGTTTTCCATGTATTTTGGGCTTAATTATAGTTTAAATTAGTTTGCATGCATGCATTACATGAGTAAAAAGGGCTTTATTTCTGTTTTGTGGAAAAAGTATTACACTTTGCTCGTTTTGTAGGAATTGAATGATAATTGTAGCATTTTGGCAACAATTCAGAGCATTGCAGTAAAGAACCGCCAATACTAGAAGTAACGTACGATGTTTGGAGTTGAATCGAGAAGAAGTCAGACGAATCGGGCGAGAAACGAAAGGAAACGAATAAGTATCAATTCCAGCCCAGTGCGCACAGCGGCGTGCGTCCCTAGTACGACTCGTGCGCTAGCCAAAACTAAGACTCAAGCCACGGCAGGACGCACGGGCTGGTCGTGCATAATGTGCACGGCCCGTGCACCCTTCAGCGAAAAGAACAATTCCTGCGGTACCTAGCACGGGCTGGGCATGCGATAGGCGCACGACCCATGCTTCTTTGCGGGAAAACAGAGTTTGATAGATTCTAAACTAGGTTTTGACCAAAACGGAGTACAAATAGAGACAGGTGGCCACAAACGAGGAAGACACGGATTTTTGCCCTAGAGAGCAGAGAAAAGAGCAATCTTCCACCGGAGAATTGGGGAGATCGATCAAGGCCACAACAACACGATTGAGGATTGAAGATAGATCGAGAGATCATCGACGTCCCCGAGTCTTCGCTTTCCATAGTATCTTTATTTGCAATTAGTTAGACATGAACATGAATAATTTGTCTATGAATTGTTTATTTCCCATGTCTGGCTAAACATCTTGTGATTCCCGGGTTTGGGAGTAGATTAATGGATACTTTTATTAATTGCAATTGAAGTTATTGTTTTCCAACCCTATTCGAGTACTTTGTTTTAATTCTTGTTTTATCAAAAAGCTATTGGTTTAACTTGTTTGATGTATTGATTCATAATTCGAAAGATGAGTTTCAATACTAGATCTATGAGTACTTGACATGAATATTTGCAAGATTGAGAAGTCCGTGAATATTCGTGAGGATTTATAATCTTTTAAACTTTTGGGAGTTGGATATCTCATGTTGAGTAGAGATGCTAGCATAGATATCCCACTCAACGTTTTACATGCATCTCGAGAGAGGGGGTAAAACACTTGTGTGATTTTCTATAGGGAAGAATAATGTTAACTTTGCTTGTGATTAATCTGATAACAAAAGGGGATATTAACTGAAACCATAGCCCTGAAATCCATTCATCTCCTTGATCTTTCAATCAATCTTTACTTTGTCTTTTTATGCTAAATTCTTGTCTTAGTTTTACAAAACCAAATCACTCAATTCCGATCGTCTGGATAAAAATAAGGCTATTATAATCCCAATACTTAGTATATTAATTTATTAGTCTATGTGGATTCGACCTTGATAACCCTATTCTATAAACTGCACCGTACACTTGCGGTGAAGCTAAAAATAAGGCGAACAAGTTTTTGGCGCCGTTGCCGGGGACTAATTAAATTTTTTAATATTAATATTGCGATAAATAGAATTATTTTCAATTTAGACATTTTTCTTTTTTTTATTTGTCGTTTAATTTTACTTCTACTGCGTTTGACTTGTTTTCTTTAGTTGGTTAAGTAGTGCATGAACACTCGCTCAAAGCAAGGAGAATAGCACTGTTCATACCGGAGGTTGAGGCTTTTGCTAGGCGAATTAGTGTGGCTACTAACCGGCGAGAAAGACAAAAAGAACTATGGCGGGCACGTAGAAGATAACAACGGAGGTGATAACAGGGTCGACAACGGTGGTAACAACAGGGCCAACAGGGTCAAAAATAAGTTACGATGCGGAGAGGTTCCGATCGGCAAGAAGCGATTCGCGATTACTTTCGGCCACAGACAAATCGCAACTATGGTGGAATTGCCAATGTCCCGATTAATGCAAATAACTTTGAAAGCCAAGATCGATCTCGATGGTGCGGCAGAATCAGTTTGGGGGTTTCCCGTCTGAGGATCCCAATTCTCATCTTGCGAACTTCATGCATTTGCAACACGATCAAGATGAATGGGGTGACTGATGATGCTATACGTTTGCGTCTATTCCCTTTCTCTTTAAGGGATGAGGTTAGAAATCGGATAGGCACCCTAACTCGGTGGAGTGTGAATATCCGGGATGAGTGAGTCGAGATTCTTGTTTAAATACTACCCACCAAGTAAGACACTACACTCAAAAGTGAGATCACACGCTTGCATTCGAGCGTTTGATTACGAGCCACTGTATGAGGCCTGGGAGAGATTCTCGGATTTATTGAGAAGGTTCCCGCAACACGGATTTCCGGCGGATCGCTGACTCCGCTTTTTTTACAACGGGTTGATGGGACAGACTAGGTTGTTTGTTGATGTCGCAGCAGGAGGCGCTTTACTTGCAAGATTCCCAGAGGATGCATTCAACTTGCTCGAAGAGATGGCAATGAATAGCTATCAGTGGCCCTCCGAGAGAACTAATGTGAAAAGGGTAGCCGAAGTCACTGATTCGGACCCAATTAAGGCATTGATAGCTCAGATGACTGCGTTGACCAATCAGCTGAGTTTATTGAAGAAGGGGACTGATGGAAACGTGGGTGCAAGTAATGGGGGAGTTCATCTAGATCCCATGGAGGAAGCAAATTATGTCAACAACCGGAATTTCAACAATTACCACGAACAATCGGACTCCCACTCATTACCATCCGGTTTGAGGAACCATGAGAACTTCTCTTATGCAAACATGAAGAATATGATACAACCACCACATGGGTTTAATGTGACAAACGGTGTCATTAATGCAGAGGCGAAGCCATCTTTAGAGGACATTCTCAGATGCAACCACCAAGAGCGAAAGATGTGTAAACTTGTTAAGTCACTTTATGGACTAAAACAAGCACTTAAGCAATGGCACGAAAAGTTTGACTTCGACTATGAAGTCAAACGGTTTCAAGATCAACGAATATGACAAGTGTGTCTAAATTAAAGGTACTACAAATGATTACGTCATAGTTTGCTTTATGTGGATGATATGTTGATTATGGGTAGTAATCATGATTTAATCATGAATACTAAGAACATGTTGAAGAACTTTGACATGAAGGATATGGGATTATCTGATATTATATTAGGGATTAAAATCTCTAGAACTTCAGATGGAATTGTCTTGTCACAATCCCATTATGTTGAAAGCATACTTAGAAGGTTTAATGCTTTTGATAGTCCTCCTTTAAGACACTGTAGATCTAAGTCTACACTTGGCCAAGAATAGAGGTGAACCAGTTTCTCAGCTGGAATATGCAAGGGTAATTGGCAGTCTGATGTACTTAACGAATTGTCACGTCCAGACATTGTATATTTAGTGAGTAAGCTAAGTAGGTTCATAAGTAACCCGAGTACGGATCACTGGAAAGCCGTGACAAGGGTACTTAAATATTTAAAGTATACCATGAACTATGGAATATTTTATAGGAGGTATCCAAAGAAAGATTAGAAGGATATTGTGATGTCAATTGGATATCGACACAAAAGACTCCAAGTCCACAAGTGGATTTGTTTTCACAATAGGTGGAGGAGCAGTGTCGTGGAAGTCTTCTAAGCGGATGTGCATAGCTCGATCCACTATGGAATCCGAGTTCATTGCTTTGGATAAAGTCGGAGAAGAAGCCTGAATGGCTTAGAAACTTCTTAGAGGATATTCCTTGTTGGAATAAGCCTCATGCTCACGTGATGATACACTCGTGATAGTCAATCAAAATTGGAAGGGCACAAAGCGGATGTGTAATGGTAAGTCTAGACATATACGGCGAAGACACAATACCATTAGACATGCTTGATTTGAATGGGGTTATTTTGGTTGACTACGTGAAGTCAAAGGAAAACCTTGCGGATCCGCTACGAAAGGCATAAATCGAGATCAACTCGTATAAACTGTTAAGGGGAATATGTTTAAAATCCACAACTTAAAGAATGTTCATAGCGGTAACTTGAACCTTGTGAATTGGAGATCCCAAGACTTTGGTTCAATGGGACAACTAAGTTATGGATGTTCGATTGAACACTTGGAAAATGTGTTAGCTCATTCTTGATACATCCAAGTGTATGTAAACTGCTGAATGTGGTGATGTTAAGTTTAAAACTTTTAATGATTCCTATACCGAAAGGTGGAGTATGGCAGGATACTCTTCAATAGGAGATTACCTATATAAGTGAGAAGTAATGGCCGCTTCAAAAGAAACACTTATGAATCTAAGAAATGGTCCAGGGCCGAAATGGATACAACGTGAGAACAACAAGTGTTAGAGTTGTTATTGTGTAAGTACTGTTGTCTTGGTTTACACGAACGGCTGAGTAGTTCAAGACATCGCGTCACTAAGCAGCTAGTAAATCCGATAGTATTTTACTAAGGAAGGTTCAAAGCCACAAGCTACCTATCCTGATGCAATAACGATTCGGCGAGACTTTCAAGCGAATCTGCATACACGCATGCATTAATTTCATTCATGTGGAGGATTGTTGGAATTTGGTCTTGAGAAATGGGTGTTGACCCGATTTTGACCAAATAATTAAGTGGTTTCCATTAGTGTAAAATAAAATTAAATTATTTGTAAAAATTCTACTAAGAGAGTGGATGAGAATAGCATTTGGAATTTCCCGATTCCGGGTGAATGAGAAATTAATGCTAGAAGTTAGCCACTTAATATAAATAAATGGTATGGAAAATAGAAAATGTGGGAAGGAGAAATGTTCCATCCCACATAGGAAAAGGATGAAAAGTTTGCACACTTAATATATTCCAAGTTGGACTTATGCGTTTGGGCCTTGGGGGCACCCAAGTTTTTAAAGGGGTGAGGACCTACATGCTTGTGGGTTTGGTTTAAAGCACACACGCGTTCGCGCCTTGTTGCGCCGCCCCGCCACGCCCTGGGTCCGGGTCGTGTGCCTGGGCTTGGACTTGGGCTTGGGTTTGGAGGCTCTTATTCTTTTTGGACCAAAAATCTTTAAAAATAAATGTTTAATTAAATTTTGAATTAATTAAATGGATTTAATTAATTTTTGTAATTAATTAAATGGATTTCAACGGGATGAGGTTCACGCCCGAGCACGGGCGGACGCATTAATTAAATGGATTTCAATCGATGAGGTTCACGCCCGAAACACGGCGGACGCACGATCCGTCGTCGGAGTCGTGCGGCACTGCCGAACCTTCGCGCACTAGTGCACGGGCAGGCGCATGGCCCGTGCGTCAGGTCGTGCGCCGCTGAACAGGTGCGTCTGTCAGTGCAAAATGTGTCTTTTCGAGCCAAAAGACACGATCTTTCCATACGAGGCACCTGAGACCTATATTTACTCGACCCCTGCTGATGAAAAACGATAAGAAAAACATCAGATAACTAACCGGTCATATTGCATTCAAGCATATTGCCATATAGTCCATTCAAAGTTTGAAAGTCAGAAACATTTTTTGTTGTTCGTTGTGTTTCGGGTTTGCAAGTGTTGTAAACTCGAAACTAAAATAGTCGTTGTATCTTAGGAACGTACGCCGGAACCGTTAGTACTTGTATACGGGGCGTTTTCATCTTGCGGAGACTGAATCGAATTCAGGCCTCGACTAAATCCATACACTTAGCCATTTTCTTCCTAAACAGAAACCTTACACCATATTTTACCCGACATATACAACAAAAGAGGGCGTAAGAGGAAGTTTGTGGATTTTAGCATTATATCTATATATATTTGTAAATTTACTAGATACATGTATAGATCGATAGGTATAAGAAACATTGAAGATTGATATGTTATTCTCAAACAAACCCCCTCCCCAATAACTACTACAAAACAAGCCGACGATATTAATTTTCAAATAAGATGGCTTGAGGCTTGACCTTTTTCTATTTTGAATTTGAGTTGTTAAGTCCATTATCTTATTCTCGTAATCCTAAAGTTAGGTGACAAAGCGGATTTTTAGGAAGTTCATAAGGGTGTCAATCGTGTCATTTTTCGTGTTCGTGGGCCATGTTCTGGCACGGGTATTACAGGTTTGACACGAACACGACCCGTTTAATTATTTATGCCATGATACACGACACAAGTAACCCAACCTGGCACAAAATACCTATATAAAGCCTTGGATTTAGGTAACTTGAAATAAAATTGGATAAACTTCACTTGACTCTCCACCTTCCAACCTATAGAAACATTATGTATTGTTTTCCCTCCTCCTTTGTTGTCCAAATTAAGATGTTGACTTCAAGTGTACTATTTTTGATTTAATTAAACATTAATTCCCTTATAGCATCTCATCATGTTTAAGATATTGAATGCTCATTGATTATATTAAATTCTTGATGACTAAATTAATCAAAGTTTTATATCTTCGAGGAGTACCACTTAGCTTTAATATTGACATGTCGAAATAAATCTAAATGTGGGGTTACATGATAATCCTTATGCCCTCCTCAAGGAAACATATTCATAAACCCAAAGAGCCGGGACATGTATTCCTTCTATAAACATTAGTTTACCATAAAGACAATGTCATTATCCAATCCATCAAGATTATTGATCCAAACATAATTCTCACTCATTGATGACTCAAAGTAATGTACATTGTGCATTTGTGTCCCGTTATTATATTCAAATTAGGAGGACAAACATCCATAAAATAGAGGTGTTTGTTATCATATATAATCAATATAAAGAGAATACCCTTATGTGGTCCTGTTCAATACATTACGAAATGTTCCATTGTAATCCTACAACAAGATAGACTAATATCGGTTATACTACAATCCTACCAATGGTTCCACCAAATCCATCTAGGTTTTGAAGAATTACTTATACTTTTTAAGTTAATGATAATATGATCTTTTGTGTGACATCATACACCATATTATCTACGTTATAGATTATTAGACAAATGGATTAATATATGACAAATATAGTACACAATTTTGGCCATATAATTTACATTGAAAAAAGATAAAGAAATAAAGTTAATATAAAAGGAATGTTTTTAGAATATGACCCTAAAAGAAGAATGTTTCATTCCATAGACATTGAAATAAGGATGCTATTGCATGTATGTGGGTACTTGTTGGAGATCGAACAAATATACTGAATGACCCAATGAAGATTTTTAGTGAGAATTTTATTTGTCGACTAAAAATTCCTTCTTTTATTTTAGTGCATAAATTAGTTGTAGTTTAATTTAATTTACTTAGTGGATTAAATACATAATTAAATAATATTTTAAATCTAATTTGTATAAGGAACCCGGGATAAAGTGAAATAATTAATTAATGTAATTAATTAATTATAAAGAATCTTAATTAATTTAATAGTTGAATTAATTTACTAAATTAAATATATGAATTATTTAATTGGGCTTGATTAATTAAATTAATTAATGGAGATCAATCAAATTGAATGAGTCTAGTCAATTAATTGGAGGATTAATTGATTTACTTTTTGATTTTATTTAAAGAGTGTAGCTCAATTCAATAAGCCACGTAAGAGGGCTTCTATAGCTCAGTGGAAATGAAGTTATTTTCAGCTTTCAATTTTTTGTGAAAACGTTCTTTTAGAAACACAACCAAATAATTGTTCATTATAATCACGCAAACCTATGTAAAAAAACTTCAAAAAGTATAATTAAAAAATCTTTCACTCTAATCATACAAATTTATGTCAAAAATGCGCTTAAAATTTTATAACCCAACATATTTTAGTTTCCAAACTATACCACAGCAGAAATTCAGATAAACCAAACATATTCTCAACTCTCACACGAAAGTCAACAAAGTATGAAAATTTATTTTCCAAAGACTTTGAAACTGAAATTAGACTTGGAAATATATCCATATAAGACCTTTGAGTCCTTCCAGAATTATCTTTCTTTAGTTGCAGGAAAGTAATCTTTCACTTGGAATAGGATTAAGCCCTAATCAAATAACTATAAATACAAATGCATGAGACCTTAAAATGGGGAAAAGGAAGGGGAGTAGAAAGTTTTGAAAATCAGAGTTAGATGAATATTTAAGCTTCTCAGCCCCTTTTTGTTCATCATTATGTCCCTCGGTTCCTTCCTCGCCCTCAACATTGCCATTTGCTACATTCTTTGTGCCTCCCGGGTCCTGAGTTATGTGATCGGCACCACGCACGGGCAGCTCGTGCGTAGGCGCACGGGCCGTGTGTGGTTGTGATTTCTCAATATTTTCCAGAATTTTTGGCCTCTCGTACTCCGTACCACTCCTCAGACGAATGGCTTTACACTGCTCATTTGGATTGACCTCAGTGTTACTCGGAAATTGGTCCTTCTGATGTTGTCCACCAACAAATTGTAGCTAATTGGCCAATCTGAGTTTCAAGATTTTTCATTTGTGAGCCCATGGTGTTAGCCAATTGAGTGACATGTGTCTCAATTTTGTCGACTTTTTTTCATCCTTGCTAAATTGGTTCCTCATTTCATTCATGAACGAACTTGTCTAACTTATAAATGAAGTAAGAACATCTTCCATTGATAGCTTTGTCTCTGCATTAATGACTTCGTTTGTAACACTGAACCCCGGTGGTGGTTACATCACGTTCTTAGTATTCGCATAGGGAAAATTTTCATGATTCCTCAAACCCGGATGATAATGGGTGGGAGCCGAATTATTCTGGTAATTGTTGAAATTCCGATTATTGACATAGTTAGCTTTCTCCATAGGATCTTAAGGAACTCCCCCATTATTTGCACCCGTGTTTGCTTTAGCCCCTTTTGTCAAAACACTCAACTGATTTGTCAACGAAGTCATCTGAGCCGTCAATGCTTTGATTGGGTCCGAATCAGAAACTTCAGCTACCCTTTTCACATTTGTCCTCTCGGAGGGCCACTAATAGCTATTTGCCATCTCTTCAAGCAATTTGAATGCATCTTGTGGAAATTTTGCTAGTAAAGCTCCTCCTGTTGCGACATCCACAAATGATCCGGTCTCTCCCATCAACCCGTTGTAAAAGAAGCAAAGTTGTTGATCCTCCGGAAACTCATGTTGCGGACACCTCCTCAATAAATCCCAGAATCTCTCCCGTGCCTCGTCAAGATGGCTCGATCAAACTGTCCGAATCGAGTGATCTCGCTCTTGGTGCAGCCTTGTCTTGCTTGGTGGAAAGAATTTGAATAGGAACTTCGCTCAATTCATCCCATGTATTCATACTCCCCTCGAGTTAATGTGTCAACCAGTTTTTGCCTTATCCCTTAAAGAGAAAGGGAATGGCGCAGACGTATAACATCATCGGCATCCATTCATCTTAATCGTGTTACAAATTTGCATGACATGTGCAAGATGAGAGTTGGGATCCTCACCGCAAATCCACCAAACTCGGTTCTATTGAATCATGGAAATTAACGCCGGCTTCAACTCAAAGTTGTTAGCATTTATCGAGATACGGCAATTCCTCCATAGTTGCGATTTGTTTGAGGGCGAAAGTAGTCACGAATCACTTGTTGTTGGATCCGTCGAACTTCTCGGTATCGGCAACTCATTATTGATCATGTTGATCCCATTGTTACCTCCGTTGTTGCCTCCGTTATTACCCCCTAGTTCTCTTCTACAACCTCCATAGTATGATCTTGAATTATGTCTGTTCGTTTAGTAGCTGCATTTATTCGCCTAGAGAAAGCTTCAACTTTCGGTATGAACGATGCTAATTCCCTTCGCTTTGAGCGAGTGTCGTTCATGCACAACCTGAACCAACTAAAAGAAATAAATCAAACACTGTAGGAGTGGAATTTAACAAGATAAAAAGAAAAAATATTTAAATTAAAATAATTCTATTTATCATAATATTAATACTAAAAATTTAATTAGTCCCCGGCAACGGCGCCAAAAACTTGTTCGCCTTATTTTCAGCTTCACCGCTAGTGAACGACGTAGTTAATAGATAGGGTAAGCAAGATCGATCCCACAGAGACTAATAAATTTATGCACTAAGTATTGAGATTGTAATATTATTATTTTTATTTAGACTACCGAAAGTTGATTGTTGTTTTGTAAAACTAAGACAACATTTTATCATAAAAAAGACAAAGCAAAGAGATTCGATTGAAAATATCAAGTGGAAGACTCGATTCCAGGGTTATGGTTTCAGCTAATCTTCCTCTTGCTATCCGATTAATCAAAACCAAAGTTATTATCTATCTTCCCTATAAGATTATATGTTCGCCAAAAATATTTTGGTTCATACAACTGCAAGTGTATAGTGTAGTTTGTAGAATAATGGCAAGCAAGGTCGTATTCTTCATGATTGAATCTCAAACACTTAGGCTATAATAACATTGTATTCCAATTTTATTGAAGCGACCGAAAATCAAGTTATTTTAATCTAAGAAAAAAATTGAAAATAAAGAAAATAAATAAAATAAATTTATGAACCCCAAAAGTATTTTCAACATCTTTAGAAGCAACCTTAGGCACATAATCTCAACATGCTTCTTCAATATTAAATGCGAATAAAGTTTTAAAACCAATTCATGCAATTCTATGGGTTCAAATTCCTAAATTCATTTACTCCCTTGGTCAGGTGGTGCATAAACAGTTGATTAATAACAATTATAGTCTGGTCAGATCGTTACAATTCTTATTAACTCCAAAAAGATTTGTAAATTGAAGGACTCCCCACAAACACGTCTGTCACACATGTTTCATGTCAGAATTCGATTTTTGTCTTACTAGAACTCACTTGGTCGGATTATGGACTAGAAGTATGATATCCAAATTATTGATCAGATAAAAAGCAATTATTAATAAGCACTCGAATTCATAAAATAGAACGCATGAATTGATTAAGAAAACAAATAATCATATTTAATACAAATCCACAGTTTCGATTATGCCCCTAAGATCCGAAAAATATGCCAAACATTGATTACAAACTCATAGATAAATGTGAATCAATATTATGACATCATATAAGCACAGACAAGAGTTCTTAGACATAGAAAGAAAACCCCTTCTTATCGGGATGGATTCTCTCTCCAAACCCTCGAAGCTCTTGTGCTCCCTAGATACAAAAGCCTTGTGGTGTTCTTCGCGACCTAGCCTTTTGCTCTTAAAGCTCTCCGATTTCTTCATTCCCGTGTTATTTGATGTGTTATATGTAGAGAGTTGTGTATTTTCGTGCAAGACTTGGTCCCCTTTTATAGATGCTTGGAGAGATCACTTGTAGAGTTAGAACGGGAAGCAAACTCTAAAAAACATACTGAAACTGACTCCCACACGGTCAGGCCGTGTGGGTCCACACGGACGTGTGGCCTTGGGCTTAGCCCTTTGTCGCACGGGCAGGTGGTCGCACGGGTAGGTGGTGCGGCTGATGACCTTGTCCACACGGTCGTGTGAGTTCACACGGTCCGGCCATGTGGACCTGCTCCATCCTCTATTTTCTTCCTTTCTTCACACAACCGTGTGATCTTCACACCACCAGTCCACACGGCCGTGTCAGTCTACATGGTCTGGCTGTGTGACTTGCTTTTGTTCCCTTTTTCCATTTTTTTGATCTTCTCTTCGCATTCGTCAGTCCTATCCGGGCATTCCAACGGATATTTCTTCATATTAAGCTTCGTTTCCTGTAAAACAAAATTACAAGAATACGCAGTATCATGCCCTTCTAAGGAAACTAAGTAAAAACATATTAAATATGCTTGCAAACGCATCAAATATATATTATTTTAAGCATCAAAATGCACGTACATTTTACACACATCAAGGAGTAATCATCCCCCCAATACAAATTCCTCCCCTATCAAACTTTCTCATTCTATCAAATTGCCGGGCTATCATAGCCCCGACGTTTGGTACAACCTCCGTCCCCGACGCCATACACCAAATAATAAATAACTTATCTACTCGCAAGACCTCTTTGCTTTTCTCCCTCGCAAAAATCGTCCCCGCTAATGCTCTTTGTACATAGCGGAATACGGGATTTCGAATGCAAGATGCCTTCGAGGAACCCGGCGTGTAAATTCGTTTACCAGTTATTTCCCTCCAAATCTATCTTTATCAAAATCCTCATTCTCCTCAACCCCATAAGTCGGAGTTCTATATATTTCATTTAAATCATCAATAGTCAACTCCCTCGGCTCATTCACCAATCAAAACCGAATCCCCATCAAATTGTATTATCGAACTACTAATTCAAAACTACTCAAGAACTCAAGTGTATAAATCAAATAAGTAGCCCAATGCCCATTCAATAATTCCTGCCAATCCACTCGACAACACATGGCCCGAAAATCTTCCAATAAACCCAAATTAGCAAGAGTAGGTTCATCAGGATACCTTGTATTTATCAATGGTCGATAATAGAGTATCTCCCATCTAGCCCGGTGTGTTTCATTTGGCAAGATGACATCCGACGTTTCCAATTCGTCGGTCGCGTATTCTGGTTGTGGCTTGGGTTTGGGCTCTGGAGTTGGTTCCCTTCTTCTTCTCGTGTTTCTTCTGGTTCCTCTTTCTCCCCTAGAAGCCATGAAAACCAAATTTATAAGGTGAAAAAATCTAAAATTTGAAACTTGGGAAACCCCAAACTTGGTGTAGAACTTGAAGAGGTTGAAAATTTGAAGGCTTTAGGTGATGGGTTTCTTGAAAAGTTGAAGAATTTGTGTTTTTGGGGTGAGATATATAGTGAATTTGAAGAGATTTGGAGAAGAGTTTGAAAATTTTGGGAGAGAAGTTTTGAGTTGTAGGGTTTGGGTAGGAGAAAGTGGGAGAAACATTGAGTTTTCGGGTGAAATATGGGTTAAAATCGCGACTGACGGGCCACACGGCCAGTGTGGGCTCACACGGTCGGGTCGTGTGACTCTGCGTGCTGCTTCCATGGTCCTGTCGCATCCCACATGCCCGTGTGGTGCCACACGGCCTGGCTGTGTGGCGCTGGGCTGCCCGTTGTGTCGCACGGCCTGGTCATGTGACGTCACACGGCCGTGTGATGTAATTTTTCTTTTTTTTATAACAGGGAGTTTTTTGTGATGCCTCCTACACAACAACTCAAAAACTAAACACATCTAAAAATTAAGTTAATACTAAAAAAAAATAAAATAAAAATTAAAACTTAAACAAATTGAAGGCGATTAAATAATAAAAATAGGAAATAAGTTGGGTTGCCTCCCATAAAGCACTAAGTAATTTTATGTCTTCCGCGACTTCATATTTCTATAATCACCGCCCCGAATCGTGTTGGTTGAAATCAGAGCCCTCAAAGTCTGTACCATTCATCGATTTAATGGTATTGCATTGTTCTCTCGGATTCGATTAAAGTGTCATTGAATTTGCCCTTTTATGTTGGCCTCCCATTGCGGTTGCGATCCGGCTACTTGTGTTTCTAGATATTTCAATCTTGCATTTATGTTCGTGTTCAACGAGTGACATGTTCCTCTATCCTCGTCTATCTTCGCTTCATCCTTATTCGATCTTGCCTAATCTCTCCGATAAACGAGGATAACATCTCTTCTACAGATGCTTTCTTTTCATTTGACTCTGCTCTACCTTGATTACCCACATTAAATCCTGGAGTTGGCTGCAAAATATTTTTATTGTTAGCATAGGAAAAGTTTTCATGGTTTTGCAACCCCGGATGATAGTAATTTGGTGTCTGATTATTTCTATAATTGTTGTTGAAGTGTCTTTATTGTCCCACAAAGTTCGCTTCTTCTTCAACAACAACAGGATCTCTTGGAGTCACTTGCTCATGATCGTATCCGCATTCATATTTAGCATTATGATATGCGTTAGCGAGCATGGCTACTTTCTCATCCTGAATCTCTAGCACACGTCGGACATTAGATCTCTCGGATGGCCATTGATAACTATTATTTGCCATCTCCTCTAACATTTCTACTGCCTCCTCTGGATATTTCCCTAGCAGCGCTCCCCCAGATGCAGCATCTATAATCGTTCTTGTGTTGCCACTCACCATTATAAAAATAATGAACCTTTGGTAGTCGAGATATCCATGTTGAGAGCATTTCCTTAGCAAATATCGGAATCTATCCCATGCCTCATATAATGGCTCTAAATCTAATTGCCTAAACTGGATGATTTGATTTCAATTGCGATTTTTACTAGAGGGAAAGTATTTGGCTAAAAACGCCGATTTAGTTCAGTTCAATTGATAATTTGTTGGTGGTGTTAAAGAGCATAACCATCCCTTAGACTTATCGCGCAGAGAGAATGCGAAAAGGCAGCATCGAATGATATCTTCAGAAACACCATCCATTTTAATAGTGTCGCGGATTTCTAAAAATTGCACGGATGCGCGTTTGGATCCTCAACGCGGTCTACCCCAAACGATTTTGTGACACCATCCGGATCAATGTAAGTTTTAGTTCAAAGTTGTTTGCATTGATCGTGAGGACGGGCCACACCCCATAAGTTTGACTTACCTCGGCTAGAAGTAGTCCCTAATTACCTTTCTTGTGGTCCTTTCCACTATTCGCCCTGTGCGTCTGCCCCATGTGGGCGCTCCTTATTGTTATGTTGTTCACGGCATTTTGAAATGGTTTGCCACTACTTCTCATCTTTTTTGGTTCTAAATTCTTTCTTACTATTGTTGATGACTTCTCAAGGTGTACATAGATCTACATGTTGAAACAAAAATCGACACTCAAATCGTTTTGCAAACCTTTTTCGATATGGTTTTTACTCGGTTCAATAAGAAATTAAAAATTCTTAGATCATACAATGGCACTTTGAATTCATGTTAGCCAATCTGATAATTCTCATGGCATTATACACCAGAAATCTTGTGTAGAAACACCTCAACAAAATGGTTTAGTTGAAAGAAAGCATCAACATTTACTTCAAGTGGCTAGAGCTCTAATGTTTCAATCCAAAATTCCTTTAACTTTTTGGGATGAGTGTATACTCACAGCACCTCATATTATAAATAGACTTCCAACTCCTACTCTTCAAAACAAAACTCCTTTTGAAATTCTTTTCAATAAATTTCCTGATTATTCTCATTTAATTGTTTTTTGGGTGTCTAGCCGCTCCTACATTATATAGACAAATGAGTAAATTTCATCCTAGAGCCACAAAATGTGTTTTTATTGGTTATCCTATAGGTACCAAAGGTTACAAGTTGTATGATATTAAAGTTCATAAAGTTTTTATAACTAGAGATGTTCAATTCTGTGAGTATATATTTCCCTTTGCATCTGAATTTGTTTCCAATGATAGCAATGAGATTGAGCCTCTTATTCACTCTGTTTCTGATAATATTGTTGAGCCACATGTGCTGCAGTTACATTTTGATAATCCAACTAACTCTGTTCCTGATACAGTTGTTCATGATACTAATTCTCCTATTTATGTGCCTAATAACACTACAGGCCCTGCTACTAATTCTCCTGGTCTCGGGAGATCTTCTAGAACTCGTACTTTGCCTCATTATTTACAGCCATATCAATGTGCTCTTCCACAATCTCTACAGAACAACTCCTCCTCTCAGGCTGTTAAATCAGGAAAAGCTTATGACATTGCACAATCAATCTCTTCAGCTTTCTGGGAATCATAGAGTATTTACTGCAAGCATAACTCAACACACAGAGCCCAAAACTTTTGCTCAAGCAAGCAAAGTACCTTAATGGAGAGATGCTATGAAGGCAGAAATAACAGCCTTAGAGAAAAATAATACTTGGACTATGACTTCTCTCCCTCCCAATCACCATTGTAATGGATGTAGATGGGTTTTTAGAATCAAATATAAATCAAATGGTGATATAGAAAGATACAAGGCAAGGTTTGTAGCAAAAGGATACACACAAGAAGAAGGGCTTGACTATTTTAATACTTTCTTACATGTTACTAAGATAACCAATGTAAGACTTATTCTAGCCATGGCTTCTATCAAAGGTTGGCATCTATACCAACTTGATGTCAACAATGCTTTTCTTAATAGGGATCTAAATGAGTAAGTTTATATGAAACCACCACCAGGATATTGTACACCAGGTGACACAAGAGTTTGCAAATTGAATAAGAGTCTTTATGGACTCAAACAAGCCTCAAGACAATGGTTCTGCAAATTAACTTCTTGTCTCTTAGCTTATGGTTTTACTCAATCAAAATCAGATAGTTCTTTCTTCATTAAATCCTCTATTGTTTCCATAACAACTCTTTGTGTATATGTTGATGATATCATTCTTGCATGAAACAATTTACAGGAAATCCAAACTCTTAAAGAACATTTAGACAACACTTTCACTATAAAAGATTTTGGAAATCTCAAATATATCATTGGAATAGAGGTTGCAAGATCTGCCAAAGGCATTAGTCTATGCCAAAGGAAATATGCTCTCGGCATCGTTACAGAAGCTGGTTATCTTGGTTGCAAACCAAGCTCAACTCCAACGGCATCCAAACCTGATGTTCAAACAAATGACAACACACTTTTACCTGCCCCTTCTATATATAGGAGGCTCATAGGAAGATTATTATATCTAACTATTATTAGACCTGAATTATTATATTGTCTACGGCATCTAAGCCAATTAATGTCTAATCCTAATGTATCTCATATGACTGCAGCTCACAAATATCTAAGATATATAAAGACAAATCTAGGCAAAGACATCTTCTATCCTACTACATCTGGTCTGCAGCTCAAAGCATTCACTGATGCTGATTGGGCCAAATGTCCTACCACAAGAAGGCCTCATCAAGATCATTCATATTCCTGCTTCACAGCAAACAGCTGATATAATGACAAAACCTCTTCCACCTGCCTTGTTTAACTATTTTATCTTGGGTATGATAGACATTCATGTTCCACTTTGGGGGAAGGGGGTGTAAAAGCTATAATCAAGAAGCCAAAACAGAAAATAGCAGTTAGCCAAGTTAGGTAAATTAGTTTTAAGTTAGTTAAGTTAGTTTGTATTTTCAATATAAGAGGAACCTCTCCTTCATTTTGAATCAAGTTTTTAGATTATAATCTCCAAGATTGTATACAGCTTCTTAATTAATGGAAGTTTCATCACATTTCTGAGTTCTTTACATAGATCTTGCAATTATTTTCTGCTCGATGTTGTAATCAATCATTAGTGTCTTGTGATAATTCAAATCGACTTTTTTTTTTTAAAAACCATGTCATTGCATGAATTTAAACTGGAGACTTTTCATTGAAAAGTAATATATGAGGCCATTGGCTAACCTTTAAATGGATTTTGATGCTCATAACTCAAAGCGTGTCCCACTTTTCAATCTATAATATTCTCTACCCACCAAAGTGGGGGTGCGGCGGAGAAACGTCGGTTGATGGCAATTTGGAAACATAATTAATTTATCAAAATGAAGGGAAAGTAATAATGATGACTTAGTGGAGTGTAAGTCTTAATGTCTATTTTTAAGGAGTAATCATCACCCTTCAAATAAAAAAAAAAAAACGGGGCAATTATCACTGTCATGGAATAGAAAGGGGATTATGGGGTTTTAAAGTTTTGACCTCCCAAAATGCATTTGTGGAGTACCCATAATTAAAAGTGCACATTTAGCATTTTGTGGGTTTGGCATGAATAAAGTTCCACTAGTTATTATGATGGGATATTTTCGAGTTTTTGTTCTTTTTTTTCCAATAAAGTGATTATAATTATATAAATAATACATAAGACACTCAAATATCAAGAAAAATTATAATATATACATTTTATGAGATGCGAAGGCAAAATTTCACAATTAGAGAGGGGAAGAAATAATTTTTGATCCATAATGTTTCGAAGTGATCAGTAGTCAAAGGTTCATGGTTTCAATTTTTTTTTAAAATTAATTCATATCATCAAATACAAATTAATATTTCATTTTATATTTTACGTAGTAGATAAATATTAAATATCTAAAATATTTGTTAAACGAGAATTTAGTCCTAAATCACATACACTTAAAAAAAATACAAATCGAACAAAAACTCCAAAATAATATTAAACCTGGTTACGTGTTAAATATAATCAGCATCTTGACTCTTGGAGTCTTGGTTACCCCCAGTCCATGGCATGTTTTTTAATATGTCAGAATTTAATGTACTAAACATTAATTATCTTCAAATGACCAGTTGACTTTGACTTTGGCATGAAGGCCAAAAACATTATTCGGCCAGTGGGCCTGTCGAATGACATTTAGTAGCTGCAGTTAATATACATACATTGTACTCCATTGAAAAGTCCATATGCAAGTGAGAATCCATTTAAAATTATTATAATATATGTATGTCATTATTTATTATTATTATTATTATTATTATTAAGTTTGAATTCAATTTGTGTTATGAGACGAGCCTCATGCTTCAGTTGTAAAAGCTTTTTTTGTTTGGGCGATTGATCCAAATTCGATCTCATTTGAGTGCAAATGTTTCATCTCATATTATCACTCATTGTACTAAAAAAATCAATTTTTCTTACTATTGAAAAGGCGATTGTTCATTATTACTCTATAAATACGTCGATTTTTTCTTCGAGTAGATCTGTACATCTTGATAATTAGAGGACATTATACTAACTCCCTGTACTATTTGCATTTTTATACATTAGCATATAAACTATTTTTTGTTACACTTTACCATATGAACTATGTAAACTTTTGCACTCTATCCTATATGGACAATTTTACCTCTAAAGTTGTGTTTTTCTTAAAATGATAAAATAGTTCATTACGAGCAATCCAACCAATCATGCTTTGTATAAAAAAAATTAACAATCCCTTAAGTTAATACATTGTTTGACTGGAATTTATTTGGGTAATCCTTACTGAAGATTTTTTTGGTTGCTAATTGACTATAATTATATATTGTTTCTCTTTTTACTTGGTTAATGGTGAATACTTAAATATGCATCGCTAATGTCTAAAGTTAGCAGCGAAATTTTTTTTTCGTTTTAATTTTTGCTTTTTTAACCACCGCGATGCCTGTGTAAGGTTGGATGTAAGGAGCAGTCGTAAAATTATATGTGGTTGTATTATAGGGAACAACCCAAAAGTCGGCTAGGAATACCCAATTATATTCCGTTGAAATAAGGTATGGATTTCTCGTTGAATCGAGTCTTTTTCGCCACATCGCGTTAATTTTTATTGGGTTGTATGATGAGTCTAATATAATCATCATGAAATGTTATCATTATTTTATGAAAAATAACACTTTAGAGGGTAAAATTGTCCATATAGGGGAAAATGCAAAAAAATAAATAGTTCATATGGTAAAATATAATAAAAAATAATTTATACGGCAAAGTATAAAAACACAAATAGTACATGGGGTTTAGTATAATTTCCACTGATAATTATCCATTACACGACTTTCAAAGTCCACGAGCTTGAAATTTATGGGTATCATTCTTGAACATGTAACACTTATTGTTAAGTTTCTAAAAATCATTTTAAAATAAAATCAAATTTATTGTCATTTATGTAATTAGCACTAGTTGTAATAAAGTTTGTATTAACAGCGACTTACCACCAAGATTATATTCCTATTGAAACAACTGTACATAGTATTGATGTAAGACAATAGGTTGTAGATTATATCGGATGATGTTTCTATTCCAGGATGGTATTTCATCTCCTATTCCACCGCACGGATGATTGTCACGTGTATAGAAGTTACCATATTAATTTTGGAGCATAAATCAATGCTACATTATGAGATTTTAATATAGTAACTTCTATACACGTGACAATCATTCATAGGAGATGAAGCATTTAAACACCATTCTAAGATCTCATCCGAGACTATATATGTCTACCATAAATAATTGCATTCACCTTTTTGTGGGGAGTTTCATGGAAGTTGCATTGCTTCTCTACTCATCAATCATCCTTCGCTTCCATCCAAAAATGTCTTTTTCATATTTTTTCTATTTCACATTATATCATTATCATCAAATCTTTACCCGTGAAATTCTTGAACCCATAGGGTTTACTTTTTATTATTGAGTTGAAGGTGATGGATGGTAAAAATCATATTTAAAATGGATTAAGGGTATTTCTATTCTTGAATGACGCGGTTTGAATCATTTTAAACTAAGAATTAATTTATTTATTTGTTTTTTCAAATCTACCTGTTAAATCTTGATTAAGAAAGCGATGAAAGAACACGAATTATATGACATAATGTGAAAAGAGTTATGACCATTTTGGTATTTTGTTACAATAATGATGACATCTATTTATATATATATATATATATAGGATTTGGTTCAAATGAGGCACCACCCTCCCTGGTGAGATGACCCATTGATCTTAAAAAATGAAGGGATGTGATTAATTCGGTTTATTAATTATTTCTTAATTTTCGCGATTTTAAGGGTAAGATTGTAATTTTGTAATTCAAATTAGTGGTCCCAGTGATTTTATGGGCGTAAATTGACACCGCTGGATTTTGTGGCGGATTTTAAGGAACCGTTATCTTTCCAAATATTTTTATTTTACAAAGTTAGTTAGGTTCTTCTTGCATAATTAGACATCAAATAATGCATATTTAGTTATTTTGTTGGCACTCAAGCTTTTACGAAAACAAGACATAATTGAATATAACGTCTTTGCATATGTAGTTATACTACACCGCATAAAAATGTTCAATATAATGTATATTTAGTTATGAAAATGGGATATTGCTTTTGGAAATTATAAAAATGGGATGTTACATAATGTACTGCATATTTAGTTATTCCACAATGCATAGATAGTTTCTAGATAATACATAGTTAGTTGATTTTGTTGCATAGTTTATGACGTCTTGCATAGTTGGATATATTGTACTACATATTAGTTGTTTTACGCTGCATAGATAGTTTTCAGATAATGCATATTTAGTTGAGTTTTGTTGCATATTTAGTTTTGAATTCACTGTTCGTTATTTCTCTGTAATATTGCACCGATTTTTCTTGTTTTTTCTCTGTAATTTTCATGAACTGTAATTTTCGAGTTCTTCACAATTTTCTTTATTTGCGTTAATGGAGGAATGAGAGAGAGAGAGAGAGAGAGAGAGAAAGAGAGACGTGAGATTGGGAAAATTGGGAGATGTATGAGAGAGAAACTGATTTGATTCCATTTTTGTAACTAACTTGTTATGTTATATTACCCCGCTACCCTTATATTGATTAAATTAATATTTTAATATATTTTTTATCCATTAAATCATACCCATTGATTAATAGTGGGGGGTGGTTGAGATTAGTCCATTGTGTCTCACCTGGGACATGGTCTCACTGATCCTCCCTATATATATATATATATATATATATATATATATATATATATACATGTGACCAGTAAGATAAAATCAAATCATTGCATGGTTTAATAAGATGCTTATTTTGGATATCAGATTATCATAATTCAATTCTTGATTTTTTTAAACTCGCTAGCAAATTGAACATGGAAAAAACAACTTAAAGTATCAGATTTCGGAGGGAAAAAATGATAAACTACAAAAAAACTACCCATAAATTGAGTTTAGTATAATTTTTTTTTTAATACAATGGAAGATAGTGGAAAGGAAGGGGGACACACACTCATAGAAGAAACTAAATTATCTTTTTTTTTAGAATTACTAAATTATCTTTTAAAATTACAAGTATTGTTTTGAGTAGGGGTGTGCAGTACGGGACGGTTATGGAGATTCGTACGGGACGGTTCGGAGATTCATAAATCTCCAGAACCGTCCCGGAAGTTCGGAGATTTTAAAAATCAATCTTTAGAACCAAACTCTAGAGAAAAAAACTTTGTACCGAAAATTCGATACGGTTCATTCAGTTCTAACGGATGGTTCGGGATGTGAAACGGAGATTAATCATAAGTAAAACATACAAAATAAGAAAAACTAAAAGAATGAATGTAAAAATCACAAACAAGTATAGTCCATTCCTTTTTTTTTTGTGTGCAATCTCAAAATAAATACTACAATCATAAAAAAAGCAACACTGGGCAACACAATCTCAAATTATAAATTCATAATAAATAATATAATCCCAAATAGAATTACTTCAAAAATATGTATTGTAGTAACACATATACTTTTACATAAGCTCCATGAGTGAAACTTAATATAATAATTATATCGGATAATTTCCTAGGTTAATTAAATGTGGGGTGTGACAATATCAAAATATAAATAAGATAAAAATAATATATATGTATGTATTAAAAAATTCTTAAAAATTGGTTCTAGCTTCGGATCTTGATTCAATGCGGATCGATGCGGTTTTGACGGATATTTCAAAAATCTCGAGCGTAACCATACAAGTTTTTGGGATGGTTCGGTTCGGAGAAAGTCAAAAAGTCAACGGATATTTTTGGTTCGGATATTTTTTGGTTTGAATATCGATTCGATTCCAAAGATCTCAAGTCTCGTGCACATCCCTAGTTTTGAGATTAGGTTTTGTTTTACAAACACCCTTTTTAGCAGTGGAATTCATAACATAGAAACAAAAGGAGTTTTAATAATTTCATAAACTTAATTATTTTTGGACAATTACCTAAATCTCAAAGATAAATTTTTAAATCCACAAAAACAAAATATCAAACATTATTTTGGAAATTGTATAGTTCCATTTGGTAGTTGGGCACGAAATTATTAGTTCAATTGAGTATTAAACTGTAAAAAAAAAAATTAAAGAACAAAAAAGTGTCAAATGAACATAGTGTAATTTAAACGATGTAATTTTGGACATGCTTGATGAATTTCCTTGAAAATCTAAAAGGTCAAACTTTTCATGCATCGTAAAGGTGTCAATTTTCCTTTTAAAAAAATACTTATATAATGAATTCGATTTAATCATTAATATAACTAAAATATTTTGTCTATTATTGATTTAAGGAAGCGTTATACTCTCTCTTTTTTTAACGAAAATTTAATTTTTTAATTAATTCAAACTAGCAATACATCGATATAAGACATAAACAAATCATTAAAACCATAAAAGATGAAACTATGAAAAATTCACAACATTTAGATTAAAAACAAAAATTGGATTAAAACCTACAGTTTTGAAAATTCTATGGTGCCTAAAATACCGGTGATTCCAGATCTGCAATCTGTTGAAAACAATAATCTAATTTGTTAACTCGTCACACGAATCAAAACTTGCTTGTCAAATCATCCACACAAGAAAAAATACCACACCAAGACGCCGATAAACAAATGATTTAAACAAGTTGTTTGAGGCAAAAATAATATTTAATAATTAAATATATAATCCGATTTATATATTAAGATAATATTAATTGCCCAATGAGCTATTAATGGAATAACCCGGCCCAAAGAAGTCCGGGACTGGCCCATAGGCTGATTTTTTCCACGCAGACCCACGAGGCCCCTTGCTTAGGTACAAAAAGGTCATTTCTCTTCATTTGTAAGTTAATGAACTCACAATTACTCCTACGCATTTAATTCAATTTTCGTTTACTGTATTATTTTTCTCTCGATCCCTATGCTGACTTGAACGTCAGATGGGCCTTCCTGGCAACCCCCAGGGACCCCTCTAACGTTTGCGTACGTGTGCAGACAAGTTCCCAATTGAAGAATTTCCATCTCCCGGAGAAGAAGAATTGAAAGACTTCTCCCCTTGGGAAAAAGGGCTTTATCGAAAACTTAACTTTGGAGTGACTTGCCCTAAAAAGTAACATCATTTTGGTGTCGTCTATGGGGACAGCAAAAGCACACGAAGACTCAGATCCGACCTCATGCGCGTGGAGCCGGATCCCAAGCTGCAGACCTTGGGACAAGAGACCACCAAGAGGAAAGGCCATCAAGAAGGCGGGAGGCCAGCTACCTCTCCATCGGAAGAAGAAAGGGTGCCGCCACCTCCATCCAAAGAAGCTCCGTCCATTAAGAAATTTACCTTCCCATCAGAAGGAAGCCACTTCCCCCACGGGAGGAAAGGGGGCCGCCACCGACGCACGGAAGAGGGGTTTTGCCCCTAAAGAAGTTCGCCTGATCCGGGAAGCCTTCCAAGCTCTGCTAGATAAAGTTGCCCGGAATGCTCTAAAGTATCAAGTTGTGGCCAGAGCCGCGGGAGATCGCCCCGGGCTCTGCCCACCATTGAAGACCCTGACATGGGAGGTCAGGGAAGAAAAGATAAAGGATGCGGCGAGAATCACGAAGAGCCGCCACTAGCTGAAGAATCCCAAGTTGTTAGCTCTATAGCCAGGAATCAATAAGAACTATCACATTGAAGATGGGAGATCAGCCCCCCTCCTCCCGGAGAGGCGTCACCTCCGCCTCAACCAAGGAGGGCGCCAACCCTCCCCCTGAGGGGGCTCCGCCTGCTGAAGAAGTTTGCTTGGCGCGACGAGCCCTCCAAGCCCTGCTCGAAGAAGTTGCCCGGACTGCTTCGAGGAAACATGTTGCACCGGGATCTTGGCGAGGAGACCTCCCTCAGGCTCGGCAAATGTTGATGACCTCGACTTTGGAGAAGAAGAAAAAGAACACTTTCTTTTTAATAATGCTTACCTTTAATAATTTATAATTTAATCTATGGTTTTATATTGAGTTTTCAATTGTTTACCGACCTTGTGCATGCGAAATGAAGGACTTGGAGAAAATGAAGAAGACCAGCACATTCCCGTAGGAAGATAATCTGGGAATGGAGCCCAACATTCCCAAGTCCAAGCTCACAAGCCCGCAGAAGAGTCATATGTGATACACATTAGCCAAGCCAACTCGCGGGTCATCGTTGTAATTAGGAAGTTCACTAGCTCCTGCCATCCTGGCCAAGTCATTACCCTTGGGCATCAAGATCTTCAGCCTCCCGGAGTATGTTGGGACCGGAGGTCCCCCAAGAACACTTAGACGAATTCTATATGAAGGCGTATCTTTACGACATGACGAACTATTCCTATTATAAAGTATTCCCGACAATTTTGACCAAGTGTGCTAACTTGGTTCGATCAACTCCTAGTTGGATCAATCACTGGGATAGATAGCTCACTATTGCCTTTGCACGATAATTCCCTATCGAGAAGGAAGTAGGGGTGGCAATTTTTGACACGACACGACGATAAAGCCCGACATGAAAACGATCGATAATAGTGGGTTAGTATTTAGCCATATCGTGTTCGTGTCCTTATTGTGTCGACACGATAAGGACACGAAAATTTCGTGGTCGTGTTCGTGTTTTTGTCGTGTTTACACGATAATGACACGAACATGATAGTGACACGATAATGACCGCGACCGCGAACACGATAATGACACGATTACCTATTAGTAACACGATAATGATACGACATGAACACGGTAATGATACGTTTACTGTTAGAGACACGATAACCTGATATTTTGTATGTTTGTAACGTGTATTGTCATGTAATATCGTGTCATATAGTGTAATTTGCTATCGTGTATTAACATATAAATCATTTCATTTTTTATTTTTTACTTATCGTGTCACTATCGTGTCGCGTGTCGTGTCGACACGAAAATTTTCGTGTTTGTGTCGTGTTGGAGCAGATCCTTATCGTGTCGTATTCGTGTTTGCCCTTATCGTGTCGTTTCGTTATCGTGTCAACACAAAACACGACATGATAACATGATTTGCCACTCCTAGAAGGAAGTATCCGAAAACCATGGCTCATATTTTTCAAGTAAAACAACCGGAAGAAGAGTTATTGCAAGACTTTATGAAGTGGTTTGTGGAAGTCGCATGCTCCAAAGCTTGGAACACCATGCAAGAAGGTGGACTGCTGAGAAGACATGAGGATGGACCCCTCCTTCCAGAGAGGCGTCATTCAACAACTCGGAGAGACGAAAGAGGCACCCTTGCTCGGCTGAAAGGGGGTGCCCTTGCTCGCTCAAGGGGACGCCCTTACCTGGCCAAAATTGAGCCATCACACATGAAACAAGAAACAACCAAGCGTCGCTTCCCCTTGCATTTGAGCAAGGACGCGGTTGCCACCACCCAACTATGTCATTGAGTGTTTTCACTTGGCATCCTCTCTAGACAATGGACTCCCTCAAATTTCCTCAATTCGCTCAACAGGAATGGATACATACCCTAAGGACACTCAGGAGAGCCATGCATAGTCTAAAGCCCCAAACCTCAAAAAGTGGAAGCACAATTCATTCAACTATATTGGTGAAGCTACTCCCCAAGGATGTCAACGCTTTCACATCTCCTGAAGAGCAATGGAGAAAAAGATCCTCAGTGAATAATTGGACCATAATCCTCCAATTAAGCTCATATCAAGAGAGACTTCCATATTGTGGAGTCATTAATATCATTTTTAGAAGCCCAGGATATAATGACCATGGAGTACACTTCTAACATATTACGAGGAGTGCAATGAAGCCAACATAGGGGCCACTCTTAGGCAGAGGAAACCAAACTTCAACAGAGAGAAGATGGTGCCCACAACATTTGGGACACAAGACTCAGGAATACCAAGTCTGAACTAAGCAAGGGCTCTTGCACCCATGATTCGGTTGAAGGTTGAGTTCTTAAAAAACACAAAAGTCGAGAAGCCGCTCACAAAGACCCGCACAAAGCAGCGTGCTACCCAGATCTAGGCGCCCGACCTAGGTTACGGGAGCTGCATAATAATATTGAAGAAATCTTGAGGAGGGAACTCACCCAAATCAATCATTAACAAGCTCCACTAAAACTCTATGTTACTACAAATTACGCACCAAAGGAAGAATATTCATATAATCGAGCCATTAGCATAACCTCTAAAGGCCCTAAAGAGAGATGGAAGCTCTCCATGAAAGACAATGATCAAGCCTAGCAACTTTAGGAGCCACGGATCTTGCCAGCTCCCCCAAATCTCATTACTCCCCCAAGAAATGATTTGCATCCACACACGCAATATCCTCATCGAATCTCCTCACGTGCTCCCAGAGGGAAGGGCTCCCTCACGGGGGGAGTCCTCGTAAATTTCCCTTCCTCGCAAACATAAGCCACAAAATGTGCAACCAAAGGAGAGTGAAAAAAATCTAACACCTGCGCTGAAGGAATGAATGTGCGATCATAAGAGTAATAAAGAGAATAGCTCCAGAAAGAAAACACAATGCTCCGAGAGGGCATCCCTTCCGGCCCTTGGGAGGGCACCTCGAGCTCCGAAGAGCGCCCATTTAGATTATGGGAAGATTCATCCCGAGCTCCGAGGATACCCCCCATGCTTCGTAAGAACATCTCCTACCACTCCAGGAAAAATAAGGCTTCCTCCCAAAGGGAATGATTCATCTCCACACATAGTGTAAGCAACTCCCTACAAACAAAGAATAGTATTTCTTGGACAAGTCGTAAAACACCACAGGTTGCCCATAGTGAGATAGCTTTACACTATCAAGGGCCCTCATTAATGCCCATATTGATGTAGCATTGACCGTCCAGGCTCCGAGGTCGCACATAGTGAGGCAATTTTACGCTATCTAAGCCCCCTCATTAATACTCACAAAGTGAGGTAACTTCACTTTATCCAAGATTCCCAAAGGTCGCCCATTGTGAGGTAGCTTTATGTTATCCAGGGCCTCTCATAAATACCCAAATGAGGTAGCATTGCATTATCAAGGGTTCCGAGGTGCCCATAGTGAAGTAGCTTTACTCTATCCAGGGCCCCCTCATACGCTATCCAGGACTCGGATGTCACCCATAATGAGGTAGTTCTATGTTATCCAAGGCCCCTCATTAATACCCATAGTGAGGTTCACGATATCCAAAGTTCTAGAGATCGCCCATAGTGAGGTAGCTTTATGTTATACAGGCCCCTCATTAATACCCATAGTGAGGTAGCTTCACGCTATCTAGGGATCCTGCAGGTCGCCACTTAGTGAGGTAGATTTATGTTATCCGTGTCCCCTCATTAATGCCCCTAGTGAGATAGCGTTATGCTATCCGGGGCCTCCACCATATTAACCTCATTCGGCAAAGACCCCATATGGGAAGACCTCATCCACCTAAGACCCCGGATAGGAGGGGGCTTCCTCACGAGAGAGGTCCTAGTAAGTTTTCCGTGTCCTTTAAGATCCCTGGGAGGAGGCTTCCTCACAAAGATTCCCGTAAATTCTTCTCCACGATGAAAATGTGCAAGAAATAGAAGAAAAACACGCTAACACACGTGGGGGAAAGATCAAAATGATAAAGAAAAAACTTGGAGAAAGCTCTAGAAGGGTGCCCCCTCCAAGCTTCAGAAGAGCGACCCCTCCGGGCTCCGGAAAGGCGCCCCCTCCGAGCTTTAGAAGGGTGCTCCTGATGGCCAGTGGAAAGACATCCCCTAACATTAAACACATGTATATCCGCCATTCTGAAGGAGTTAAAGCTTCCTTGCGAAGGGAAGGGTTCATCAAGGGAAGGGTTCATCCCTACACAAAATATGAACAAGTCCCCACAGACAAGGAATCACAAGCTAAACTCTGAGGAAGACGGAGGAATGCATAAATGAAGAAAGGCCAGAATCAAATATCTTGTTCGAAATAGGGAAAAACTTCAGAAAAGACGGATAAAAACGCAAGAAATGAAGGATAGGGGGGCTTGGGCCGCCCCCCAGAGGGCACCCTCCTCCGCACAGAAGGGCTGCGAGGGCGCCCTTAGGGGCACCCCACTAGGCGCCCTTACTGGCTTCTGGGAGGCGCCCCAGAGCAATCTCTCTCCTCTCTCGGGCTCTCATCTCGACTCTCCTTACTCGATGTACTCCACTCTTTTTCACAACTCTTCATGGGTACTTTCCTCAAATTTTCAAGAAAATTTCACTAAGTTTTCTATCAAACAAGGGAATTGGAAGACGTGGTCAAAGCTGACCACCCCCAAAAGGGGCTTCTCATAAAAGAAACCCTCTCCAGCTATGACCTTGAAGTGGAAGGGTCTCCTCATGGGGATCCAATTGATGTTATTGGAACGTTAAACCCTTACGCTTATGACCCTGGAGGCGGGGTCCTTGTAAATTTTAAGGAATCCAAAGACAAGTTAGACACGATACCGCTTTAGCTCTCACTGATCGCTTCATCTCCACACACCGTAGTTGGGGGCCTTATGTTGTGGCAAAACAATATTTAATAATTAAATATATAATTTGATTCATATATTGATATAATATTAATTGCTCAATGGGCTATTAATGGAATAACTCATTTCAAAGGAGTCCGGATCGGCCGATTTCTCCTACACGGCCCATGAGGCCCTTGCTCAAGATAAAAAAGGTCTCTCATCTTTATTTGTAAGTTAATGAACTCATAATTACTCCCACGCATTTAATTCAGTATTCATGTACTATATTATTTTCTCTCGATCCCCATGCTGACTTGATCGTTGGAGGAGTCTCCCTCGACTACCCCCAATAACCCCCCTAATGTTTGCCTACGTGTGCAGACAAGTTTCCAATTGAAGAGTTTTTATCTCCCGGAAAAGAAGACGGGAAGATTTCCCCCTTGAGAAGAAGGACTTTGTCGAAAACCTTAACTTTGGAGAAATCTGTCCTAAAAAACTGCATCAAAAATGTTATACCTATTGTTGCTTCCCCCTCCTCCCCAGTGCCCATACATCTAAATGTTCTCTCATTTATAATTTAGTTGACTATTTCTTGAATCAAACAAATACCGATATAATGCTAATTGTTTTTTTCTTTTTTTGAAAAAATATAATGCTAATTGTTAAATACTACAAATATTAGTATATAATTAAAGGTTTTATGATACCAATTTTTTTAAAAGTTAAAAATAGGAAATAATGTTGAATTAGAGTTCAAAAAGTTTCTAACTACTGCATGGGTTTTAATTGACTGCCGTTATAAAGTTATAATTATATAAGTTTCTCAATGGTAAAAAGTTACCACACTTAAATATTTGTTTGTTAATTATATATCGGCGAGAAATGTGAAATGGATGAAAAGTAATGATGATACCGAAAAATGCACTCTAGAGTTCAAAAGCTATCTGACGACATTGTTTCAAAAAAAAAAAAATCTTTCTAACTACTGCGTTGAATTTAATGAAAAATCCATATAAAATTAAAATAAAGATTCACATATATAATTTAAAAGTTTTTACATAAGCATTGATTCATAACCTATAAGTGAGAATATGAAGTAGATGACACCCAAAATGTAATATGATAATTTCCTTTTTTTTTTTGGAGGGGGAATGATAATTTCTATTACTTGAAACAATTTTAAATTTTTAGTTGGTACCTTTTTTGTTTGTGATTTTCTTCTCTTTGATATTTTTAAGTTTCTTTATAGTTAGGGGTGCATAATACCACCACATGAATACCCCTAGCCAAAAACTTTTTCCCTATAAAAACTATTTCTCCCCCTTAAGAAAATATATATATAATTTTTTTCTTTTTTTCCATAGAAAAATGAAACAAAAAGAATTTAGACACGAGGGGCTGGGGAGGCCCCATCTTGACTACGCCCTGTTTATAGTGTTATTCTAATGAACAACTATGCACTTTTGAAATCTTTAAATTTATAATTTTGTTTTATCATTTTATATGAAAAATTCTTGGATATGAAAGTAATATTTTATAACAAATCATATATAAATTCAAGCCTACCTCATATAAATTCAAATTCAAGCTAGCTCTATTCTGCAATTAAAATTTTATTTAATCTCAAATATTATAAATCTCGTTAAGAAAAATGAACCAACTTTAAAGCTTTCCAACAAATAAAAATTAAAGTTCAAAACATAGGATTGGATTATGGGCAGGAAAGTCAACACTCAACACAATACCTTGTTTGTGGGAATTAATGACCCTTTGATTGTTTTAACAAAGAAACCAAAGAAAGGAGAAATGCAAAAAAAAAAAAAAAAGAATAAACCACGTGTCGTCCAAAAAACGTTTGACTAAGTGAAGTATACGAGGTGACCCCACAGGACAGACGTATACAGTCAAAAGACCATTCACTACCCCCACTTTGATCTTGCCAACTCAGACAGATCCCACAAGAAGTACACGTGGCATGATCAGATGGGAAAGAAGCCCAATCATGTGGGGTTTGGTTTGGGAATATGCTCCCCAAGATTCCGCCGAATTGCAGTTAAATATGGAGCCTGCCCCTTCACTTCCCCTCCACATTCCACACTTGTTTTCTCTCTAAACTTTTCTTTTCTTTCCCTTTTTGATTTTCTGTAATATCTCTTTAATGCATTATTATAAATTTAAACAGAGTTACGGGGTTTGAATTCTGACTAAGTTTCTCTTTGGAACATCATCACTTCATATAAAGTTCACAATCAAGGTACGTACGTACGGCTGTGGATCTTTTGGATATTTCTTTTTTTTTTCCTCTGTAAAAATGCTAGGTGAAATATTTCTGATTGATTGAGTGCAACATTCTTGATTTAATCAAGAGCTTCGGATCATGAGAATGAATGAACAATGAGATTCAAATAAAGGACTATGAGTGTGATATTATCTAAAATATGAGAACAGATTTTCTGTTCCAATTTTGAGTTCTACATCCTATTTCATTCATCCTGATACAAACGACACAATTTAGTGAGATAAACATAAAATATTTATATGTGTGGTTCATTAGATGAATGGAACAGGAAATCTGAACTCGGTTCAATTTAGAATGTACACTTTGTTCATGCATGTGTAATTAGTTGGAAAACAGTAGTTGTCTTGCTCGTGAAAGGAAATAGGTTCTTGCATCTTCTTGGAAAAGGGTTTTGTATCAAAAATAGTACTAGGAAATTTTACCTAGTTTGGGTTTTTGACTGTTATGGGCAGTATGACTGCTAGCTTTTATTATCTTCTAATTAATTTCTTATGTGAATTATTAATCACGTTTACCACGTACGGCTCTACAGTAAATTTCCCCATATGCATCGACAATTTGGTATGGTTTTTAAATTTTAACTTGTATGGCTAGGGTTTTTAAATTTTAACTTGCTTTTAAAAAAAATTATTTTGATAATTTGGTTGTCTGTTGAGAAAATCTTGTGTTCACATGTTGTTGCTTGTTTTCTTGTAAAAGTCTTCTCCTTTATCTTGCTTTATATATATATATATATATATATGATCTTCTCCTGTATTCTTGGAACTTTTTTGCCTCTTCACAATAATACTATCCTAACTTACTTTACTATTCCCTCCATTCCATTAAGATGGATCATTTTTTTTTTTCGTCTATCCCAAATTATAAGTTTATTTCCTTATTTGATAATTTTAGTTACAAAAAAATATACTAATATACCCTATTTAATTCACTTTGTTTTAACAAGCTAGTTTCAGTTTTTCTCAATATAGTTAGGCCCATTTAATGCAAGGAAAAAATATGAAGAATATGGAAAAAATTATACCAATACATTTATTATATGGTTCTCCTGCCTATTTCAATTGGGCGGAGGGAATATTATTTTTATTTTGAGTAACTAATAACATTGGAGATGATACCTGCAAGGAAAAACAACTAGAATACATTGGTTTTTTAGTGAAATACATTCATTAATGAAAATGGTTCAACTAAGCATTGAAAGTTGTGCCAGTTGCTAACCGAACCAAGTCAAAAATTCAATAAAATACAGCTACGTACCCCTAGTTATCTGATATAAGCAACAGCTGTTTTAATAAGAAAAGAAAAAAAAAAAACTTATGGTCATTAATTTAATTTAAAAATATTCATTTGTTGACTTGTGAATATAGTATATTCATCATATGATCGGCCGTCTTGTCTTTTTGAATACAACATATTCGTAAAGGCTTATTGCTTAGATCACCAACTTGAGAAAACTGTGTAGGCAATAAACTGTAGGAATTCTGTTATACCCGCTTTTGTCTTCTTCTGATTTTTCCTAATAGCGATATTGACCATTTACGGGTTAAATTGAAAAAATAGTTATTTTGATTAAAAACTGATTGTCAGCTTACCTTGTATTCTTTGGTGAGCTATTTGACCATTTTTTAAAAAAAAAAAAGAAAATCATCAATGAACTGAAAAATGGTTAAGAAAAGTAGATCAATTAATGAACACCTCTAATCTTACTGTAATATTCTATTAATCATCTTGTTCGCTATTAAGCTACCAATAATTGTCTCTTCTCTACATGTTTTCAGGATAAAATAATCTATTAATTTTGAGGAATAGAAATTATGGCTAAGGAACAGTTACAAGTCCTGAATGCACTTGATGTGGCCAAAACACAATGGTACCATTTCACAGCCATAGTGATTGCTGGTATGGGCTTTTTCACCGACGCCTACGATCTCTTCTGCATATCTCTCGTCACAAAATTGCTCGGCCGCATTTACTACCACCATGAAGGCGCCTTAAAACCCGGCACTCTGCCGCCCAATGTCGCGGCCGCCGTCAACGGCGTGGCGTTCTGCGGCACGCTAGCAGGGCAGCTCTTTTTCGGGTGGCTCGGCGACAAATTAGGCCGGAAAAAGGTTTACGGGATGACCCTTATGGTTATGGTTATTTGCTCGGTTGCCTCGGGACTATCTTTTAGTGACAAGCCTAAGTCTGTTATGGCTACACTCTGTTTCTTCCGGTTCTGGCTAGGTTTCGGGATCGGTGGCGATTATCCGCCGCCACGATCATGTCCGAATACGCGAATAAAAAGACGCGTGGGCGCGTTTATCGCGGCCGTTTTAGCGATGCAGGGGTTTGGGATTTTGGCTGGTGGAATGGTGGCGATTATTGTATCGGCCGCATTTAGGTCGGCTTTTCCTGCCCCTGCTTATGAAGTTAGTCCACTTGAGTCGACGGTCCCTCAGGCCGACTACGTTTGGCGTTTGATCGTAATGTTTGGTGCGATACGGCGGCCTTAACGTATTACTGGCGTATGAAAATGCCGGAAACAGCGCGTTACACCGCGTTAGTCGCCAAGAACGCCAAGCTGGCGGCGGCCAATATGTCGAAAGTGTTGCAAGTTGAGCTAGAGGCAGAGCAGGAAAAGGTTGATGGTTTTGCTCAAGAGAAAGGGAATGATTTCGGGTTGTTTTCGAAGGAGTTTCTTCGTCGCCATGGACTTCACTTGCTCGGCACGACTAGTACGTGGTTCTTGCTCGATATCGCATTTTACAGTCAAAATCTTTTCCAAAAGGACATTTTTAGCGCCATCGGATGGATCCCTCCGGCCAAGACAATGAATGCGCTCGAAGAGGTTTACAAGATTTCGAGGCTCAAACTCTGATTGCACTTTGTAGCACGGTTCCGGGATACTGGTTCACCGTGTTTTTCATCGATCGAATTGGAAGATTCGCGATCCAATTAATGGGATTCTTTTTCATGACGGTGTTTATGTTCGCGTTGGCGCTTCCTTACAACCACTGGACTCATAGGGATAACAGGATCGGCTTTGTGATCATGTATTCGCTCACGTTCTTCTTTGCGAATTTCGGTCCGAACGCGACTACATTAAATCGTCCCAGCCGAGATTTTCCCGGCAAGGTTAAGGTCCACGTGCCACGGTATATCAGCCGCTGCTGGTAAAGCCGGAGCGATAGTAGGAGCGTTCGGGTTTCTATATGCTGCGCAGCCGAAGGATCAAGCAAGAGGGATGCCGGATATCCCGCGGGCATTGGTGTCAAAAATTCGCTTATTGTGCTCGGGTGTATAAACGCGTTGGGGATGATTTTCACGTTTTTGGTGCCCGAGTCGAACGGTAAATCGTTGGAGGAAATGTCGCAGGAGAATGAGGAGGGTGAGAACGGGACTGTAGAAATGAGGCCATCAAACAGTGTTAATGATATTAGGACAGTTCCAGTTTGATTTGTCCTGTCTAATGTTATTAGTCTTTATGACATTTACGTACTTGAGCAGCAATCTTGAGATGGTTTGGAGTTAAACAAATCTTCTTTGAGGCTTGTTTCGAGAACCATTTTGAGGTGAAATAAGCTCCTTATGATCTCCTTGTTTTTAATGGTAACTAGTGTTTTTAGATATATATATAAAGTGTGATGTAATGTATTCAGACTATATATATAAGCATATGAGAAATCTTGTCTTGTGATACTTCTTTCTGTGATGCTGAAATTGATATATAATCTCTCTCTCTGAAGTTGAGTTGTTTTCGGATTTGAAATGACAATTGAAGGAATTAGTATACCTATGCACTATATACCTATGCACTATTTGATTAGAGATCTTTGTAATTAAATGTTTATATTATGGTTTTGAATGGTATTCTTCAGAAAGAACAAAGAGATCAAAATAGTTATTAGGTCTTGTATGGATGAGTTTCACAGTCCATTTTCCATTTTCTAACTATTTCGGAAAATGGTATATATTTGTTTAGAGAAGATTCTTAGTGGAAATAAAGTCATTTTCCATATTTTGGGAATACAAACAACCAAACAATTTGTCATTACAATCATATAAATTTATATGAAATACACTTCAAAAACTATAGTTAAACAATTTTTCACTAAAAATCACACAAAAATATGTGAAAAATACAATTCAAAAACTATATACAAACTTATTTTCATTTCTAAAACATATACCATTATAGAATTTCACCAAAAAAACCAAACATATTTCCATTCCATATGAAAACCGATAATTTCTCAAAATTCATTTTCCAACACTGGAAATTGGACATGAAATTATATCCATACATCACTTAGGGCTTAATAATTTTCTCAAAACCGATAAATTTTTGTATGCATTTGAGTTATTTTATTTTGAGAATAGATTGAAAAAGGAAACAAGAGAGAGATGGGGTAAAAGTTTTAATGTCATCTGATCAAATAAGAGGTGGCTAGTCTTTGGATAGGATGTTGGGCCTGGATTGGTTATCAATTTTGGATACCATTATTTTGGTGGGCTCAAATCTAAATATTCACATCCAGGCATATGTTATGTCTAATCTCTATTTGGCCCAAGTCATGACTTATGGTGGTGTTACATTTAGGTACTTCTCAATGTAACGAACGTATCTTGGTATGGAGCATTTAGAATCTTTTATCCCAATATAGTATTTAATTGCATACAAGTAAAAAAAATATATAATACGCAAAATATATTATCTAAGAAAAAATATTTTTATGCAGTCAACAGGCATTTACAATGTGAAAATATTATTGGAATTTGGTCTTGAGAAATGGGTGTTGACCCGATTTTGACCAAATAAATAAGTGGTTTCCATTAGTGAAAAATGGAATTAAATTATTTGTAAAATTTCTACTAAGAGAGTAAATGAGAATAGCATTTGGAATTTCTCAAAACTGATTCCGGTGAATGAGAAATTAATGCTAGAAGTTAGCCACTTAATACAAATAAATGATATGGAATGGAAAATGTAGGGAAGGAGAAATGCTCCATCCCACATAGGAAAAAAGATGAAAAGTTTGAACACTTTATATATCCCAAGTTGAACTTATAGGTTTGGGCCTTTGGGGCCACCCGAGTGTTTAAAGGGGTGAGGACCTACATGCTTGTGGGTTTGGTTCAAAGAACACGCGTGCGCGCCGCCAGCCGGCCCGGGTCCAAGAGGGTCGTGGGCTTGGGCTTCAAGACCCTTATTCTTTTTGGACCAAAAACCTTTAAAAATAAATATTTAATTAATTTTTGAATTAATTAAATAGATTTCAACCTGGGAAGAGGTTCGCACCCGAGCACGGGCGGACGCACGGCCCGTGCGTCCAGGTCATGCGCCCTGCGTAAATATGCGAACCAAGAACCGACGGGCCGCACACGCGGCCGTCGTCGGGTCGTCGCCTGCCGAACATTGGCGCACTGGGCGCACGGCCGTCGTCCAGTCGTGCGCCCCACGAAAAAGTGCGTCTGTCGAAAAATCGACCCGATGATCAAGAAAGATACTGAAATAATCAAAGAACTTAAAATCGAGCATTGCATTCTCGCATATTGTTTGATTTCCTCCTTCAAAAGCTTGAAAGTTAATAACACATTTATTGTTCGATGTGTTTCGAGTTTGCGATCTTGTAAACTCAGAACTCGAGACGTAAATAGGCGTTGTATCTTAGGACGTCTGTAGGAATCAGTTAGACTAGTATACGGGGCATTTTCGTCTTGCGGAGATCGAATCGAATTGAGCCTCGACTAAAACCATACACTTAGCCATTTTCTTCCTATACGAAAACCTCACAAATATTTTACCCAACAAATATAAGATGAAATATTAAACTAAAATAGATAATTCAAACTGCTTCTTGAAGAGGTATCCGACTTTTCTAAATATCTTAGCCCAAGTTTAATCATATTTTTTAACAGAAATTGGTTGTACCATGCAATTACAGTATAAAAAGTCTCCAGATAGTTATATAGACATTGTGATTTGAAATGATTTTAATACATTACTTTTCAAAATTTGAATTACATACCATATTAAAAATATTTTCTGATGCCTTGGTACGGAACAAAAATTAAGCAGATAATATAAAGTTTTACCTAAAAGATGAATGAATAAAAATCAAAACTGCTTGGATAAAGGAACCCATTGGCCATCTCCTTTATTCTGGATATAATCGATATTAAAGAGCAATGATGTGACCACTTTGTTTAATAATAAGATTAACAGAAAACGGACCGATCAAAAAAAAAAAAGATTACCAGAAAACGGTCGTAAACTTTGTCTATGATTTGGTGGGTTTATTCTGTCTCTCCACTATATGCTCAAATAAAAATAAAGAACTAAGTATCCTCTATTTGTATGTTTACTTTACCTAATTTAAGCTTCATACTCCACTATACGAGACGGACGCAGAAATTCATTCTTGGGGCGAAATTGGGCGGTCTTGAGGCGGCGCAGCGAGATGGTGCCGCCGACAAAGAGCCCTCCGGCGAGGACCCCAAAGTTTTTTAATATATGTATATATACAATCAATGGCGGAGATAGGGGCCAACTCGGGCCCCCTCCTTTTTTTTTTTTTTTTTTAAAATTACTAGGTAAAATTTTTCAAATTTCTTTTTAGTTAATATTTATTTGTATTTTTTTATCCTGCCACCCCAATTTCAGATCACCACCTCGTAGTAATCCCTAGATACGCCATTATATAATATCGTATCTAGGAATTATTACTGGGTAGGCCGATACACGAAATTGCCAAATTGAGTGGGCCGGATAAAAAAAAACTAAAAATACACATAAATATTAACTAATTTTTTTAAAAATACCTTATTTTTTTAAAAATAGGTGCCGAGCTTGGATTGGCCTCCTCTTATCTCCACGATTGTATATATATTATTTATTGCTCTAGGTCCTCGAAACCTTGGACCGGCTGCAAAATCAAATCTAATATAAATAATAATAAAACATACAAGCTTTTATAACAAAATTACATGAAAATTTGGGGGGGGGGCAAAATATGTTGGCTTAGATTTTTATATACTATATTAATTTATTAAATAATATATTATAGGGGTTCAATCGCAAGACGAGGGGGGGCGATTGCGCCACCACCCCCTCAGGTCCGTCCCCGCCACTATATATATGTTGTTCTAACATTTTGTAGACACCAATTATATGGTTCGCAACAAATATTTTAATATGATGTTCCATTTTATATTCTTGTATGTTTTGATATTTGCATTTGTAATGTGTAGTCGGGGGCCACGAGGGTAGTCATGAGGACGACGCCTGGGCCCCGTTTTGAGGGACCCCGATGTTACATTGGCCTTTATATAGATATATATGTTTTATTAAAAAATATTTGCAAGGGCCCCAAAAAATTAAAAATACCAAATGTCGAAAATTAAAAAATATGAAATAACTCTTTTCTTTATGATAATGTTCATCATTTAACATTAAATTCATTATCAACAACAAGATGAGAAAGTCATGTTAATAGTATATCAACTATAATAACTCAATCTAATGAGATAAGAGAAGCTTTATTTGAATTATCTTAAGTTAGTGAAGATCCAAAACTAGGAGTGAGGTTAGAATCTTTAGAACCCATGAAATTGTAAAAGCGTTGGATTGTTTTCTCAATACTTCTATTGCTTATAGAGTTTGGTTAACTATGTCGATTCTCGAAGATCGGAGAGAAATTTTTGGAAAAAAATTGATAAAGGCACACTTGCGTTTAACTATGTATCAAGAAAAATTAAATGGGTTAGTAATTTTTTTTTCGGGGACCCTTTTTTCTCTAATCGCCAAGGGCCCCTGAAAAGTAAGGACCGGCCCTATGTGTAGTACCAGATACAACATTAAAGTGATTATTTTATATTTGGTGTGAGAAACTGGAAAGTATTTGAGATAAATAATAGTGACGGTAATATCACGGGTCAATGTGGGACCCATAATGATGAATTTGAAGTAGATTCACTTGGGACGAATCTAAATCAGTCAAATGAGTAGGTCCAAATTTTAAGAGTACGTTTTAAGTAATTGGAGGTTTGCAAGAAGTATTTAAAGGTATTGTGGAAAGAGAAGTTTGACGTGATATTAAGAAATGTATATATTTGTAGAGAAATGTATTAGAAAACATAGCGTATGTTTGATTGATAGTTAGAAAAAGTGATCGACGGAAGTGGATGATTAGGAAATACTAAACAAATATAGCATAATAGCATGTTGGTCTGAATTAAGCGGATAATGGGTTCAATTGGACGTCTCCCTATACATAATATTTTATTTTTGTATATATAATTAAATAATTTGATTAAGCACTTAGAAACAAATGGCCTTTTTTGTTTCTTAACGGTGTGATGTGTGTTACTTGTATTTTGGTTGTTGGGTTATATTTTCTTAATGTTAAATATGTATAACTTGTATACGTGTAGATCTATTATTTCAATTGGTTATGATTAATACAAACAAACTAAAAAATTAATTGTTGTGGGTATAATGAGCTCGACCTGCCAAGTTTGAGCTCGACTGTGGGGTGGTTCCTCAACCGAATGGGATCTTTTGTTACAAAAATGGTATTTCATCTCATGTTCAATTGCACATATAATTTTTATATGTATAAAAACTACCACGTTAAAAATCCACAATTTATGCTTAATTTACACTTCAAATTAATATGACAATTTTATACACGTGACAATCATTCATGATGAAACTAAATATACTTCATATGAGAATTAATATGACAGAGGCAGGACTTAGTGTTTAAATTTTTGTTGGTGGATCGTATATTAAATTTGATCAAAATTGTCCCACCCCACCCCCTTATCATCCTTATTAAAAGAAGCTGATAGGACAAACGTACTATGTAGGATTCAAAGACAAATAAACGTTTCCTCATCATTCCAATATATGTTGAACAAAATCCGAATCTAATTGGAAAGCAAGAATATACTAGAAGAAACTTCATTCCATACATGATCACTGATCAGTACCAAATTTACATAAGGTCTGTCTCTCCAATATCATGGATTCCAAAAAAGAAAAACAAAGATCCGAAAAAAAAAAGGGAAAGAAAGACAAGGGGCAAAAGGGCAAATGACTATATCAACACTTCCATATATAGCATGGAAGGCACTTGCCATTGCTGCACCACATTTCCAGCTCTGCTTTCTGCACAAATTTTGTACAAAACCTTTGTGCAGAATATTATACTACTAGTTACCTACGCAAATATATACGGACAAGGGTGTGCCTATACAACGTTTTATATACTGTTTCTAATTCTCACAAAACTCAAACCATCTCCTCAAGCAAGAATAGACACTGCTCGAGTCTCCACCGCTTGTCATCCATGGATGCCCTGCGTAGAAAGATCAGATAAACGATTTTAGTATTTAATAGTAAAATCAGAGTATAACTGTAAAGATGAAGATTTCTATGCAAAATTCCCTAAGCATTTTATCGTAGTTTTAGAAATAAGATTTAAGCCACAACCCAAGCTATGCATTCAATTTACTTGCATATTATTTTCCCAAATTAATAGTAACCAGAAATCAACACTAGTATACAATTTTAACATCACATTGTATTACAATCAGAGTACAAGGAGAAAGATCAAACGAAAAAACTACTCCTGAGGTTTAGCCTAATTGCATTGTGTTTCAAAATTACAAATACCCCCTTAAAGTGTTACGAACACCCGTTTTAGAATTGTATTACCTAACACAGTATGCCCATGCAATTTGTAAAAGAAAAACAAATGTCATGGGGTATTTGTAATTTTGAAAGATAGCTAGGTCTTTTTGTAATTAGGCTAACCTCAGGGGTAGTTTTTGTAATTAACCCAAGTTTCTCTGCAAATTCTCCTAAGTAATCAAATGTTATTCTACAAACAAGATTTATGCTGATCAAAGCTATGCATTCCATTTATTTGCATATTATTTCCCAAATTGACCGTCTTTAACGAGAAAGAGATATCACCATAACCGCATGCAGAATGAAAGAGAAACATCAAAATCACTGAGATCATATGCTTACTCAGGACTTGGTCAGCTGAAAACCTTCTCGACACATCCTTGCAAAGCATTCGTCTTAGCAAATCCTTAGCTTCTGACGAAACCGAGCCAAAACGCTCCTCGGAAATCTCAAGTTCGCCTAAGCACGACTTGAAAATCTCCCTCGCGACTCCCCATAAAAAGGAGGGATCCCAGCTAGCATTATGTACAAAATGACACCGCCACTCCACACGTCGACCTTTTCAGTATAGCCCATTCCCGAAACTACCTCTGGGGGACATAGTAAGGCGTCCCGACAATGCCAGACATCAGGCCACCATTGCCAAAGCACTCAGCTGAACCAAAGTCAGCAAGTTTTAGCTCGTTATAGCTGTTGAATAGAATGTTGTCGGGTTTGATGTCTCGATGGGCTACTCCACGGTCGTGGATGTGCGCTATGGCCTCCATTAGTGGCACCTATATAAGAATTAGAAGGTGAAAGTATATTATCTTCTCTGCAGTTGCAACTCCTATATTACTATGTTGTTTTAAAATGATTGAGACTACATAGTCTACATTTAAAATTTGACTCAAGAAAAACTGAAGGTAAAGAGTAATATGCAATGCCATTGAGGGATCACTGAAAAAACAGCTAACGAAGAATTCTGCATATCTGTACTTTCAAATTCCTCTCTCTATAAACAACGAGCATCAGAGGAGAATTTAAATCGCATAATTCACCATAAAAATAAGGTCGAAAAAGTTTTCAGGATCAACATTGCATGATGGTTGGAATGAAAATTTGGTAAAACTTCTTCATATATGTTTGTTCTTAAATAAGTAAAGAAGATTTTTGTTTTATCATTCATACTCGAGTAAGATTCAAAAAGAACCGCCATTAGAGAAATTTTGAAAACAAATTGCAAATTAAGCTATAAGAAATGCCTCTGTTTTCAATTATCCATATATTTTCATGGAATCATCTTACTCAGCCAAAAACCGAAAAAGAAAAGGAAAATCAATAAGGTTTCACAGGAACTCAAATCATTATTAATATACAAGAAAAAGAATATAATATCACATGTCAAAACAAAAATCATCTACTCACAAAGAAATACAGAAAATAAATATAATTGCACATATCAAACAAAAAGATCCGCTAATAAAGAAACACCTTTCTTCCCCATTCAATTTACACATAAGAAAAAAGGGCGAAAAAACAAACTTTTCCTTTTTTTTTCTTCACTTCAAATTCGGCAAAAATCGATGTTACCAGGTATACAAGGAGTGTATAATGTACCTAAAAACCAGAGTCTACAGAAACCGTATACAATTTTGCTTTAACTTCCTTTTACTTTCGATACTAAAAATTAAAATTCCATTAAAAATAAAACTAAGAACAACTAACCATTACTCGGCGAGCCTCGGATTCAGCGAAAACTGGTCGGGCCGTAATCCGCTCAAACAGATCCCCAGCGCCACAATACTCCAACACAACATGCAGAAACTCATCATCCTCGTAAACATCGAAAATCCCTAGCACATTCGGATGTCCCGAGGCAAGGTGCATGAGCTTGGCCTCATTGCGAAGGCACAGGCTGTCAACGGCGTCGTCTTGGATGAGCCGCTTCTCGATGGACTTCACGGCGAAGCACTGTCCGGTGACGGCGGAGTAGCACCTTGATACGACACCGTATCTGCCCCTCCCGATCTCCTCACCGACTCTGTATTCTCTCTCTAGCGCAGCACTCATTACTTTTTTCTGCTTTTTTTTCTCTCTCTAAAAGAATAACACAGTACGTACGGTGGGTGGGTGGGGGTTGGGGTACTTTTATAGAGAGAGAAATTTGGGAGTTGGAATTTTGGGGGAGAATATTCGGGGTAAAACGGGGAGCCAATGAGGTGTGGATTCGTGTCCAGGGAGTTGACGGAGGATTGACGGAGTTTCTTTTCAGGAGTTTTGATTGTTGTGGGACAGTGGGAGTGTAGTAAAGCGGATGGGAATTTAGGTTGTGATTGGTTGTGAAATATTTTTTCAATATTTTTATTTTGGAGTGAAAAATTTAGGATGTGTGATTATTTGTGAAAAAAATGAATTTTTTTTTAAAGAAAATCCCATTTCTCTTCAAAATTAGCTTATTTTTCTCTTTCTCTTTACATTTTCCAATATCTAATTATACTATTTATTTTTCTCTCCCTCTCTATTTATCTAAAGAATTAGGATAATTTCCTTAATTTATCACTATCTTTATTATTTTTCTCTTAATCTTGTTAACAAAATGTATAAAATGAGATCCATATTGCATATTGCCTATTTTTGGATTAATTTTTTTTTATTTTTGTTCAATTTTCATATATTATATTTTACACTATTATTTTCACAAACAACCAACATCTCTAAAAGATTCTCTATCACATCAACATAATCATCATTTTTTCTCTACACATCCAACTTTCACTTTAAAAAAAAAAAATTCACCATTATTTTCTCGAAAAATGAAAATGGATGGAATGAAAGATAACCAATCACAACCTTATATTGTCTTTCATTTTTTTAGCAAAAGGTCCGACCACTCATTTCTCGCCACAAATGTATACTATGGAATGTGCATGGATGGATAATGTCTTTGGTGGGTTCTCGTTAATGCATAATCGATCCTCACAGCACCATATTTGACCCCCCGAATCTAGGTATATTTGATATCTCCCGAATCGAACCTACAAGGATGATATTCGATGATGAGTTCTTGCTCAAGTCCTTCACCAAACAGCATATGCCTGGGGTGCATTTTTTATAATGTGAATGATTATAGCGTGTATTACACTTTCCACATTAATTTTCAAATATAAATCAAAAACAAATTATGGGTGTTTAATATGGTAAGAGTTTTACACATGTCAATCATTTGGATAGTACGTGTAATAATTAAGTTAAATTTGAAGAAAATAAGGTGTATATAAATTTGCATATATTTTCGTTACATCGGAATTTTATTACTAACGGCATAAAAATCTTCTTGTCTCAATAAAATCCTAGACACATTAAATTAGTGCGTGAATTGTCTTTCAATTCAATTGAGATATTGCTTTAAATAAAAGAGATAAGTCTAAATTGAAGATGAGATTGAAATTTTGTCAATCCTTCATCAACAAAATCAGTTAACCAGTTTCCCATATACAATTATAGGGATGGCAAAATTCCCGGGAAACCATCCCCGTTGTACCCGAATAAATTGGGACGGAGAAACCCCGATTAATTCGGGGATGGGAGCGAGGATGGGGATTCCCGCTTTTCAAATCGGGAATGGGACGGGGATGGTATTTGTATCCCCGTCCCATCCATGTTCCCGTCCCGCCCGATTAGATGAAACGGGATTCCCCGTCCCCGTTCACCGATATATATATATATATGTGTGTATGCATATATATTATTAATATTAATTATGTTTATATTTATTATTTTATTAAATTATAAAATTAAACCTTAAAAATTATGTGTTTTATATCAGTAATGATTTTTAGTTTTTAAAATTACAAGATTTTGTATTTCAAAAATTGTTGTATTTAACTCAATTTGATAAAGTATTTTATATTGTGAAGTTATTATAAGATTAGCTAGTGATTCATGATATTTTATATATTTTAATTATTAATTATTTTAAGTAAAAATATTTTTTATTAAAAAAAAAAAAAGGGACCCCGAATTCCGCGGGGTACGGGGATTCCCCACCCGTGCTGTATACCCAAACGGGGAATGGTGCGGGGATGGTATTTGAAATGGAATTCGGGGGCGGGGATGGTATGTCCCATACTAGCCCCGTCCCGCTCATTGTCATCCCTATATACAAAAGTGTGGGATTTTTCGTTATAGAAAGATTACATTATATTTAGTTCTTTAACGACGACAAATTGAATGAATAAGTGGGCAATTGGGCATTAATACGATTAACTAGAGACCAAAAACAAAACTTTCACTAAAAATCTTGTATACTAATATATGATTGCTTGTGAATTTTCATACACTATCCGCCCATTCGCATTTACAATCATCACTTGCATGCACATCTAATTATACTTTTACAAAGAAAATATCATATAATTGTTTCATTATATTTTCATATCACAAATACATTATTCATTTGCTCTTAATTTTTATTTTTCCAATCACCATTCACGTTCAATCACTACTTTACTTCAAAACCATCCATCAATTTTCATCGTTACATCTCATATCTAATCACACATTGTCAAAATTCATTCTTATTTTCCCAAATAATATTTTCATGCTATTCTCTTCAAAAATAAATAGCAGAACGCCAAGTCAACCAATCATACACTAGTCTTTTCTATAGTTAGTTGAGTAGATGACGACTTGACGAAAAATATTTTGTGTTATATAAATATTAATATTGAATTCCTTTTCCTAAAGTGAAAATTTAACTCACAGTATGTTACAAATAAAATACAAACATGTAAATTTATAAATAAGAGGTGGATATAAAATATTAATTCAAATGCAAAAATATATCTTTTAATATTACTTTTATATCTGTGCTAATAAAATATGCTGCAAAGTTGTAAATATTATAGATAGAGACGAAGGGACATAGGGGCAAAGGGGGCACTATTCCCCCACCCCAAGATGAGAGAGAGAGAGAGGGTATTTTCGACATTTCACTTTATAACTAAAACAAAATTAAAAAAAAACAAAAACATAGCAATTAACTAGTAAAACTAATTCTTTGGGAGGAGGCTACTTACCCTTCATGGATTCACGCCATTGACACGAAAAATAAAAGCTTTCAATTGAAGAAAATTCCATCCGCCTGTGTGTGAGATTGAACAAAGTCAAAGAGGAGTGGTGGATTCAACTCATTAACCACCAGGATTGTATTAAGGCTAACTACCTTATTTTCATGAGATTTATATTAAATGAGAATGAATTATATTTATGGTTTATGTTATTAAAGTGTATATTAGTAATTAATTTTGAAGGGTTTATTGTTTCTTTCTATTTATTAGATTTCTTTGTTCTATCATTGATTATTGTATGAATTATAAAGGCAATTTTTGTAATTTATTATAATTTGTAGTTCATTGATTATTATATGAAATATTATGTGATTGACTTACAAGCTCAAGAGCTAAATCATCATTTTGATGAAGTGAACACAAAATTGCTTTGATCATAGCATGTTGTGATCTAATTGATTTATTTTTGCATTTGACAAATAGAAGCTACTTCGCCTTGCAAAATTCTATCCAACCGAATTTTCTCCAGGTTTCTATATGAACTTGAAAGTTAACTTGAAAGCATTATTTTTATGTTCATTTAGATGAAAGGTTCTCTAAAGCAAAAGTATAAGAGGTTTTGCTTAGAAGACGGTTGTTACAAGAAAACATATTATTTTTTCATAGGTTTATTTCTTTGGTTAGGTTATCATTGATCTTACCGGTTGTCCGATTGTCATCACACAGAGAAAAAGAGCTTTTTTTCAATGAATGAATATTATCAAGAGTTCACTACGCAACCGAAAGAAAGATGGACTACTGAATGATTATTTGGTAACATACATTGGAAAAGTTATATTTCAAAATTTTAACAATTAAGCTATTATGCAACTATTCAAAATATGAAGAATAGAACATAAATGTTATGGTATATAATTAATGTATTTCTATTATGTTATTTATTTTAATGTATTGGCTTTATCAAAATTGGAAATTATTTAGAGTTTTATTTTTAGAGTTGATGTTTTTTTATTTTTATACTAATATTAGTTGGGCCCCCCTTATCTAGAATCTCTGGCTTTGTCACTGATTATAGAGACGTATGTACATGTGTAAAGAAAATTATAGTATGAAAGATTATATATAGATGGGAAAAAAACATAGATGAGGAAGCTTTTAGAAAAGAGTTTTTACTTATTTTTTCTAATATATACTTGAATTGTTATATCTCATCACTTTGAGGTTAGCGACCGAGCCAAAAATAAAGATTAGAAAGGCAAGTTTTATTTTTCTTAAAATAAGCAGAAAAAGAGAACCTTTTTTAAACCTTTTAGAGGGCAAAACTTTAACATTTGAAATTAATGGGGTCGGACAGCCACCGTTAGGCCTCTTGGCTTCGTCCTTGTCTGAGTTTGCATTTTTATGCATGGAAGGAAAATTGATGGTAAACATTTTAAATCAATAATAATAACTCCATTAAACTTGTTTGCATAATCTGGTAAGTCAATGAATTTCAAATCTATTTTATATGGAGACATTTTGAGCTACTCTTTTTAGTTGTGGTGTATTTTAAATCTATTTTAGATGGAGTCCTTTTGAAATCCTTTACATAAACACCTCCCTTAAATTCAAATATTTCTTCATTTTGTCTTCTCTCAAATCCTAGCCGTTTTTGCTCATCCATATTCTTCTTTTTTTCTTCCTTCATCCTTCTATACGAGAATGGGGATGTAATTTCTCGTTGGAAATTTGGTTTTGAGAAAGTGGGCGTCGACCGACTTTGATCAAATTTTTCGGTGGCAAAGAATTTAATTCGGAGGAATTGAACGTAAATTATTAATCTACGTTTTGAGTAGATGTTCGTAGTATTTTATATTTCTCAAACCGAATTTCGGTGATGAGTGAGAAATTAATACACGAAGTTGGCCACGCGAATGGGCATAGTTTATCCTAGTATAAATACTAGAATGTGTTATTGGTTGGATATAATATAACACAAGTGTATGATCACAAATGGGCCTTGGACCGACCCGTTGGGCTCGGGTTCGTCGCCTATATTTTTAGCTTCACCGCAAGTGTACGGTGTACGTTATCGAATAGGGTAGCAAGGTCGTATCCACGGAGACTAATAAATTAATATGCTAAGTATTTAACCAAGATAGTCTTATTTTTATTTAGACGATCGAAATTTGATGATTGTTGTTTTGAGATTAAGACAATTTAAATCACTAAAACACAAGAATAAGATAACACAAATGAAAGAAGTATCAAGATGATGTAATGGATTTCCGAGTTAAGGTTTCGATTAATAATCCTCTTGTTGTCCGGTTTAATCAAGCCACGTTATTATCAATATTCCTATAAGACGATCACAAAGCTATTTTATCCTCCCTCTCGAGATGCATATAAAACGTAGATTGAAATACTTATGCTAGCATCTCTACTCAACATAAAGCATTCAACTCCCGAAAGCACAAAAGATCAAATATCCTCACAAATATTTACAAACCTCTCGATTCATGCAAATATTTGTGTCGAGTATTCAAGATCTAATATTGAAACTCATCTCTCGAATTATGAATCAATATATCAAACAAGTTAAATCATTGATCAAGTGATAAAACAAGAATAAGCTCAAAATACTCAAATAGGCTTCAAGATAATAACTTCAACTAAGATTAAAACATCCAACATGAGTTCATTAATCTACTTCCAAAACCTGGAAATCACAAGAGTTTAGCACACATGATTAAACAACTTATACACAAAGTGTTCAAAGTCATTACAAATGAAAATAAAAGATTGAAACTAAAAGAGAAGCAAGAAAACTTAGGAACGCCGACAATCTCTCGATATATCTCCGTTCTTCAAGCTCCGATGCAACCCGATTGTCTCCTTGATGTCTCCTTCCAAGAGTTGACTCTTGTCTTGTGTTGTAGATCCCAAAAATGCCAGAATGTCCTTGTGTGCGCCCCAAAAGCCTTTTTATACTTCCCATCATGTTTAGGGCTTAATGTCAGCAGACATGGGATTCCAAATAGCAGACGCACGGGTGGTGCGCCCATGCACGGGTTACTGTGCGCCACCTGCTGGAATAACCCAACTCTCTCGTAGGGCGCACGGGTGGTGTGTCGAGCACGGCCTACCCGTGCGCCACTCCGGTGAGATAATTCGATCCTCTCGTAGACGCACGGTGGTGCGCCCATGCATGGGCTACCCTTGCGCCATGTTGCGCCTCAATAATTCTTATACGGGGTGCACGGGTGGTGTCTTGAGGCACGCCCAACCCGTGTGCCCCCTGTCTTTTCCGTAAACGCTCAACTTTCGCTCTTTTAGGCTTTACTTTTCGTATATCCACTCAATTCTCCGTGTTTCCACTTCGCTTTCCTCGTATTCGTATTCAATTGGCTTCAAATATCATGAAATTCCTACAAAATAAGCAAAGTGTAATATCTTTTCCACAAGGAGTGAATATGTACATTTAACACGAGTATATGCATGTTTACTCATCATTAAAGCTCAAAATACGCCTCAAAATACATGCAAAACTCACGCCTATCGAGGTTCGGGTTTAGTTAGTTTTGTAACTTGAAAATGGGTTTGGCCCAAATTCAAGTAATCTGTTGGGCTTTGATGAATCTGACATTGGAGGTGTCTAGGTTCATGTGGCTTTTGCGATTTGTAATTCCTCAAGTGGTGGTCATAATAAGGCATAAGGGGCTTGTAACTCATGGGAGTTACATGTGGTATAATGCCCACTCTCTTTGACATTAATTCCCTACAAGTGTTGGGAATGATGGCCTATATAAGTCTTAGGCGTTTCTTTCGCTTTGAGAGGTTAGAAGGAAGATACTGAAGTCAAAGACACACGAGAAAATCACATATCTCTGCATATTCTTCAAGTATCGGTAAAAGTGTCGTAACTTTTGAAGAACATTTTCAAGAACACTTCATTCTCGCACTCGTGTCCAAAGAACTCATTCTCGCTCTTTCGAGTTCGAAGGTGCCTTTGTGTCGTGGTGCTATCTGTACACAAAGGAGGTAAAGCCGTTTTATCTTTGGGGACATTACATCATACCGTGAGCACTAGTCGGGATGTATTTGTCTTGCGGATAGAGTTCTACTCGACTCGGCTTTTGTTTTTCAAGTTCACGATTCATGCTTCTAGAGTTGAGTCCATTCAAGATTTGTAATAGTTAGATTTTACTTTTCTTGTAATTTTTCTCGTTTCGCTTTACGCTTTGTAAGCCATCTTGAAGTCTTTTCCCGTTGTAACCATTGTAAAATTTCCAACAATTTCTAATGTTTTTATCTCAATAAATTTATACGAATAAATGACATTTATTTGTCCCTAATAAGTGACTTTATTTATCCTAAATATGTGGCTTTTTTTAGTAAATAAGTATGACCGCCCCATATGTTGGATGAGTCATTATCCGACGATATGTGACATAAGTGAGATCATTCTTTGGTACGTGTTTTGACCGCACATTCGTTGTGATATTCTCGATTCTACCGATCATTTGGATATGCTTACATTTAAAAATTTCGTTTTAGATCCGTGAGGTTTATGATCGTGTAGGTTTGCAATTGTGTTTTACTCGATATTGTGAGCGATTGTAAGTTTCACGATGAACAAATGAAATTCATTTTGATTTTAAAAAATTCAAATACTTATATCCAAATTCTACCTTAGATATTTTCAATTTCACCATCAATTCATGGAAATGGACATTATAAATAGGTGGAATATATATTATTTAATAGTTCATTTTTACGTATTCATCTATACAACTCTCATCATGTAGATTATTTAATTATGAAAAACTTTTCTGGAAAAAAATTTGTGAAAAACTCATTTTGAAATTTGTCACTGTATTCTTTAACTCATAATCAGGATGTATTAAAATTCAGTAATACTTACTAGCTTTCCATTTTTTCCAATTAAATGATATTCCGTTAATATCTATATAATTTGATGCAAGCTTTAAATTTCCAATATTTGTTCAGAAATATATAATAAGATAAGCTGTTATTTTATGATATCATTTTGTTTGTATACACGTTTAAGCGTGAGGATGGTGTCGTCATCCTCACCGATAGGTATCAAATATGATATTTCTATGGATACATTCTCATAAAGTATCCAGTTAAAAAAATACGACCTAACATCCCAATTTGAAAGAGAAGAATTTAATGAGAACAAAATGAGAGATGAAATAGAAGGGACATGCAGTGGAGCAGCGACTAGACAAAGGTTTAATGTTTAAAAAGAAAGAAATCAATTTTCTATGATATTTTCAGCATGTTTTCTTTATCTACATGAGTTATCAAATTTGATATCCGAGTATTTATAAAAGTTTAGTCGTTTTATAGTTAAAAGCATTGATTTATTTTTTAATTGCACTTACCACATTCTCGAAATATAAAAATATTCAATTATATGTATATATATATATATAGGCAAAAACTTGCGTGAGACGGTCTCACGGTTTAGATCCGTGAGACGGAGCCCTTACACAAAGTTTTAAAGGTTTTTTTTTTTCAGATTTTATTTTTCTTAGGGTTTATATTTGTTTTTTTAGGGTTTATTTTGTTTCTTGGGTTTATTTTTAATTGATTTTGGTTTTTAGGATTTTTAGTTTTTTTTAGGGTTTATTTTTTATTTTTTGGGTTTATTTTTATTTTTCGGATTTATTCTTCATGGTTCATGTTTTTAGGGTTTATTTTTGTTTCTTCATGGTTCATTATTATTTTTAAATTTATTTTCATGGTTCATGTTCTCAAGACGGAGCCCTTAGGAGGTCCGTCTCACGGATTTAGATCCGTGAGACCGTCTCACAAGAGACTTGCTCATATATATATATATATATATATATATATATATAGGGATTGGTTCAAATGAGACCAATCCTTTAGGTTAGTCCATAAGAACACTTATGGACTCTTGATTTAAAATTTTGGATGGTGTAGATAATTTTAGTTAATTTAGGCTTATAAGGGTATAATTGTATTTTTATATTTAATCGGTTTTGTTAATTGGATGGTTCTTAACTATTTTTAAGGAAACATAATCCTACCTTTTCGCCACCCGATTTTTAGGGAGGAAAAATCATCAACTTCAAGCGTTTTTTTTCAAAATTGATACTTTTTTCCGCCATATTTATGAACAGTCATTTTATTGTATACTTAATTCAAATGGACTTGTATACTTAGTCATGTTTTATTGCATATTTAGTTTAGTGGATTTGTATACTTGGTTCAAGAGAATCGTATTCTTAGTTCTATAAGTAGTTTAGTAAGTAGTTTAGAGAATTTGTATACTTAGTACTTCGTGGATTTGTATACTTAGTTCAATGGAATTGTATACTTAGTTATATAAGTAATTCAAGAGAATTGTGTATTTAGTTCAGTGTAATTGTATACTTAGTTAAAAGTTCTTTATACTTAGTAATATTTTAATGTATAGTTAGTTCAAAGTGTAATTGTATACTTATAAATATTTCTCGTATACTTAGTAATGTTTTAATGTACAAGTAGTTTAGTGTAATTGTATACTTTGTTAATTGTTTATGTATACTTAGTAATGTTTTAATGTATAGTTAATTTAGTGGAATATACTTTTCATTAATTGTTGCATGATTCTCATTTGCCATATTTGAATAATTTGCGGGTTCGAATGGGAAGGGAGAGAAAGGAAAGGTGAATCGCTTGATTATGGGGACGTGATCAATATAAGATCACGTCCCTAATTATTAGGAAGCGGTTACTATATTTAATTTCCTGATTCCTATTTTACCCCCTCTAATGTATTTTTTTATATGAATTGTTGTATAGATTTGTTTATATCTTGGCCATTGATTTATTTTTTGATGGTGTAGATTTGGTCCTATGGTCTTACCTAGGAGGGTGGTCTCACATGATCCTCTCCCCTATATATATTATATCCTAGGTATCCTAATATTTCAAAAAATATGACATATTCTCGTACTCATATCGTACCTTATCCGGGGTGGTAATTTGAGGCACGACACAATTGATCAACACGAACACGACACGCAATTAGAGGGTTTGGGTTGAGGCTTATCGGTGACATGATAAGACATGATAAAAGTTGGGTTGATATCGGGTTGGCACGATAAAGGACGATAGTTTTTTTAATTATCGAATCGATTATTTATATGGATAATTTATTAGTAATTAACTATTTGTACTTGATTATTTTTATTGATAATTTATTAAAATATATGTTTTAAGTATCAAATATAAATAATGTAGAAAAATCATAAGTTTTATTTGTTAATGGACTTAAGGGACCAAACAAGCTTAACTAAATAAATTTGATTATTTTGCTTATCATCTTTATCGTGTCATGTCGTATTTTTCGTGCTTTTAACGTGTTGTGTGTGGGCTTAAATTTTCAGGCCAGTTAAACTTATCATATTGTGTTCGTGTTTGGGCTTATCATGTCGTACTGTTATCTTGATGACCTGATAACACCCACACGAACAATTTGCCACCAAGATTAATCCTATTCTGTACATGTCCACCGTCCATACCCCTATATTTCCTTCATGTAGGCTACGTTTGGTTGGAGTTTATGGATGAGATATCACATCCTTTTATATTATTCCCCCTCCCATTATTTTGTTTGGTTCCAACACCCAAGGCCCTGGAATATTGTAAGGCTCGATTAACTATCACACCTACAAAGTGATAGCACATCCCACCTTGGAGGTGGCACTACACCATAAATGACATTAGGTAACACTCGAAAAATGTTACCTAATGACCATAAAATGTTACTATAGACAATAGGTAGCACATTTATGGCGTAAGCTGCTTGCCCGTGCTACCTATAGTCAAAGGTATCACTTTAATTAGCTTTTAGTAACACTTTTTCTAAGTGTTACATTAAGTTTTCTATTGGTAACACTTTGAAGCAATATTTCTAAAGTGTTACATATGAATCTTATGTAACACCTTTTTGTAACACTTTTTATATTTGTAACACTTTAAAAAATAATTCTAAGGTTTTACATATGAATCTTATGTTATACTTGTTTTTGTAGCACTTCATAGAAATACTATTTTTTGCCATCAAGTAGATTCGAACCTACGACCGATATGTATGGAAGTGGCAATTTGCCACTAAGCTAAGTTGATTCTTATTACAACTTTTGCTTTGTTTTATATATACACATACACACAAACACACACACACACATATATATATATATATTATATGTATATATAATATATTTTATATAATAAAGATTATATTTTATAATATGTGTATTAAATTATATTATACACTCGTATATATCAAGTTTTATATTGTATAGTATATAGTTTGAAAATCATATTATATTATATATTAAAGGACACAACAAATTAATAATATCAAAAATATATAAAATAAATTTATCACTTTGTTAAGTTGGTATTTTACCAACTTATTTGATATTTTAGAGTAGAATTTGGTTTTATCTTGGGTGTTTTTAGAGTCGTTAGAGCCTATTTATTTCAATTAGAGTCGATGTAGAGTCAATCTGATTTGGTAGCCGAGAAATGAAGAAAACGGTGAAAAACGGCTTGAAGAAAGAAGAAATCACGTAGAAAGAAGGAAAAAATCGTATTTTGACAAGGAAGGGGCGGGCGCCAATGCGCCTAGCCCACAAATACGCCCGGGCGCAGGGAAGGCGATTTGGAGGCAGGCATGTGGGCCGCGCCGCACTTCAACGCCCGGCTGCGCAGCGCCGGCGGCAATTGTGCGAGAAAAAAATGATGGCGCCAAGCTAAGCCGTGCGATAATAGCAGCGCCCGTGCGATAAGTTGGCGTCTTGTGAAGCGCCCCGCAGCTCGGCGATAAAATGGGACGATATTTGCTTTGGCGCCCAAAGCATGCTCATGCTGAGCGCCTGGCCGCAGCCCGGGGCGGAAAATCCTATGTTCACCTACCCCCTTCTTGACTTTTGTGTACTATAAATACCATCCTTGGGGCTTGAAATCGTGGGCATCTTGGAACCCTTGGGAAGGCAATAAAAACAGCTACAAGACAAGGAAGAAGAATTTGAGCATTTTGAGAAGAATTTGGAGAAGAAGATTGAAGGCTTCTATCATCTAGAAATAGAGAAGATCCATCAACTCTTGTTCTTATTTTGTTGCTTTCTTCATATCTTGTAAGATGTATTGTTGTATTTTCATGGATTCATTTTCTTTAATCATGAGCTAAATACTATAATTCTAGAGGATTGATGTAATCTATGTTTGAACTTATGTTTTGAGATTGTGGTTTGTCAATCTAGATCTATCAATTTATTTGTGCTATTTGGATCTATTGCTTCTAATTACTTGATCAATAATTTAGATTGTTTGGTGTATTTGATTTGACACTTGAGAGAGGTAATTGAATACATGACCTTGGAATAGCATAACCTAGGATTTCATAGAATTGAGAGATTTATGAATCCTTTGAAGTCATTTATCAAGATTCATAGCTTTTATTGAGATTTTAATTGGTGATTTTTATAGAGATATTGATTTCCCAATTGAATCTAAAATCATTTAGCAGACTTGAGAGAGGGAATGATTATTGTAGAAATCTTGACTTATAAATTGATAATTGATGATTGATAAACCATATTGACAACATAAGGGATAACTAGATTCATCATACCTCTAGAATTCATTTAATCATTTGGATAAACTCATTGATATTTTCATATTCTTGATTTATTTTTAGTATTTTTAGTATAATCAACTCCATCATATATTGAATTTCTAAATAAAGTTAGACTACTATATTATAGTACTTAGCAATAATTCGATAATTATTCCCTGTGGATTCGACAACCTTACTTCTCTATATTAAAACTTGACACCGTAGACTTGCGGTTAGAAAATTATCTAACAAGTTTTTGGCGCCGTTGCCGGGGAATAATTCATCTTATTTGCGCTAATATTATTACTTAGTAGTTTTACTTTAATTTAGATTGGTTTCTTTTGTTACAATAGGGTCATTGTCATTTTTGTGTTTTCTTGTTGATGCGAAAAATAAAAGTGCTAATTTAATCTTATTTGATCCAGAAATTGAAAGAACGCTTCGAAAGATTAGAGCCGCACGAAGAATCGAATTCACAAAAATGGCAGGAATCGGTGATGATGAAGACCGCATACCTATTGTTGCACCACCGAAAGGGCCATTCGGGACTATTTTCGACCAACCACAAATCAAAACTATTCGGGCATTGTTCGCCAACCTATCAATGCGAATAATTTTGAATTGAAGCCGCCCTAATAAATATGGTGCAACAAAATCAGTTTGGGGAAGTGCCGAGATGACCCGAACGCTCATTTGGCTATTTTTCTTGAGATATGTGACACTATCAAAATGAATGGGGTTCCCGATGAAGCTATTCGGTTGAGGTTATTTCCGTTTTCACTTCGTGATAAAGCTAGACAATTGGCTCCAAACCTTTCCACCTGGAAGTATCACTAGTTGGAATGATCTCACGAAAAATTCATGGCAAAATTCTTTCCACCTAGTAAGACACTTCAATTGAAAAGTGAGATTGCTCAATTTCATCAACTCGACTTTGAGCCACTCTACGAAGCTTGGGAGCGATTCAAAGAATTATTGAGGAGGTGTCCACAACACGGGTACGCAGATTGGCAAAAGGTTCAATATTTCTACAATGGTATGAATGGGCATTCAAGAACTATTATAGATGCTTTATGCGCGGAGGTACATTGATGGCTAAAACTCCAAGTGAAGCCATGCTTTTACTCGAAGAAATGGCTGCCAATAGTTATCAATGGCCGTCTGAAAGATCTACACCAAGAAAAGTTGCCGGTGTTCTTGAACTTGATACTATGTCCGCATTGGCCTCTCAAATTTCCGCCTTGTCAAAACAAATTGCTACACTAAGTCCAGGTGGGAAACAACAATCGGAGGCAGTCATGGAGATAAGTCAAGAAATTGTGAATCCCGATACTTTAACAAGCGAATTATGTGAATAATCGGGTTTTAACAATAGAGGGAATCAATTGCCAACACATTATCATCCCGGGACTTCGCAATCATGAAAACTTCTCGTATAGCAATACGAGAAATGTGTTGCAACCACCTCCGGGATATCAGAATCAAGCAAGTACGAGTACACACGTGGGAGAACAAAAGCCATCTTTGGAGGAATTACTTAGTTCATTCCTTGTAGAATCAAGAGCAAGGATGAACAAGGCCGATTCTAACATAGAAAATCTGGGTTCAAGGGTTACAACAATTGAAAGTCATCTCAAATCTTTGGGGACACATGTGGGTCAATTGGCCACGACTATTAATTCACAAAGAAAGTTGATACGTTTCCAAGTAACACCGAGGTGAACCCACGAGAACATGGCAAGGCCATTAAGTTGAGAAGTGGGACGGAGTATGATGAACCAAAGATGCCCGCTCATGCCACCAAAGAACTGAAGCAAGCTCAAACACTCCAAAATGAAGAAGGCATTGATAAGCAATCAGAAAAGGCAAAAATTGAGGTAAAACCAATTTCCAATTCTGATAATGTGTTACCAAATGCTCTTCCTTTTCCACAGAGATTTCAGAAGAAAAAGTTGGACGCTCAATTTTCCAAATTTTTGGAAATATTCAAGAAAATTCACATCAACATCCCTTTTGCCGATGCACTCGAGCAAATGCCAAACTATGCAAAATTCATGAAGGATGTGATGTCGAGAAAGAGAAGGTTAGAAGCATATGAGACGGTCAATCTCACGGAAGAATGTAGCGCCATTTTGCAAAGAAAGCTACCACAAAAATTAAGAGATCCGGGGAGTTTCACTATCCCTTGCACTATTGGTGATTCTTATTTTAACAAAGCTCTTTGTGATTTAGGTGCTAGCATTAATCTTATGCCGTTGTCTGTTTTCAGGAAACTTGGCCTTGGAGAAATAACGCCATCCACCATCACATTGCAATTAGCCGATAGATCACTCACCTACCCAAGAGGAGTGATTGAAGATGTGTTGATCAAAGTGGATAAATTCATATTTCCTAGACTTTGTGGTGTTGGATATGGAGGAAGATCATGAAATGCCATTGATTCTTGGGAGACCTTTTCTAGCAAATCGGACGAGCTTTAATTGACGTGCAACGAGGAGAGTTAACATTACGGGTAAATGATGATGAGGTACTATTTAACATTTATAAAGCAATGAAATTTCAAGAGAACCTCACACATGTCATTTTATTGATAAAATCGAACAATGTGATCAAACGGAAGTTATAAAACAAGATTTAAAAGATCCGTTAGAACATTGTTTGATTAATTCAATAATGAAATGTGATGAGGAAGATAGTGATGATATTGATTTGCTTGAGTTTATTCTTTCCTTGAGGCTAAAGAAATCGTAAAAGAAAAACAAAAGGAAGCATTAGAAAATGCCAATATTGAAAATATTCCAAAGGTACTTTAGAACTAAAGGAACTTCCTAACATCTTCAATATGCATTTTTGGGAAAAGATAAAACTTACCCTGATTGTTTCTCGCTTCATTATCTTCATCCGAATTGGATAAGTTGTTGCGTGTGCTTCGTGAACATAAGTCGGCCTTAGGTTGGTATATTTCTCGATTTGAAAGGTATAAGTCCTTCCATTGTAATGCACAAAATTTTAATGGAAGAATCTTATAAACCATCTATTGAACACCAAAGACGACTTAATCCCGCAATGAAAGAAGTCGTGAGAAATGAGGTTTTAAAGTGGGCTAAAGACAGTATAATTTATGCCATTTCGTATAGTTCATGGGTGAGTCCTAAGACAGTTGTCCCTAAAAAGGGAGGAATGACAGTTGTGAAAAATGATAACAATGAATTAATTTCTACACGAACCGTCACAGGATGGCGAGTATGTATTGACTATAGAAAATTGAATAAAGCTACTCGTAAGGATCATTTTCCCCTCCCCTTTATTGATCAAATGTTGACAAAGTTGGCGGAGTTACGAATATTATTGTTTTCTTGATGGCTATTCAGATACAATCAAATCGCTATTGCCCCAAGATCAAGAAAAGACTACTTTTACATGTCCATATGGTACTTTTGCATTTCGCAGATGCCATTTGGATTATGTAATGCACCGCTACTTTTCGTAGGTGTATGATGGCGATTTTTCATGGTATGGTTGAGGAAATCATGGAAATTTTTATGGACGATTTTTCTGCTTTTGGTACTTCTTTTGACCATTGTTTGCATAACTTATCTATGGTTTTGCAACGTTGTGAGGAAACTAATCTTGTACTTAATTGGGAAAAATGTCACTTTATGGTCAAAGAAGGGATTGTACTTGGACATCGTATTTCTTGTACGTGGTTTGGAAGTTGACGATGGCGAAGGTTGTGGCTATTGAAAAGCTACCCCCACCTTCAAATGTGAAAGGCATAAGAAGTTTTTTAGGGCATGCAGATTTTATAGGAGATTCATAAAAGATTTTTCAAAAATTGTTAAACCACTTTGTAATCTCCTTGAAAAAGATGCTATCTTTTGCTTTGATGAGTTGTGTTTGCAGCATTTGAACAGATAAAAAAGGCACTCATTTCAGCTCCGATTATGATAGTGCTAGATTGACTCAACCATTTGAGCTCATGTGCGATGCAAGTGATTATGCAAAGGTGCCGTTCTTGGTCAAAGGCGAGATAAAATTTTAAAGCTATTTACTACGCAAGCGGGACCATGGACAACGCCCAACAAAACTACACCACCACGAAAAAGAGATGTTGGCGGTAGTTTTTGCATTTGATAAATTCCGAGCTTACTTGGTGGGTACGAAGGTGATTGTTTATACGGATCATGCGGCAATCCGATATCTTTTCTCCAAAAAGGATGCAAAACCTCGATTAATTCGATGGATTTTGCTCTTGCAAGAATTTGATATTGAGATTCGAGACAAAAAAGGAAGCGAGAATGGGGTTGCCGATCATCTATCCCGTCTTGAGCAACCTTACGAGGTGATTGAGAGTCCAATAAAAGAATCATTTCCGATGAACAAATTATGCGTGCGAGATATCATTACCTTGGTACGCAGATTTTGTTAATTACCTCGCGGGAGGAGTTTTGCCACCGGACTTGACTTCACACCAAAAGAAAAAATTCTTACATGATGTCAAGTCTTATTTGTGGGATGATCCGTTATTGTTCAAGAGATGCGGATTCTATCATTCGCCGTTGTGTTCCTAAGGAAGAAATTGGAGAGATTCTTCAACATTGTCATTCATATCATCTTATGGGGACATTTCGGCCAACCCGAACCGCAAAAAGGTACTACAATCTGGTTTTTATTGGCCAACATTATTCAAGGATTGTTATGCCTTTGTGAAAACTTGTGATCGATGCCAAAGGGTTGGTAATATTTCACGGCGTCATGAGCTTCCTTTGACAAACATAATGGAGGTGGAATTGTTTGATGTATGGGGTATTGACTTTATGGGACCATTTCCCGCCCTTTGGAAATTTGTACATTTTGCTTGCGGTTGATTATGTCTCCAAGTGGGTTGAGGCGATTGCTACACCAACGAATGATGCTAAGGTAGTACTCAAATTCTTGCACAAGCATATTTTTACTCGGTTCGGTACTCCTCGAGCTATTGTAAGTGATGAAGGTACGCATTTTTGTAATAAATTATTTAACAACCTTCTTGCTAAATTTGGTGTGCGTCATAAGATTGCGCTTGGTTACCATCCTCAATCTAATGGTCAAGCCGAAATTTCCAATCGAAGTGAAACAAATTCTTGAAAAACGGTGAGTTTTAATCGAAAGGATTGGGCACAAAAGCTTGATGATGCTTTGTGGGCTTATCGCACGGCTTATAAAACACCCATTGGTATGTCACCGTATCGATTGGTGTTTGCAAAGCGTGTCATTTGCCTGTTGAACTTGAGCATCGAGCTTATTGGGCAATTAAGAAATTGAATTTTAACTTGAAAGAGGCCGGTGAAAACCGATTACTTCAATTAAACGAAATGGAAGAAAATGCCAAAATGTATAAGGAAAAAACGAAAAAATGGCATGATCAAATGATTTTGCGACGTGAATTCTTACCCGCCAACAAGTGTTATTGTTCAACTCTCGATTGAAACTTTTTCCAGGTAAACTCAAATCACGATGGTCGACCGCTTGTGGTTGAACGCGTGTGTTTCCATATGGTGCCGTCGAGTTAAGAGGAACGATGGGAATTGCCCAAGTAAACGGACAAAGATTGAAACATTATTTGGGAAATGAAGCAAGGAAGGTTTTAAATCTTCCACTTGGTGATGAAATTTCTTGAGTCCGAATAGTTGAGTCCTGGCTAACGACTATAAATTTAGCGCTTCTTGGGAGGCAACCTGCGATTTTCGTGTGATCGAATTTTGTGTGATTTTATTTTCTTTTAATTTGGTGTGTATTTATTTGAATTTTGGTGTGATTTTTGTGTAAATTAATTTGTGTGTGATTTTGAATTTTTGATTAAATTGAAAAAAAAATAATAAAATAAAATAAAAAGGGGAAAATACGGGGGGCGCCCAAAAAATACTGGCCCTGGGCGCCAGCGCCGAGACAGAGCGCGGAAAAGATTGGAGGTGTGCGGGCGCCGCAGCACGCTTGGCGGCACCGCACCGCGCCCGATGGTTAGGCCGGGAACGAAGTGTGTGGGCGCAGCGCGCCTCAGCCGCCAAGCGCCCGATGATTTGTTTGAAGCGATTAAAGGGTCGGTCACCATCACCTCTCATTTTTTTACAAACAAAAACACACACACACGCCTATCTTCATCCCTTCTACAAAAATCCCACCTTGCTTTCACTTATACACCATTCAAGTGGGCATTTGAGCAACTTAATCATCATCTTCATCTTCTTCATCAATTGGGTAAGTGAGCTTCAATTGTACACCAATTTTCTTCAAATTTTCAAGCTTAGGTTAAAAATGTGGGAATTTTCATTATCATTATAATTTAAATTCTTGATAAATTCTTGATAAATTCTTGATAAATTGTGATGATATATGAATAATATTGTGCTTGAATTGATTGGTGTTGAAAAATGGGCATGAATTGAATTTCAAGTTTGGTGAACATCTCTTCTTTGCATGTATGCCTACAAGGTGTTTGTTAAAATGCATCAATGAAAAATATTACACCTAGGCATTTGATTCTTGTCATCATTGTGTACTAAAGGTTATTTGATCATGAATTGATGACAAAGATGCATAATTCTTGAGTTGTTGCAAAATTCTAACCACTAACTCGTATTGTGCGTCCTATGTGCTATGTTGCTTGTGTCATTTTTCAGGTGATTTTCAAATCAATCACAATGCCAAGAACAAAGAATGCAAGCAAGGGCAAAAAGGTGGCGAGTACCTCCGAGGAATATGATACTAGTCGTTTCGTAAGCTTAGAGGCACAAAATCTTTTTATGAGAAATTAAGCACAAAGAGCATAACCGCGAAACGGGGTTACAACCGGGCCAAATGATGGTGAACTTGCACAAATGATACATCGAAGCAATGGGAAAAACTTTGTGCACAACTTAGACCATTCGCACCGAATATAGTCGAGAGAGTTTTATGCAAATGCAAAGACCAAAAACGGCTATAAGTCAGAGGTTTTCGTACGTGGAATAAACAAGGTATACACTCATTCAAGAGCGATAAGAGAATATTATGGACTCCCGGAGGTGGATCACTCACCATACGTTGAATTTATCTCGCAACCACCGAGTATGGAGGAGATTTGTAATACCTTATGCCGCCCGGAACTCGTGGTACGTCATATAAAAGTTGTGGGAGGTGCTATCGCTTTTCCGAAAACGAGTCTTAGTCGATATGGGCGAGCTTGGTACCACTTCATATGCAACAACTTGATACCAACCAAGCATGTTAGTGATGTAACTAAGAACGAGCTCATCTTCTATATGCCATAGTTATCTTGACATACAATTCGACCCGGTAAATTATTGCAACGTCCCTTCATAACAAAATGCTACAACCCAAAACAGGGGGGACTAATCTTACCGAGTTTAATTTGTGGGTTATGTAAAGAGAAGGGTGTTACATGGGATAACTCCGAGCCATTGAAAATCCAAAGGGACCCATAGATTCGCTACTATTGCTTCTTATGACGAGTGGGCAGGGGCGGTGTGCCTAATCCGGCGGGTGCGGGATATATTCTTCATCCCGAATTTGTTCTCACCATTGAGCCGATACTCATGCCCAACCACGAATATTGACGCTCCATCCGGTTCGGCGGCAAGACGTTCTCGTTCTAGACGCTCACATAACAACTCTTCGACGCACTAGTTCGCGAAGTACGAGAATTGAGAAGGGCTTTTGTAAGCGAGCAACGCCACAGAGCGGCACGAGAAGAATATGAGAATGAGCACAACCGAGTACTTGCCCGGATATACAGCCGACACACCCGCAATTCCAGTTCCCAATACCACCACCACCGGCCCTATTGCTCATTTTTCACCACACGACTCGATGAGGAGTCCTAGGCGCCCCGCCATCGGAAAGTTTTCTCACTCTCCATTGAGGACAATGTTCAATTTAAGTTTGGGGGTGTAATCAGTATTTGTGTCTTTTTGAGTCGTGTCGTAGTCGTAAAAAAAAAAAAAAAAAAAAAAAAAAAAATCGAGTTGAGTCGAGTCGGGTAGTTTGTTGAACTATAGAACTACATGACTAAGTAGATTTGTTGATTGCGAGTTGAACTGTCACGAAAGCATGCTTTTAAGTGGTGATCTATATTTTGCTTCATTGATTTTATATTCATGCATAATTCTGTTAATTTATTTGAAAATGATTAATGAAGTCGAGTGTTGCTTGTATGATCCCACCGGATTCTAGAACTTGTTTGATCACTAATTGAGGCGAAATCCTAGGTGAAATAACATAAGGAAATGATTTAGGCCATCTTTGAATAAAAGCTAGAGCCAAAATGACTACCTTTGTACGATACAATTTCACTAGTGTCCCCTTTGAGCCTATTAAACCTTTTCTTTGGCAACCAATTGTTTTCACCTTGAGCTTACATGTGAAAATCCTAATTACCATCACTCATACACACAAAATGATTGAAGGTTGAGGAGGATGTAATAAGTAAGGTAGATGTTCATTCGCATGAAATTGCCGAGAAAAAGAAATAATGAAACCCCATGTGTTAAAATATGCAAAAGACCAAGTTTGGGGGTCTCAAAAAAAAAAATGTTGAAAATAGAGGCTCGTAAAGGAGAATAATTGAAAATTCAACAAAAGTGAAGATAGCCATTTTGTTTGGCAATTGGTGATTTGAAGAGGTAATTGTGTGTTTGGGTGAATTGAGCCACTTAATCCTAAATTTTCCAACTCGACCCTAAGCCACATTACAAGCTTTGGAAGTCCTATTGATCCATGTGTTATATTAGCCTACATTAGTGGAGATTAGTGGGAATAACAAGCCTATGGAATCCTGTAGTCATTATCTTTTGATATTTAGTAGTGGATCATCTTGATAACATTTGATTGCGTAAATCAATTTGAATAATGTAAACGGAATTTTCATGAATATTCAACACTTTTGATCACAATGATAAAATGCATGCTTGATTGATAGTGAAATGAGTTTTTAGACAAATTTTATTGGTTTATGGAGTTTTGTAGTTGTTTGTGTTGTTGTTTTGTTTGTCTTTCATTTTGGAGTTATAATTGTTTGAGGACAAACAATAGCTTAAGTTTGGGGGTATTTGTTAAGTTGGTATTTTACCAACTTATTTGATATTTTAGAGTAGAATTTGGTTTTATCTTGGGTGTTTTTAGAGTCGTTAGAGTCCTATTTATTTCAATTAGAGTCGATGTAGAGTCAATACAGATTTGGTAGCCGAGAAATGAAGAAAACGGTGAAAAACGGCTTGAAGAAAGAAGAAATCACGTAGAAAGAAGGAAAAAAATCGTATTTTGACAAGGAAGGGCGGGCGCCGCAGCAATGCCTTAGCCTTGGCGCCCAGCGCCCGTGTGGCAGAAAGGCGATTTGGAGGCATGTGGGCGCCCAGCGCCCGGCGCGCAATTGTGCGACGCCAGAAAATGATGGCGCGCAGCTTGGCGGGCGCAATGTGCGAGAAAAAGATGGGCGCCGCCGTTGCCCATGCGATAAAATGATGCGGCGTCTTGCGCAGCGCCCGTGCGATAAGTTGGCGGCGATGCACGAGCGCCGCAGCGCCATGCCGCAGCGCATAATAAAATGGGATGATATTTGCTTTGGCGCCGCAGCAGCCCAGCTGGCGCAGCGCCCTGGGGCGGAAAATCCTATGTTCACCTACCCCTTCTTGACTTTTGTGTACTATAAATACCATCCTTGGGGCTTGAAATCGTGGGCATCTTGGAACCCTTGGGAAGGCAATAAAAACAGCTACAAGACAAGGAAGAAGAATTTGAGCATTTTGAGAAGAATTTGGAGAAGAAGATTGAAGGCTTCTATCATCTAGAAATAGAGAAGATCCCTCAACTCTTGTTCTTATTTTGTTGCTTTCTTCATATCTTGTAAGATGTATTGTTGTATTTTCATGGATTCATTTTCTTTAATCATGAACTAAACATTATAATTCTAGAGGATTGATGTAATCTATGTTTGAACTTATGTTTTGAGATTGTGGTTTGTCAATCTAGATCTATCAATTTATTTGTGCTATTTGGATCTATTGCTTCTAAATTACTTGATCAATAATTTAGATTGTTTGGTGTATTTGATTTGACACTTGAGAGAGGTAATTGAATACATGACCTTGAAATAGCATAACCTAGGATTTCATAGAATTGAGAGATTTATGAATCCTTTGAAGTCATTTATCAAGATTCATAGCTTTTATTGAGATTTTAATTGGTGATTTTTATAGAGATATTGATTTCCCAATTGAATCTAAAATCATTTAGCACTTGAGAGAGGGAATGATTATTGTAGAAATCTTGACTTATAAATTGATAATTGATGATTGATAAACCATATTGACAACATAAGGGATAACTAGATTCATCATACCTCTAGAATTCATTTAATCATTTGGATAAACTCATTGATATTTTCATATTCTTGATTTATTTTTAGTATTTTTAGTATAATCAACTCCATCATATATTGAATTTATAAATAAAGTTAGACTACTATATTATAGTACTTAGCAATAATTCGATAATTATTCCCTGGATTCGACAACCTTACTTCTCTATATTAAAACTTGACACCGTAGACTTGCGGTTAGAAAATTATCTAACATCCACTAATAAATATTCAATCGGTAAAAATAAAAATATATAAAAATATAAAATTAATTTACCGACGGATAAAAAAATTCTAACAAAAAAAAAATTAAATAAAAAAGAAAATAATGAAAAATTAATTTACCGATGGAAAAAATTCCTAAGTAATTACCGACAACATCAATTTTCATTGGTAATTTTTTTTTTAAAAAAGTAAAAATATAAAAAAATAGATTGACGATGAAATTGATCTCCGTTAGTAAAAATTAAAAAAATAAATAAATAATAATAATAAAATATATACATGCGCATTTTTCGTCGGTATTAAGACGGAATTAATTGCCTTCGTAAAAAATAAAAAATAAAAGCAAAACTAAAATACTTTGTAAAAAGTAAACAAAAATTCAGTTAAAAAAAAGAGAACATGATGTCTACAATTTTTAGGTTTGGTGACATCAATTAATTAAATAAATCTTTGACATGATTTAATGATAGTTATATAATTTTGTGTTACTAAAATATAGCTTAAAAAGTGTTACAATCAATAAAATATATTGTTGTCAAGAGTGTTTCTTAAATAAAGTGATACTTATTTGCGTTACAAAAGAAATAACAAAAACAAAGTGATACTTAAAAAGTGTTACTTATATAAAAGTGTTACATATAAGCGTTACATATTGATAAAAGTGTTACCTATTTACGTTACAAAAGAAATAACAAAAAAAGTGATACTTAAAAAGTGTTACTTAAATAAAAGTGTTACATATAAGTGTTAGATATTGATAAAGTGCTACAAAAGTGTTACATAAATATTATAATGTAAAAAGTGTTACAAATATGTGTTACATATGTACCTTATGTAAAAAGTGCTACAAAATTTGTGTTACCTAATGTCAATTATGTTGTAGTGTGGGATCTAGATTCCATCTCATTTTCTTGCTTCCTTAAATTACCTAATTACCCCTAAAACATATTCAAACAAAGTTAAATCCACTTTCGAACCCAAAAAACTCACATACCCGCGCAAGAAGTCAAGCATTTACTTGTGCGTGCGGGTAAGAAATTGAAATTTACCCCTTCATTTAATTTTTCTTTCAAAACATTTCTTACTATATCCTGTTTGATTCAACATAAATTTTAAATAAAAGTTTTTTACTTTTTTCATATCGACCAATTAGAGCAAGTTAGGATGGTACCTAAGAGGTAAAAATAGAGCTATTGTTATATATCATCGATTTTATATTAGAGTTGAGTTGAGAAAGTAAAACTTTTTAAATATACTTATATATTTATTTTGAAAAATAATAACGAGAAGATTAATGATAATATATTTTTAATTTGAGTGAAATAATTTTTGATTTATAAAATTAGTATATTTTATATATCATAAACACTATTCATGTTCCAACTTAAAACATTTCGGTTACTATCATTATCGGGGTGAATATCGTATTTAGTCCGTAGGGATTTCCCCAATAAATTGAGTTCTTAGGTTGAATCATTGTTATAAAACTTATGTTGTAAAAGAGCATATATTTTCAATTTTTTGGACTACTTTGTTGAAACAATAATTTATTCGATTCATTGCCTATCTGTAACACCTGAAATTTGAGAAAAATAAATCCTCCAATTTCATAAGTTAAAATTTTAACTTGACCAAATCAATAATTCGAATAACTTTATAATTCAGGCTTTCAATTACCATTTAATTAAAAAATATTAAAATCAGAAATCTCCAGCATAAAAACCCTATATTACTGTTGTTTACTATTAATAATAATAGAGATATATATTATTAAACTATATATTTATTAATATTTTATTTGTTATTTATATAGTGTATTAAATAATTAAAAAAATCTGATTTATACAGATAACAGTTTTACGTTAAAGTAAATTAAACTTAAACCTACATTCATTAAACACTTAATTGATACATGCATTAATAGTTAGTTTAATTAAGACATGACTTAATTAATATTCACCATTATACTTAATCTACTATATAAATATGTCTTACCCTCCACATTAAATCAAAGGACAAAGAGTATGTGTGTGTATTTACAAATATGTATATGTATGTATTATATATACAAAATAATGTTTGTTTATATATAATACATATATATCTATTATTATATGTATGTGTGTAAAATTTTAATAGTGCTTTAATTTTTGAATGGTGTGTGACGTGTGAAGGGTGTGTGTGTGTGTGTTAGACATTACTTCATATTATAGTGTTTGTTTGCTTATATATATATATATATATATATATATGTATGTATATATATATATGTATGTATATATATTAAGCGTTGGGCATGTGTGTTTAATTAGATTTTATACAAATATACAAATACATATATCTATATACGTGTGTGTGTGTGTGTGAAGTATAAAATTTAGTTATACATTTCTATTTTCGCATATGGTTTGGTTTAAGAAATAAAGCCTCCAAATTTAAAAAAGATTGCTATATATAATCTTAATATTTTAGATTTATAATATTTTCTTATTATTTATATAATATCCATTTCAAAATTTTAACAAGAGTATAAGATCTACAGTATTATTATTATTCTTAAGATTTTAAAAATTTTAGGGATTCTAAGACAAATTATAATATTTAAATTTGTAGGCAACAAGGACATTCGAGCATAAAAAACTTATATTCTTCATCACATTCTACATCAAACGCGACTTTCGAGGTGGGATTTTTCCTAGCTTTACGTTTATTTGTCCTTGTTAAATATCTTGTATGTGTTACTGATAATTATGCAACTACGTGCTACGTGTCTATAGTCGTGTGAAACCATACGAGAGGTTCGGGATAAAAGTTCCCTCAGGTGAAATCTAGGCGATCGAGCCATGTTTCAAAATCAACAAATACAACTACAATTAAATTTCCAATTTACAAGCATGTTATTATGTGATATATATTTGTGTATTTAGCTTGGACAAATCATCTCCACGTAGCTATTGAATGCTCACCCCAATATAAATTTCTATTTGATTCTTTGATGAAGTTGGTTGGACATGTGGTGGTGGTGACCGAATAAATATTTAGAATAATGAATTGTTATTTTTATCTATATGACTATTTTTAAAATAAATGCTTTTGGAACTTGAATTATTTGTGGAATAAATTTTGGAATTGTCATTTAATTTTTAAATATTATTATTTATCGACTAAAATGTTCTTTCAAAATTCTCGGAAAGCGCATTTTATATCAAATTGTATTTTACTTTGCAAATTATGAAAATAAGATGTTACACGATCAAACTCTAAATTTCTTTGAAAACTAATGCAAAAAGATTTTTGAATCAAATAGCCGCAAATACGAGCGTACTACTATTGCAAATTTGAAAAGGCGGATATATATACGAATGTGCATGTCTGGAGAATGGAAGTTGGTGAGTTAGAGACAAATAAAATACATTTGTTGTTGTTGGGGTAAAATTGAAAAATTAGTTCTAACAAGAAGGTCCAAAGATAATATTCCACCATTTGGCTATTAATATTCAACTTCAACCAAATTAATTATTACAAATCTCAAACATATCTAGTATTCCAATCCTTCAAACAAACATGTTATTAGGTCTTACCGTCTTAATGTATCGTTTGGATAAAATCAAATGTTAACTTGAGAATTAATCAATCCTAATCTCAGTAACCAAACGTAGCCATAGTGTAGAATCCTTTAACATCTTGTTAACGGTGTTAGTTGAGGAATAATTATACTTCTGGATTGGAGTCGGGTTTTATTACGGAACTACCATCTTCAAGAATCCGTACAAATATAGTTGGACTCTGAATCTAGATAAGTCCAACTATACATTTAATATTTTTATTTTTCCTAATTTGCCCCTACCACTTCTAGATGTCTGGGTGGGGTATTACAATCTACATGTGGTCCATATGCGCAAATGATGCTTCCCCAATATCAAGGTAACACATGGGCCCATGGCCCACATTTTCATCCTCATTGTACATTTATTACCCTTTGATTGCGCTGAATGGACAAGAAATGTTTGCTTCCACGGGAACTGATTCATTTGTGGGAATGTGGGATTTACAAAGTATCCCAAAATATGAAAATAAAAAAATGTATCCAAAATATAAAAAAGAAAGTATCCAAAATATAAAATCTTTTCCCAAACTTTTTATCATTTTATTTAAATATAAAAATAATCTCAAATTTTAAAATTGAAGCCTGAGGAAAATAGGACAACTATGGTGGTAGGACTAACAATCTCTCGCGTTTACATAATAATCTAACACGAACCCGTCTAAAGTTCTTGAGATAAACCGAACACCAACACGAAAATGACTAACTCGAATCGATACTATGTCACCGGTTTATCTAAAACGGAGTTATTTTTTATTTTAATTATTTTGATGTATTTTAAATAAAACCCGAATTCAATCGAAACCAAACACGAATTCGACCTAATAATGACCCGAGTTGCCACTCCTATATGGTGGTACACAAACCTTGGTAGTTACATTCACTTGTAGAAGAATGGAAAGAAAGTATAATAAAAATTTATAAGTAGATCAAATAAACGTGTGACGAAATGTTTGGATGAAACAAATTATTAAGAAAAAAATCCTCATAATAGAATTAGATTTCAAATAATTTTCATTATTTGGTATAATAAAAATAAAATGGGAAGATTTTTTTTTCATTTCTTGATTTTTACCAGTTAACTATATTATTTCATTTTTGTATGTTATAGATTATGATTAAATAACTATTAATATAATACCAAATACTAATAATCAACTGGCCGGTTGAATTTTAAAATTTATTTTCAACTAGGATAAACAAAAGAAAAGGAGAAAACAATGAATTTATTTAGATGCTGACATACACAAAATACTATAGATTTCCGATGTATCAGAACTCATTACATAGTGGTTAATTATGTGTATTGCACCTAATTTAAATTGCAATAAAAAACCAACAATGATAGTAATAAGTATTTAGGAATTACAGATCAAAAAAAAAAAGTATTTAGGAATTAGGTACGATGCATTACTTGGAATCTAAGATGACTAGTGAAGTATAACAACATGAGATCAAAAGTAGGATAGTTTGAATTCATGTAAACTCGTTATTTAATTTAAGATAAATTTAGATACGTATCAATGTTTTAAAAACTAGATTGGTGAGCAAATTAGTCTTGCTATTGATTTACGGTTCAAGCGGTCGGATCTATCCATCCAATTTAATGAAAATTAATATTTTTTTCTTATATTGTATAAAATAATAATATAATAAATACATTTCAAATATGAAAAATATATAACCCAAAATAAATATCACATAAATGTAACAAAATTACCAAGTAAAAAAGTTAAACATTGTTTCATAAAAATATATGTAAAATAGAAAACAAATAATATATCGGTTTTGATCAATTCATCCGATTATTGGCATGTTTTGATCTATTCAACTGAATTCCACTGGTTCAACTATAAAAATGGTTTTTGGGTGCTAGTCAGAATGTCGGACTGGTCCGACCACAAGTTCTCAATTTAATGGTTGGAACGGCGGGTCAAGTCCATTTTCAAACAATCATAGTACATACGAATGAATAATTCCAAGATTCTGGGATCATATTTGGAATTATTCATATATTTTACTTCAATAAACTTGTGACTCACGAGATGATCATCCACAGGAATCACCCATTTTTAATAAATCCTATGAGCTACTCTGAAAATAGTATTTTTCGTATTACGAGGCATAATGAGAATATGATGAGATTGTCCTAGGGGTGGCGATTAAGAACCGCCGGTTCTGTTCTTCATTTTGAAGGAACCGGAACCCCGAATCAGTTGCCTCACGGTTCCGGTTTGGAACCCGGCTCTTCCCAGTCGGTTCGGTTTTAACCGAACCATTTGTTTATCTTTTGATATTTTTTTATTTTTTTAAAATGGTTCATCAATTTAAGTTACAAAAAAAGGAAAAAGAAAAAAAAAAATTGGACTTAATATTTAATTGAGTTTTGTACTTAATATTAATAGTAATGTTAAATTGTCTATATATACTATTAGAGTATAGAATTATAGATCAATCAAAATTCACGTTGTTCACTTACAACATTTGGTTTAAAACGTGTGTCATGTGGTTACGAATATAAAACATTATAATAAACATTTAACATTTCTTCTAGCATATATTACCAAATAAAAATAAAAATCATTGGTTTTAACCTTAAAGCCGGTTCCTCCACGGTTCCATATCACGGTTCCAACCGACGGACCGTCGGTTCCACGATTTTGAGACTAAGAACCGAACCGAAACGATTATACGGTTTCGGTTCGGTTTGGAACCGTTGACCGATCAACGGTTCCCAAACCGTTGACCACGATTTGGTTCGGTTTATAATTCGGTTTCGGTTCCATTTGGCCACCCCTAGATTGTCCTCTACCTAGAATCAGCTTGATAGAGACTCAAAACAAATTAATATAAAAATTAATAAAAATAAAAAACTAGGGAAATTACCCCGGCCATGATGAATATCGAAATTCAACAAAATGTACTAGTAATTAACTAGGCTCTCAATTTCATGGTCATATTTATCAAAATTATTAGTGTGCAATTAGGTTCAACCTTCATGTTTAAGAACGTAAATTGTAGGTGAAAAATAATACAAGAACAAATTATATATCATCCCATATTATTTTTGATACGATCCTGGCCTATAGCATTTTCATTTTTCTTCTTTTGGGTGAAACGACTGCATGCAGTTATATCATAACACTATAAGAAAAAGTCAGTTTACCTACAAAAAAATCTGTAGGTAAATGTTAAGAAAACTGTAAATTGTACGTAAAATCGTTGTAGGTAAAATCATTGTAAGTAAATATTTTACCTATAAAATCTAAAACTGTAAATTTAAAATTTATCGGTGATTTGTTGGTATAATTTGATGAAAAATGATGTTTTTTATTTTGTAGATATTTTGTAGGTATTTGTAAAATTTAGAAAAAATCATTTTTGTCGATAAATTATGTTGATAAACTAGAATTTTTTGTAGTGTAATATCGAGATGAAATGCAATCAATTACACATAAAGTGTGATAATAAAAATTGTCATTTGAGTAATATTTAAAAATTTAGTTTAGATATAATTGATATTAAAATCGACCCACCACAAATGATACATAAGTTCAATTATAATGCAAATGATCGACGAAATGAGGCGAATAAGAATTAGAATATTAAGACAATTCCAGACGAATAATAATATAATCATATGGTACCACCAAAATATCCCGATAGAGAAAGTAACCTATAACAATATCCAACATATCTTGTTGATAACTTATAATATGAGGTGTCCTTTTGACATATAAAGTTATATATGGACAGTGGACGTATCAACTAAGAGGTGTCCTATTCTAGCTCTGGAAAACGTGAGGCCCCGTTTCAATGTCTTTTGAAGAAAGCAAAGGGTTCATGCACAACCTTTTTTTTTCTTTCTTTCGATATTAACATTTAACACTGCAAATGTTTGAGAGTACTGACAATATGAAGATACAAAGCAAAGGACAAACATAATAAAGGTGAATGGGACAACTTCATATATTTCTAGGCATTGTCAATAATTTAAGGATTTAAGTTCTTCATCACAAAAAAATTGCCAGAGAATGTGGTTTTCTAATTTTCTGTCAAAACTGGAATCATCTTATAAGTACATCATTTCCTACTTATGTATCATCTCATGATTGAAATATCATCTCTACATGTCAAATGTTTTAATGATGTCATTAATTTATACTTAGCGTATATTTCGGATATTTGAAATATGAGATGAAACAAACTTTGAATTAGAGGATTCGAACTCGGTTTTCTAATATGTTACAAGTTTAAGAGTAGCTCTTGTACATGATAAGATACTAGAGCACATCACTCACACTTTGGAAGACTCACATGAAAATATCTCGATTAAAGTTAGGTAAAACGGTTTATAATCGAATACGATTAGACAATTAGCAATTCACGTCCTATCCTTTATAAATATGAAAATGTGTAATACACATATTATCTAGTCATTAATGAAAAATTCTATCTATTAGGTTTTCTATCATGGTTATCGAGCCTCTAAGGGCTTAACCACCGCTCTTTTTTTCTTTTCCTGCGTGATTCTTCTTCCATGGGTGATCTTGATTGTTCGACCTCTACCTCCTTTGCTTCCATGGATCGGTCGCCGATGCCCTCTGCAGTTTTCGATTGCTTCTTCAAAATTTGAGTTATGTTTTCCATATCAAGCTTGACAATACGATCTACAACCTTTGGCGCGCTCAAATCTATTCTCCTCTTGATGCTCATGATCTTCTCCATCATGTGCTTGATGTTTCAAGACCATCAATGATTATCAAGGATGCTCAAGGTCTTCCCGTGTCGAATCCGGACTTTCCGCTTTGGCGGCTCATTGATAAGCATATTTGGAGCTGTATTTTCGCTTCAATTACTTCCCAGGTTCTACCACATGTGATTTCTCTGCCTTAGAGCAAGGGTTTCATTCTCTCTCCCGCATACACATTTATCAGTTGAAAATGCAGTTGTTTACCCTGAATAAAAGTACTACTAAGACCATGCAAGCTTACTTAGATGATGTTAAGCTTCTCACTGACAATCTTGCTGTTGTTAATGAATCATTAAGGAAGAGGATTTAATGTTGTATATCTTCGTGGTTTGTCCCACGAATATGAGGCCTTCAAAGCTACATCCGTTTGAGTATGAATAAATCGTTGACATTACATGATTTATTTGATCAATGATTGTTGAAGAGCTAAACCCGATTATGAATAAAGCTCCCGAGTCCAATCAAATCATGTCATTCCTACTATTTTTATACTTCTCATCGTGGTCGTGGTATTTCTAGCGGTCGTGAATTTGGTGAAATGGTTTCAATGGTGGCAATTTTGGTAGAGCGGTCATAATTCTTTTGGTGGGGATGAAACTTTCCTCGAGGAAGAGGCACTTCCTTTTTTCCTCTCTTACTTGATTCTAGTTCTAATATTTGTACCTGGTGCGGATCTATGGGAAGCCTTATCATGTTGCATTAGATTTGTTGGTATCGTGATGATATCACCAACTATGATAGCACCAAACATCCCCGGGCAAGCGGGCTCTTCTTGCACAACATTCGCACTCTCTCGATGCTCCTTGGTATCTTGATTTTGGAGCCATAGTCATGTTATTCATGATTTATCTCGGTTATGCATTTATAATCCCTATGATGGTAGTAATTCGGTGTCGGTTGGAAATGGGGATTCCCTTGACACTTTGCAAAACACGAGAAATTGTAATCTTCATACACCAATCCACCTTTAAACTCTATAATGTTATTCTTTTTCCTAGCATTTCCACAAATCTCTTATCTGTTTCTCAACTTGCTATAGATAATAATTGTTCCTTGATCTTCAATGATAAGGAGGTTCTCATCATGGACAACCTCACCACTTGCCTCAAGTTCCAGGCCCTAGTAGCAATGGTCTCTATCTACTTCATGCTCAACTTGATCTCTCATATCCTCCTTGCCGTTCTACTACTATCCACACTCTAGTCTCCTCAATTGTGGCATAAACGACTTGCTCATCCATCCTCTCAAGTTCTCCAGCTCATTGCCTCGATTTAGGATTGTCCTCTTCTTATATTCTCTTTGGCTGTCATAATTGTTCTGTTGCAAATGTGCATAAACTTCCTTTTACTTTGTCTCATTCTATAACATCTAAGCCCTTTGATCTTGTACACTCCAATGTTTGGGGGCCTTCTCATGTTCCATCTAAAAGTAATTACAGATACTATATCTTGTTCATGGATGATTTTACTTGTTATAACTGGATTTATCCTCTAAAAGCTAAATCTGATGCTTTTTCTACCTTTGTTTTATTTAATACCTTGGTCAATACTCAATTAGGTGATAAAATCAAGATTTTTTGCACAAACAATGGTGGTGAGTATGCTAATTCTCAGTTTAATACTTATTTCCAATCCATTGGTATAATTCACCAAACTTCTTGCCCTTATACTCATCAACAGAATGGCAAAAGTGAATGTCGTCATATGCACCTCGATAATCTTTTGTGTTGGCTCTCGTACATTAGGCTCATCTCCTATTTTTTTGGCTTGAAGCTCTTGTTCTTGCCAACTATGTTCTCAATCGACTTCCTAAATAAACCATTCACAACAAATCATCATTTGAATATATATTCCATCATAAACCGATTATAAATTCCTCAAGCCATTCGGTTGTCTTTATTATCCACAGGTTATGGCCCTATTGCCAAATCAAACTCAAATATCGCTCTACACCGTGTATATACTTGAGTTATTCAAACTACAAAAGGTTATCATTGTATGGATTTGCAAACACACCGCTTATATATTTCTCGTGATGTTATTTTTCGAGAGTCCAACTTTCCTTTTCCTCTTTCTCATTGTCTTCCTCCATGCCAACCTCGATGCCTCCTACCATCTATCATTTATTCTCCTCTTCTCCATCTATTTCTCGCTTACATTGCTCATGCTCAAACTTCTCCATCTCATGTTCCCTTGCCTCATGTTTCCTCTCATGATTCTTCCTCCTCTCGCTTCTCCCATTTACCTTTCATGTTTCTCCGATGCCTTGGTGCCTACATCCCTTTCTCCTCCTCATATCCCACCCCCAGATTTTATTTCATCCCTTCACCCCATGATTACTGGGTCCCACAGTGGCTCTCTCGAGCTAAATGTTTCATTGTGAATGGCATTCTCATGATTCACTAACCTCAGAACCTCTTACTTATGCGGCTGCATAAAAATTTTTATTGGCAAAAGGCTATGCGGGGATGAATTTCTTGCTCTAAGAAATAAACAAACCTGGACATTAACTCCTCTTTCCCATAGCAGACACCCCCATTGGGTGAAATAGGTTTTTAAAATCAAACGTAATCTTTGATGGCTCGGTTGCTCATTATAAGGCTCGGTTAGTCGCTAAAGGTTATGATCAAACACATGGCATTGATTATCGGAAACCTTGATCCATTTGTTAAAGCCCAAACTATTGCATTGTTCTTGTTGGGTTCGTTATACCACAAGGGGTTCGCACATCGGAAATATAAATTTTTAATCAAATTAAAACAAGTGCATTTATCATAACAAAAGTTAACCCCGTAGGTTCATGTAGCAATTGTAACGATCAATATTTTTTTGTTATCATGCGAGAATACAAATTTTGATTCGTAAGTGATAAAAACAAATTACCATCGTAGAGTCTTCTTCTTTTAGCGATTATTGAGAGGAATCAATTCCGGATATGTGGCAATCACCTAAACTCCAAATGCTCGCCATAGGGATTCGGACATCTCCCCTCTAATCAAGTCAATCTTTTGATTGTAGACACCGAAATAAATCTTTTGCTAGTAAAATTTATTCCGTTCTTCAAAATGATAATTGGAATAGAACTTTTAATATCACAATCAACTAGTGATAGGAGATTAATTGTTATAGAATAATAATTATCAATTAATTATTATCTATCACTATGAATATATATATATACACACAAAAACTCTGCCCGGACCGTCTAACGGATCTTTTCCGTTAGACGGATCCAACCCGAATTGGATTTTTTCGTAATTTCATGCACCGGTGGCATATTTGTAATATTCTGGAACAGTGCATCCGCAAAGTGTTAATAGTTCCTCAAAAAAGTATTAGTAGTTCCCTGGAGAGTATTTTAGTAGTTCTCCTGAATATAATCAACTTTTTATCCCGAAAAGTATTAGCGATCCCTCACATAAGTATTAGTAGTAACGATGAAATGTATTAATGTCTGCTTGAACAGTTTTTTCATAATCCTCTTGAAAAATATTTATTTTTTCCATCAAGAGTATTAGTTTTCCTACTAAAACGTATGAGTAGTCTTATTTAAAAGTATTATATTTTTTGATTAAATGTATTTTAGTATTCCTTTTGAAAAATAATAGTTTTCCTCATAAAAAGTATTAGTAGTTCCCCATAAAAGTATTAGTTCTTCCCCCAAAAAGTATCAGTAGTCATCTGAATAATATTTGGTAACACCCCTAAAATTATTAGTTTTTCCTCCTAAAAAAGTATTAGTAGTCCTCCTAAAATGTATTAGCAACTCTCCTAAAATGTATTAGCGGCGACGTGGATGTGATATTGGTACTTGTGCGGGTTGTTGGTGGGATGACGAGTCGGATATTTGGATCCGTTTAACAAATTAAATCCGTTAGACTATTTGACAGAGAATAACCCGTATATATATATATATATATATATATATAGGATATGGATCAAATAGGTCCTCCTACTTGGGTGAGTCCATGGGGACATCCTAACCATAGATCAACTATTTTGGGTGGTCATTTTTAGGGCTTTTTTATGTTTATTTTTTTTTGTTTCAATTAAAAAGGGTAGGGTGGTAATTTGGCACTTTAGAATCGATTACTAAGATTTCATTCACTCTTTCACGCGATCGTCCCTACCAATGATCTCTCTACGATTAGGTGGTATCACCTCGTTATGTGCTTGGATCTTTGATGACATCTTGGCTTTTTGCTTGCGCTATAGCCCATTCTTTGTCACAATAAATCATTATTGGATCAACTACGGATGGAACAACATCCAACCATTGGATGAAGTTTTGTATTCAAACAACCTCTTTTCTTTTTGTCGATGCGGCTATATATTCACCTCGGTAGTAGAGTCTCATGGTCGTTTCTTGTTTAGAACCCTTTAACTAACCGCCTCTATTCAAGGTGAATATATATCCGGACATCGACTTTGAGTCGTCTATATCGATCGAAAACTAGAGTCGGTGAATCCCTCTAGTTTCAATTCTCCATTTCCATATATTAAAAAGATATCCTTAGTCCCTCTAAGTATTTAAGTATCTGTAGGTCCCAAGGGGTGTGAGTAAGGTTTAGAAGGGGTTGAATAAACCTTACCAACTTTTCGATTTTAGTCCTTTTAAAATAATAATACGAGTTAATTTCCATGACTAAGTCCTTGAGGGGACTAATTTAGTTAACCAAAGAGTTAGCCACTCAACGATTTCGATTGGGTTGATAGAATAACTTAGGTTTGTTTAGTCTAAACCTTAACTTGGCCGTGATGTGATTTTATTGGAAGACTTAACACCCTTGAATTTGGTTTAAGTTTGTTTTAACACTTGATTTTAGCACTTTGTAAATTATCAATTGGATAGCAAATTATTAGCAGATATAAAATGATATGCGAAATAAAATTAAAATATAAATGACACAATAATTTTTATAGAGGTTCAAAGATGGGGTAATTCTTCTCTCTCTCTTCTCCAACTCCCCGAGGAATCCACTAAGTATTGATCATAGTACAAAGTGGTTATCGGTCTAGATACAAGTCTTGATCACACAAGCGACTTGATCGCTTTGGGACTCGATGCCTTAGATGCACAATCACTGGCCGCTTCTCGTCCCAGGCTCGGCTTCTTCACAGGCGGTACGCTTGCTACTTGACTCACTTGCTCAAGCTTCTTGGATTTGATCACGAAGCCCTCCAATAACTTGAGACTCGGTTCGACCTTGAACCTTTCTACAATCCTCCTTGGAATGTAGACCCTTTTGATTCTTCAAAAGTTTCCTCTTCAACAGTTTGAAGTTGTCTTTCCTTCACATGACTTGGTGTTGGATCGATTTCCTTCAAATTTAGGCTTGAGGATTTTCTTGGATAACTTGAGAATAAATTGCGATTCTGATTCGAATACTTGCTTGATAGTTCGTGGTTCGAGGTAACCTTCTCTTAATGAGATTCCTCGGCTTTTTATAGTGAACTTTCAAAAATCTGCCCGTTGAAGAGATAGGCTGATTTTCAAAAGTCACTTGTGTTCGTTGGCTTGTCTTGTTGCGATCCTTGATGTTGACATTTCCTCATAAATGAATGTTCGACTTTTTCGTGAGACCCGACACGAGGTGCGATGCTTCCCATTGGTTTATTCCTTTTGCACACTCCTGGGATCAAACACTTTCGGACATGGCGGCATGGAAGTATTACTTATTTAAGTAAGCTTCTTGACTTACGTGCAACGGATTCTTTTCATTGTCTTGACTTGATTGGCTTCTTCTAACTTCCCCCCAGGTGACTTAGAGTTAGCTTCCAATCAATGGATGACTCATCTGTCACTTCAACTTGAGACTTGGCTTCTTGAGTTGACTTGATGACACTTCACACATTGTATCCCAAATTGATACTCCTTCAATCGAGTTCTTGACTTCTCCTCCTTGCCATACTCAATTGTTTCACAATGTTCTTCATTTCACTCTCCGGTTGACTTCTTGTATATCCAGGCATAGCTGACTTGACTTAGCTCGTACACCCCTATCTATTACAATGCAAATTACAAGGAAAATGGGGTAGCAACTTTCTAGTCTAAGTTTTACATGGTATTCATCAAAATCTAAATAATAAATTTCCCAACAATTTCCTCCTTTTTGATGATGCCAAAACTTAAAACATACATACAAAATGTAAGCATCAAAGATACATACAGACAATGTAGTAACAGAGAATGTATGCGTAGAATCAATCTTTTTATTGATCATAACATTCTTGTCCTTTACACAACTGTTTACAATGTGTATCATAGCAAACATAGCAGACTATATCTACGCAAATATAGAAATTACACAATTTTTATTCATCGTATGCAAGGAAGACTTACATACATATGTATTTACAACGATAAAATACATGAAGGGGTGGACAACAACACTTCATCGCCTTTCTGCCTCCTTTTCTTCTTGACTCTGTCGTCCTCTGCTCTCTTTCTTTTCTTTTCATCTCAAAATTCTTTTTTTTTCTCGTATGCTCTCTTTTTGATTGTCTCTTCTCTTTCTTTCTTGCCTTTCTTCCCACAAATGAGTTTGTCTTCTATTTTCTTCTTGATTCTCTTAACATACTCAACATTTTTCCTTTCCACTTCCCAGTTGCTATGGCATCATATCACCCGATAGATCCCTCATTTCTTTCCCGGATCTATGTATTCAATGTTTTGGGTAGAGTCTAGGTCAAACCTCTTCCTCCACTCGCTTCTTCCTCTTTCTGCGGGTGTATATTGTGCGGGAGCCTTCCTTTTGTCGGTGACTTGCTTGCTTGTAGTCTCCATTGATGTCGGTGATCTCTTCGCTATCGAACTTCTTCGCACAAACTTAAGGCCTTTTTCCCGATACAAGTCCCATGCTTGGGCCATGGACATGTTCTCAAGTATCCTTCGGATTCGAGCGTTTTGAATTCATAAATGATCTCGGCTTATTTTCGATGTAAAATGGCATCCGTGTCTTTTCTGCCGGAATGCTTAGTATTGTTTCAATATATCCATTACACGGGCATCCATTTTTCCTTCGACCTCCTTTATCCCTGCTTCTACGATTTTTCTCTTCTCGGACATAGGTACAACAGTGTTGGAGCGGCGAGTTCTTGGAAGTTTGTTGATTATGTCAACTATGACAAGGCACTTGTTGAGGGTTTCAACAAACATTAGAGTCATATCTTTTGAACCTTCCCCCTCAATTGCTTTTCCTTTTTCTTTCTTACTTTCTTCTTCAATGTTTTATTCTTCTTCTCAACAATTGTATCCTTCTCTTTCTCATCTTGACCCTTTCAACATCTTGGGTATTCCTCTTCCCCACTTTTTGGCATCATCAAAGAGATAGGAACCCCGAGAACATGCCACAAAGCATGAAATCGAGGCGGCGGTGATAGCTAAGTTTTGCTTGAGTCCGCCGAGCATCTTTGTAAATTCGAGTGGGTGGCTTTGGATTCGGCTACCACCGCTTTATTTTAGCCATGAGAAGTCTGAATTTGTTATTCATATTTTCCTCTACGCGCAGAAGTTCTTTCCTGTGAAATTCTCGCAGCAGTTCCATTTCAGTGTTGTGGGAGGCATGCATTCTATCAATATTTTCTTGCATTCTCCTCTTCATGTCAGCATTATTAGCGCTCCAGATCAACATTTTGTTGTACAATGCCTTAAAATATCTGACTTGTTCTAGTCGCATTGTATGCTGCTGTTGACACCATTCCCTGATTCTAACCACTATTCCACACAGATCGGCCGTAAGATTGGCATCCCTATTGTCCAGCTGCATATCCAATGTGGCATGGTGCCGTTCTACCTTCTCAATCTCTCGCAAAGATTGTCTTGAAAACCTCTCGTTTCAATCACACCTCGGTCTCGGTGGCGGCCAAAGCGACATCAAAATCAAAGTCTGCTTTGGGACGATAGTATGTGGGAATAAGCGGGTCAGGTCGGCGTTGAAGCGTCGGCCCGATCTCGAGTTGTTTCTTCATCAAGTTCGAGCGACTCAATAGAGAAAGGGAAAGTTTCTTCAAATGCATCATCACGAAGATATGGTATAGATTCCTCTCATTACTCATGCCTGTGATGTGCCGGTTGAGTGGAGTCTGCTGCGACTTTGGGTGCTGCGCGGTTTCAAGCGGGCACTTGGTGAGTGGTTTGGCCAGTGGTGAGCCTCAACTGTCTTAATAGCTTCTTCGGCCTCGTGGATTCTCGCTAAATGAATTTGTTGTTCCTCACTGCACCATCGGCGTCATCGGAAGATGATAAGTCTTGAAGACTTGGCTCATCATCAAAATTGAATGTTTGACGAGTAGCCTTGAGATCGGCTTGCTGCATTTGCTTGGTAGAGCGTCCTCAACTTAGTCTTTTTGATGTGCGGTTGGTGTAGACTCGGCTTCATCTGCGGATCCCGGGAAGGTTGTATCGGGGATCATCACGGGAGTCATGAAGAACAACGATTTCCTCCTCGAATCAACAATTATGGTGCGAGGAATGCTCTTATCTCCTTGATTTTTACCTAGGGAAGTCTCAACCTCCCTTAGGCCTTCATTACCTCCTGCGGTCTCAAGCTGCGGCGGGGCCTGTCAATCCCCCGATAGCGCATCTATCTTAGGGTCTTTTGCGATGGCATCCACAAGTCTCAACTCCGTGGATCGCACTTTCGATTCAGTGTTAACTCGGGCGAGATCCATCACGTGCCTCGGCCGCATTAGCGGCGTCCTCGGCTGTGAGCGATTGGCACTTCACCAGATAGTCTCAATCGTCCGAGCTTCGTCGGTGATAACTTGCTATGTTTCCTTTTCTTGTTCCTTCTCCACTTCGCCTCCTAGATTCATGGTGAAGTCATCTGCGGATCCTCCGACCTAGGCTGCGGTGGAGGAGTTTCCCCCCTCGGCAGCACACCACCGAGTGACTTATGTTGGGGTCACTCTGCTCCGGACTCCCGGCTGTTTCCTTTGAGTGTTCAACCATGGGGCGGGTGGTGCGACACCTTCATAGGGGTTGGATCAACTTGGGTGCCCAAATTCTCGGTTTCATCGCCAATTCCCTTAGATCCGTCTTACGAGTGAACTGGGAAGTGGTTGCGGCAATAACGTGTGGCAATGTTGCACCACTCCCAACGGATCAATTTCAGGTGTGATTTGGAAGACTCTCCTGGTCCTTCCATCCACTCTTTCTCATGCACCAGTGTGGATTCCCGCATGGCTTCTTTGCATGTCCAACTTTTCTTGTGCAGCAATAGGATCCAAGTCCTCATCACTGCCTGAGAGTATGTCAAGATGAAGATGAGTATGGTCGCTGGTTCCAGTTAGAGGACCAATGCTGGATTTCTCACGAGCCTCTGCTTTCTCAGCTGCTCTTGCCTGTTCATTTTCCTTCCGAATTTGCAGCATATTAATACAGTTATCCTCATCGAGGGCTTGCAACACTGTGTCAACTTCAAGAAATTTGAAGAGTTCCTCTTCCTCATCAATAAACTCTGGGTGTTCAAACTGCACCCTAGAGTGACTCAGCTTCCATTTCCTCCATGCTCTTAGACGATTTTGAATGTCTAGGTACAACGGAGAGCATATGATTACATCATCATCTTCATCCTCTCCCTGTTGCCCTTCCTTTTCAGGAATGGAGGGTAGCAAACTCTGCTATTTTTCACCATCAGCAGCGTCTGTCGCAGGTGGAGATACAGTCCTGTCGACAGGGGATTCTGCTGTCTCAGATGCTTCTTGTTCCTCAGCTGTTTTGTCAATAGCTGGGTCTTCAACTTGCCTCTGTTGATCGCCTTCAGCAGATTTGGCGGTTTCATCAAGTACATCTGAGACTGCACCTCTTCCGCAGTCTCAGTGATTTGCTCCAGCTGAGTTGCAGACTCAGCCGTCTTCTCAAGCTCCGAGAGCTTGGTGAGTCTTCTCCTTCTCTTAGTTTTCACCATAGGAATGTCTGGTTCTACTTCCTCCAGTTTCTCAAAGGTAAAGGCCTTTGGAGTTGCCCTAGAGCGGTGACTTTCTCGCCTTGCGATCCTCTTCTTCTCATTCCCCGGAGAAGGTATTAAGGATTCCTTCTCCACCGCGGCTGCAGGGGCGGGAGACACGGCCTGCGGGCGGATGACTCGGCTGCGGGGGCGGTGAGGTTTTCTTCTTTCTTCTTTGGGGTAGCCTTCTTCTTTCAGTTTGCATGGGCGACTTTCTTCTTCTGGGGAGGCAACAATCAAGTTTCTGAGGGTCACTGATTCCCCCACACCGTGTCCGCCCGGTTGGCATATGCTCTCTTCGGGCTCCGGACAAGTTGGCCCGAAACATCTTCTTGTTAACATGGAATGATTTTCCATGTCGAAGGGAACACCCTTCACCTCCATAAGATGGCCAATGAGGCCATAGCCCGATCCTCCAAAGGATCCATCCTATTTGAAAGACTTGTTGCCAATGTTACGCAAAGTCACCGTAGATGAATTCATCCCAGTTAATCTTCTTCTCTTCCATGATAGCAGCCATGACGATCAGTTTGGTTTTGGATAGCTGATTGAAGCTTCCAAACTTCATATCCACACATTTAGCGATGATATCTAGTAACTTGTGATAATCGTCCTTCAGCAGCTTCTTGTCAGCTGTGTATACCACTTTCGCAAACACATTCAGTGCGGCCACTTCCTTCCATGCAAAGAACCAAATTTACATCGACCTCAAATATCTCTCGACACACCTTCCGACGGCAGAAAACAATACTCCGCTACATATTCAAGGTGATTGTAAGATCCTTCCCGTGAACAGGAGGATTTGATGCCCTCGTCATGAACTTGAGCGTTCACGTAGAACTGTGTTACTTCTTCAACATATGTCATCTGAAACTCCATTGTGAGAAAGGATTTCAGTCCGGATTTCTCGATTTTATCAGCAATCTTCTTCACAAGGTTTCATCGGAACCTGTTTAATCATCCCTTCAAATCCACTGTTGAATCTGGGTGGATTTGCTTTAACTTAGTGAAATCATAGGTTGATGCCATTTTTATGAGTTTTTTACCGATCGAAACTAGACGAACTTGCTTTGAAGACTGGTAGGGTTTTGAGAGAAAAGATATTTGCTTTCTTACTTTGGGAGATGAGCAGTTTTGAAGTGAGAGAGAAAACTAAACAAATGGGTATATAAGGGTTATGAAAGGGCGTGCTTTCGGTTTTGAAATTTTTATCAAGATCAACGGCTCAAATTTACCACGTCGATTAGCATTTAATTGCTCGCATTTAATGCGGCAGGATGTATATCCAATCATATGCTTCTTGTCGACTTTTGACTGTACCCGTCATTATTACATTGGCGTCATCCTTAAAAACATTCCCGCTTATTAAAAATGATGCGTTTTTGTCACTTAGCTCATAAATGACTCAACACTCCTTAATCGACTCGACTCTTCTTCTCTTAATTCATATAGTAACTCACCGTTGTCGATTAACTCGTCTGGTGACTTTCCGATACTGGTGATTCACTTGGCTGATTTGTAAGATCTGCTTTCTGTTTTCATCTTATCATGTTTCAACTCTTCTCATTGAGTCTTCAGTGTCAACTCATTCAATTAACCCTAGCTCATGCTTAAGCTCTTCAAATCTTGATTCACATAATGGCTTTGTGAGTATGTCATTAACTTGTTTATCGGTTGAGATATATTCCAAGGTGATGTCTTTCTTTTCAACATGATCTCTTATGAAATGATATCGACATCAATGTGCTTTGTTCTTGAATGCAACACGATTACGGCGATTGCAATAGCACTTGTGTTATCACACATAATTGGAATCTCTTTTTCTTCAATTTCATAATCTCTCACCGTTGTTGTCTCATCCATAAGACTTGGGCACAATAAAGCCGCCTATGTACTCGGCCGTTTTGTGGATGTAGCTATTGAGTTTTGCTTTTTGCTAAACCAGGAAACCAATCTGTTTCAAGCATTTGACATGTACAAGTACTCTTCCCAACCCTACATCCAGCATAGTCGAGTCCGAATAACCAATAAGCTTGAATCCTCCTTCCTTTGGATACCATATGCCGACTTCTTGGCATCCCTTCAAATATCTTAGGATTCTCTTAGGCTGCGATCATGTGACTTTCCTTTGGAGCGATTGAAATCTTGCACATACACTTACGCAAAGGTGATGTCCGGCTTTTCTGCTAAATAAAGCAAATGATCCAATGAGTGCTCTATATCCGGTTTGATCCACAAAGGCTTGCCATCTGCATCCATGTCCATCTTGATTGATGTATTCATTCGTATTTTCACGAAAGACTTCTCTTCCATACCAAATTTCTTCATTAAATCCCTGGTGCACTTTGTTTGACTTATGAAGGTTCCATCCTTCACTTTTTAACTTGAAGTCCTAAAAGAATATCGGCTCTCCCATCATGCTCATTTCAAATTTGCCTTGCATGATGTTTGAGAACTTATCACACCACGACTCTTTGTTTGTGGATCCAAAAATAATGTCATCCACATATATTTGAACAAGCGATATACTCTCTCCATCTTGAATTCTAAAGAGTGTTACTCCACTTTGCCTTTGGTGAAACCATTATTTGTCGAGAAATTGAGATAATGTCTCATACCATGCTCTCTAGGTGCTGTTTTAATCCATATAGAGCTTTCTTGAGCTTGTACACCTTATCTCCAAGAGTCTTCTGCTCAAATCCTGGAGGTTGTTCAACATAGACTTATTCTTCCAATAATCCATTTAAAAATGCACTTTTCACATCCATTTGATATACAATAAGTTCTTGTGAGCAACATAGGCAAGAAACATCCTTATTGCTTCTAATCTTGCAACAGAGCAAATGTTTCATCAAAATATATTCCTCATCTTGGCAATACCCTTTGGCTACCAATCTTGCTTTGTTTCTTACCACGATCCTTCCTCATTCATCTTGTTTCAAAACCCATTTTGTGCCAATAACATTTTGATGGGTTGGTCTTTGCACCAATTCCCAAACCTTGTTTCTTTCAAACCGATTGACTCTTCTTGCATGGCTTGAATCCAATGTGTGTCATCCAATGCTTGGGACACATCTTTTGGTTCTATTTGGGAAATAAAACAAGTGAACATTGCTTCTTGTTGAGCTCGGATCCGTTCTTCCATCATCTCTTACATTTCCAATAACTAGCTCGGTGGATGGTCTCTCGGCCATCTCACACCAGGTTGAGTAAATCACTGGGTTTAGTCGTCTTGCGGAGGCGTGTTGTCTTGAGCAGACTCTCTCATCATCATTTAGCTGCAGATTCTCCGGTGTCTTTGAGATTCAACTATCTCATCTTCATCGATTAATTGCTCCGGCTTTTTAACATAATGACTCTTACGCATAGTTGGCTGATTTAGCTTATCGCTAACTCTTCAATGTCCTCTCCATTTACACTAGGTTCATCAAAAACCACATGGATAGACTCTTACGTGACCATAGTCCTCTTTTTCGAAAGATCTGTAGGCTTTGCTTTGGTGAGTATCCCAAGAAGATACCTTCATCGACTTTCGCATCAAAATTTTTTAGATTGTCTTTTCCATTGTTGTGAATGAAGCATTTACATCCAAATATTCTAATATCCAACATTTGGCTTTATCCTGTCCATATTTTATAGGAGTCTTTGTCACCGTCTATTGATCATGCATCTATTTTGAGTATAGCATGCGTGTTTATGGCTTCAACCCAAAATCTTTTAGCGACCTGCTTTAGCTAACATAGTCCTTGCGACTTCCTTGAGGGTTCTATTCCTTTTTCGCTTCTCCCATTCTGTTTGTGGGGTCCTTGCTGCGAGATAATTCATGAAAACACTTTCTTTCTTGTACCTTTGAGTCGGGGCGGACCTTCAACAAGATGACTCCTTGCAAGTTTGTTAATTGTCTTGAAATTTAGGTAACTCACTTCTTATGCCACAACCAACTTGATTCGTACTGTACTCTTTGCTAGCGACAAGTGCTTGGTGTGGCGCGATCGACCGATCTACCACATACATGTTTTTTTGTCGGATCCTTGCAACACTACTTCATTTGATTCGATGTGTCTTTAATTTGGCACACTCCCATATTGAATCCAACATTATATCCTTGTCACAGAGTTGGTGATGCTTAACAAAGTTGAAGTTGAGGCCTTCAACATATGCAACATCCGTGATTTCCAATCCATTTTCTTGATGGATCCAATTGCCTCTTATTTCCCCTGGAGCTTCATTTCCTCCAAATATGACTTTTGCACCTCTAATCTCCTTGAAGTTTGACAGATTTTTCTTGTTCCTGTCATGTGCGGAACAACCACTATCCATGTACCAGTTCCTTGGCACTCACTTTCATTCCCTCAACCCGCAATCAAGGAAATTCAGTTTTTAGGTACCCATACTTGCCTGGGTCTTGAGGGGTTAGTCTTTGTAAGATGATCCAACCAACCTATAGCCAAATGATCGACTTTAAGAGGTTACCATCTATCATGCCATAATCATAATTTACTTTGGCAAATTTCTTGGGGGCTTTAGGTTCATACAAGCTGTCTCTTTTGTGTGTATGCTGTATGTGTGTTTTAGCAATTTCCTTCTTTGGGTAATTGTGATATTTTTGAGTGTAGTGCTTGAGTGCATATGTGTCTTGATGATAGCTCTTTTGTCTTTGGAATGACCTTTCTTTGAGTTCTAGGCCTTTGCCATTTTGGCATATATTCCATAGGTTTTTGCTGATATTTCACATTATTCCAATCAGCTTGGCTTGGGTAGTTTCTACCATTCCCATCATTTGTGTTCCTTTGATAAAACTTCTAGGGATTCTGGTAGCTTTGTTTCTTCTTCACAGAGTACTTCCTGTTTGGAGTTTACTAAGACACTCTGCTGGATTTCTTCTCAGCTGTCCTCTCAGCATACTCAACTGGTATTTGTTTTCCTTTTCCTTTATATCCAAGGCCAGTTTGTTTGTGATTATGCTCTGGAGTGAATGTGGGTGAAACATTTGGTGTCTTGGGTTTTTGAGATGCTTCATTACTTGAAAATCCTTTTTCCAAGATCACTCACGGGAGTTTGACCGTGCACAAAGGAGTTAAATCCTATGCTGTCTTGTCTCCACACTCTTTTTGGTTCATAATAAGGTCATCCAATGATTTAGATGCCTTAGTGAATGAAGCAATCACATTTTTGAGATCATTTTCTCTCTTTTCTATAGCGGCTATCTCTGCTATTAGTTTAACATTCTCGGCCTTGGTCTTTATTCTCATCGGCTATGTGACTTAGAGTACTCGGCTCCTTAGTCACCGTGAGTTTTAACTTTTAATTTGTTTTTTTCCTCACTTAATAGTGTGTGTGAGGATTTAATGTGCTCAAAGTCTTTTATCATTTTGCCTAATGAATCATAAAGATCAGTGGGTGATGAAGTGTGTGTGTCACAATCACTATAACTAGAATCTGAGTGAGATGAGTTAGAGTGTACCTCATCTTCTTGGTCAGGTTGATCTTGTTCTTTAGCCATTAGACAGATCAATGCTTCTTCTTCAGAATCACTCGAGTAGTCAGCTTCACTACTCTCTGAGTCTGTTGCTTCCTTTGACTTAGTTGTCTCGGATCTCTCGGCCACCAACATTGCCTTTTTCTTTTCTTGTCTTCTTTCTCTAAAGACTCTTCTTTCTTCTTCATTCCTGTATTTATTGACTACGGGATATGGACAATCAATAGCAAAATGTCCTAGTTATGCCGCAATTCCAACACGGGTTTTCAACTTTTTGGTCGCTCTCTCATTTCTTGTGTTGTCGGCTCTTTGATATTCGACCTTTTGATACTCGGCTCTCTTTGGTGGCCTATCTTCCGATGTGAACCGCAAAGCAACAAGCTGCGCATATGACCCAACAACAATACGTTGTTAACCTAAGATCTTCACTAGTTCGGTTAAATTGGTGGAAACCTCGACCCGTTGCTTAGCAAAGCAAGAACCTCGGTATCGAAGACGCCACAAGCAATTATGGATTATTGCACGATAAGTCAATAATTGCAACAAGAAATCAAATCTTGAAGCACTTGGAGAAACACTCAAATTTGAGAGTAAAAGATTAATTGTATTGATTGAATAATGAAAAACAATAAGTGTTCACCCTTATAAGGGATCCAAACCCTAATCTTACTAGGAAACAACTTATCCCGAAAAAGGAAACTCAAAACTAAAAAAAAGCGAGAAAAGTCAAATCGGCGCTCCAGCGACACGGCCGTGTCGGGGGGACACGGCCAGGCCGTATTTTCCGCTTGTCACCCGAGCATAATTCTTCTCTCGCAACACGGCCGTGTTGCTGACACGGCCAGGCCGTGTTGCGCTCTGGACTCGAACTCTAATCCACCCAACGTAGCACGGCCGTGTTTTTATCGACACGGCTAGGCCGTCTTTGCCAGAGACGACCGTGTCGGTGAACACGGCCAAACCGTGTTGTCTGCGCACGCCCTGTTTCGACCTCCTGTTCATCCCGTCCTCAAAATAACTACCTAAGACACGGCCCTAAAGGTTTTCTTGGCCTCCAAACATCAAAACAACTCCACAATAATTGAAAGTTACAACTAACTAAGATAATCGAACACAAGACACTAATGAGACTTGATTACAATGTATTCAAACACAAAGTGACTCGTATTCTTGGCATCCTTAGGTTGCCCAATCGAGTGGACTCCGTAATGTCAATAACGCAAATCAACTGGACCACCCGAACCTCTTCCTCTGTTGGCAATGCACTCTCGGCCTCCTTTTGTATGACTTGAACCAACCCGTTGAGCGCATCTTTAAACTTCCTTGCTCGAGCCCGCGTTATCGGACCGATTGGCACTGTACTGGATCCTTCGTCCATGGATTCTCATCATTCCCCTCCTCTTGAGAAGGATTTGTCCTCAAATCCGAATTGACATCAAAAGGACTAAGGTCCGCAACATTGAAAGAAGCACTAACACCATAGTCGCCCGACAAGTCTATCTTGTATGCATTATCATTGATTCGCTCGAGCACTTGAAACGGTCCATCCCCTCGCGGCTGCAACTTGGACTTCCGATGTGCCGGGAAACGTTCGGGCCGCATATGCACCCAAACCCAATCGCCTGGTTCGAACACCACCTTCTTTCGATTCTTGTTAGCCTGTACCGTGTACTGCTCTGTTCGCCGTTCGATGTTGAGCCTTGCTTTCTCATGTAACTGTTTCACAAAATCAGCTTTCTTCTGGCCATCTAAGTTAACATGCTCAGAAACAGGTAAAGGTGATAAATCCAAGGGGGTTAGCGGATTAAAACCATAAACGAGTTCAAATGGTGAAAACTTTGATGCAGAATGCACAACACGATTATAAGCGAACTCAACATGCGGTAAACACTCTTCCCAAGTTTTAATGTTCTTTTTAATAATAGCCCTTAACAATGTAGACAAAGTTCTGTTAACTACTTCCGTTTGACCATCTTTTTGGGGGTGACATGTAGTAGAAAATAACAGTTTAGTTCCCAACTTCCCCCACAAGGTCTTCCAAAAGTAACTTAAGAACTTAGAGTCCCTATCCGACACAATTGTCCTAGGCATACCATGCAACCTTACAATCTCTCTAAAGAACAAATCGGCAATCAAAGACGCATTATCAGTTTTATGACATGGAATAAAATGTGCCATCTTTGAGAAATGATCTACGACAACAAATATAGAATCGGACCCATGTTTAGTTCTCGGGATCCCTAAAACAAAGTCCATAGAAATATCAACCCAAGGTGCCGTCGAATAGGTAGGGTGTGTACAATCCACGATTTTGGACCAGGGATTTAGCTTGTCTACAAGTAACACATCTACTACAAATACGCTCAACATCTTGCTTCATATGTGGCCAATAGAAATGCTCTTGTAAGATCGCTAACGTTTTGACCATCCCAAAATGTCCCATAAGACCCCACCATGCGATTCTCTCACTAGTAAGTCTCTTAAAGAACACTCGGGAATGCACAATTTATCCTCCCGAAATAAAAACCCATCATGCTTATAAAATTTACCCTCTACCCCCTTCTCACATGCAACAAACAACTCGGAAAAATCAAGATCATGCAAGTACAACTCTTTAATATGTTCAAATCCAAGGATTTTAGCATCTAAAGTCGAGATAAGAGTGTACCTTCGAGATAGTGGTCCGTGCTACAATATTAGTTTTACCTTGCTTGTACCGGATGATGTATGGGAATGTCTCGATGAATTCGAGCCAATGGGCACGCCGCTTGTTCAACTTTTGCTGCCCCCTAAGATACTTTAGGGACTCATGATCGGTGTGGATTATGAACTCCTTGACGCCGCAAATAGTGCTACCACGTTTTTAAGGCCCGGACCAAAGCATATAACTCATTGTCGTCGCGTCGGATAGTTCAAGGCCCCCACTCGGTTTTATTTGAAGAATGCGATCGGCTGCCCCTCTTGCATTAGTACGGTGCCGATTCCAACCCCCGATCGTCACATTCGATCTCAAAGACCTTGGTAAAATCCGCAATGCTAGCAAAGGCGCATGTGTTAGCCTTTCCTTCAACAACTCAAATGCCTTGTCTTGGCTTCGCCCCATCAAACGCAACACTCTTTTTAATAGTTTCCATCAATGGTCTTTGCGATAGTCTTGAAATCCCGCACAAATCTCCGATAAAAGCTCGCAAGTCCATGAAAACTACGCACTTGACTGGCCGATGTGGGTTTAGGCCAGTCCTGGATAGCTTTAATCTTCTCCTCATCCACTGTAATTCCCTTCGAGCTCACTACAAACCCCAAGAATATCAACTGCTCCGAACAAAATGTGCACTTCTTGACGTTTGCATACAACTTCTCTTTTCTCAATACCTCTAAGACGGCCCTCAAATGATCCAAGTGTTCATACAATGATTTACTATAAATGAGAATATCATCAAAGTAAACCACGACGAACTTACCAATGAAAGCTCTCAAAACATGGTTCATGAGTCTCATGAACGTGCTAGGTGCGTTGGTTAGCCCAAAAGGCATGACTAACCACTCATATAACCCATGCTTCGTCTTAAAGGCCGCTTTCCACTCATCCCCTTCTCGCATCCGAATTTGATGGTACCCGCTCCTCAAATCTATCTTGGAGAAGATGCTAGAACCATGGAGCTCGTCTAACATATCATCCAAGCGAGGTATGGGATGCCGGTACTTGATAGTGATGTTATTAATAGCCCGACAATCCACACACATCCTCCAAGACCCATCCTTCTTCGGAACTAGTAATACTGGAACCGCACAAGGACTCATGCTTTCCCGGATAAGTTTCTTGCTTAGCAACTCATCAACCTGCCGCTGCCACTCTTTTGTCTCCTCCAGTTAGTTAAATGCGCCCGGCCGGTTAGGTAGTGACGCACCCGGAATGAAATCAATCTGATGCTCAATTCCCCGAATAGGCGGTAATCCGTCCGGCATCTCGTCTGGAAATACATCCTCGAACTCCTGCAACAAAGACAAGACAGAACTAGGCAAATCGGGGTTAAGACTGTCAGTAGATAAATAAGTGCCCTTGTAAACCAAGAGTATCATCGAACAACCACTCGTGGTGGCTTTCCTAAGGTCACTCATTTTTGCCATCAAATTTATTTTTCCCTCGTTTCTTACCTCATGGCCGTCCCTCCCCCCTTTTTGTTTTCCGGCCCTCTCAAAATTATTACTCTCCTTTTTCCCGGCTATCTCTCGAACCTCACTTCTACCCTTAGCCGGACCCTCACTCTTGTTTTCTCTCCAGCTCTCCTTTTTCTCGGCCTTATTTTGATTTTTATGCTCACTAGCCGAACTCTCTTTTCTTTTATCTCTCCCACTCTCGATTTCACTTGATCCTCATAAATTTCTTTTGGAGTTAAAGGAAGAAGTACAAATCGCTTTTGATTGTGAACAAGAGTATACTGGTTGGTGTAGCCGTCATGTTGCACCCTCCTATCAAACTGCCACGGCCTACCCAACAAAATGTGCCCCGCCTGCATCGGCACCACATCGCACAACACCTCATCCTTATATCCCCCTATTTGAAATGCCACTTTCGTCTGTCTACTTATACGCATCTCCCCACAGTCGCTCAACCACTGCAACTTATAAGGTTGTGGGTGTTTTATTGTCGGAATTCCTAGCCTATCCACCATCTTTGCACTTGCTACATTAGTGCAGCTCCCTCCATCTATGATGACACTACACACCTTTCCATTGACAAAACACCTTGTATGAAAGATGTTTTCTCGCTGGACTCCCTCATCTGACTTAGGCTGGATACTCAGCACCCTCCGAGACACCAAGGACAACGACTCCCCCTTCGCCGCCTCTAACACTTCCGGAATATCCTCCAACTCCGGCATATCACTATAATCCTGCTCTCCCTCACTCTCCGAATCCATTTCCCCATTCTCGCGTAACACCAACACCCTCTTATTTGGACATTGACTCGCTATATGCCCAAACCCATGACATTTAAAACATTTAATATCCCTTGTGCGAGCAGTAGAGGGTTCGATTTTACCTGCGGGTTTAGGCTCGGGCGCCCTCCCCCTTTGATCCGTCACCTTCGAACTCTGCTCCTCCTTTTTGTTGGTGTTTGACTTCCATGTATTGGAGTTAGAGTTTGGTGCTTGCCGGTTGAAACCCCTCCTCTTTAGCTGTTGCTCCACCTTCACCGCCATATGCACCATCTCCTCGAGATCGACACAGTGATGTAGGTTGACGGCATCCGCAATGGGCGTGTTCAAACCTGCGATGAACCTGGCCATAGTCACCTCCGGATCCTCATCGATATTTGCCCTTGCCATAAGCATCTCCATCTCCTTGTGGTAGTCCTCCACACTCTTCGAACCCTGAGTTAACCTCTGCAACCTCTGATAGACGCCCCTATAATAATGATTTGGAACAAAACGACGTCTCATCAAACTCCTCATCTCCTCCCATGTAGAAACGGACCGCTCGCCGTTTCTCCTTCTTGAGACCAATAGTTGATCCCACCACACACTTGCGTAATCCGAGAACTCAGTTGATGCCAATTTTACCTTTTTCAATTTGGAATAATTTTGGCAGTCGAATACATTCTCGATTTTCCTTTCCCAATCCAAATAGGCGTCCGAATCACTTTTCCCTTGGACGAGGGAATTTGTATTTTGATGTTACTCAAATTGCTATCCTCACGCCCCCGATCACCCCCTATCTCTCGCACCGACCTCTACCCGGATTATAATTATGCTCCTTTCCGAATCAAACTCATCAATCTCGTCTACCCACTCCTCTAACTCGAACCTTCTCGGCCTCCGCGCCCTAGTAGCGAGTTCCTCTATTTTCAGCGCCTCCTGGGATTCTCGTATGTTTCGATCATTATTTTCTTCATGAGGCTTGATAGTGCCTCCATATCAAGCTTCTCCAATGGTTGTCGGTTTTTAAATGCTGTCATGCTTAAATCACTCACCTCACGTGTATACGCTCGTGTATCACTCAACTCACAATCCGCAAGTACCCACACTTGTCACGATTATAAACCAATCGACAAATGCCAAGTACGCCTCAACACACCAAGAAAATTACCAAACCAATCAACGGATCGTAAAAGATGAAATTGATGACTAGCGCTTAAATTTTCGTATTTTCCGAGAATTTTCTTTTTTTTCACGCGGTTTAGATTCTTTACCCGATGTTTTTTTTTTTGTGCGATTCGATTTTTTTTTGTACCTTTAAGAACTAGGGTTTAGGAGAAATTCTGAAAATAGCAAAAATAAAGAACAAGGATAGACTTAACCTTGCTAGATGGCTCGATTACCAAGCGATGTGAACCGCGGCAAACAATCAGCGTGCATATGACCCGAAGAACAATCGTTGTTAACCCAAGATCTTTACTAGTTCGGTTAAATTGGTGGAAACCTCGACCCGTTGCTTAGCAAAGCAAGAACCTCGGTATGCAAAGACGCCATAAACAATTATGGATTATTGCCTGATAAGTCGATAATTGCAACAAGAACTCAAATCTTGAAGCACTTGGAGAAACACTCAAATTTGAGAGTAAAAGATTAATTGTATTTATTGAATAATGAAAAACAATAAGTGTTCACCCTTATAAGGGATCCAAACCCTAATCCTACTAGGAAACAACTTATCCCGAAAAAGGAAACTCAAAAACTAAAAAAAACACGGAAAAATCAAATCAGCGCTCCGCGACACGGCCGTGTCGGGGGACATGGCCAGGCTGTGTTCTCTGCTGTCACCCGGGCATAATTCTTCTCTCGCAACACGGCCATGTTGCCTGACACGGCCAGGCCGTGTTGCGCTCTGGACTCGAACTCTAATCCACCCAACGTAGCACGACCGTGTTTCGTCGACACGGCTAGGCCGTGCTGCCAAGCACGGCCGTGTCAGTGAACACGGCCAAACCGTGTTGTCTGCGCGCACGCCTGTTTCAACCTCTTGTTCGTCGCGTCCTCAAAATAACAACCTAAGATGCGGCCCTAAAGGTTTTCTTGGCCTCCAAACATCAAAATAACTCCACAATAATTGAAAGTTACAACTAACTAAGATAATCGAACACAAGACACTAATGAGACTTGATTACAATGTGTTCAAACACAAAGTGACTCATATTCTTGGCATCCTTAGCTTGCTCGATCGAGTGGGACTCGTAATGCACTCTCGGCCTCCTTTTGTATGACTTGAACCAACCCATTGAGCGCATCCTTAAACTTCCTTGATCGAGCCCGCGTTATCGGACCGATTGGCATCATTCTTCGGATCCTTCGTCCATGGATTCTCATCACTTCCCTTGACTTGGAGGGGCTGAATGTCTTACGGAGGATTCACCCTTGTTTCTTTTATAGTTCTTGTTGAAGAACTTGTTGAATCTTTTAACCATCAAGGCAATTTCCTCCTAGTCAATGGCTTCCTTAACCTCGGCTCTTTTCCCATCCTTTACTATGAGTGCGTTGTTTTGGGTACAACTGTCCGCTCTTGATCTTTTCTTCTCAAACGAACTCGTAGGCTTTGAGGTCCGAGAATAGCTCATGATTGGATGTTTTTGATAGGTCCATCAAGTGCCTTAGAGCCACGGTTTTCATTTCCCACTCAAATTTGGGAGGCTCCTTAGTATCTTCATACACATTTCTTTTTGTGTGTATTCATTTCCAAGTCTTTGAGAGCTCATTTGTAATTTCGATGAATCTAGCATCCGGCTAATCCATTGTCTCACTTGCAAGCATTTTAAAGTTTTCAAATTTTTGAACAACAACGATAATTTGTTTTCCTTAATTTGCTCGATCCTTCACAAATTAAAGTTAGTTTATCCCGATTTCTTTTCTTTTTTTTGCATGATTTGACTTTATTGAACATTGCTTTGTCAGTCTTGTAGAGAATATCCTTGGCCACATTATCCAAGTTGTATCTCTTTTCTGTCATCATTGGTCCATTCGATTCTTGGTTTTTAACTAGGGATGGTCTTGCTTGACTACGGCTTCTTCACCTTCGATTCTGATGCTCTCCTTGCGATTGTGTTCACTTTCGGTATTTGCGGTGGCCCATCCTCTATCACTAGCCACATTTCATCATGTAAAGCGGATAGATGAGCACATACGAATTTTCCATTCATCAAATTCCTCAATAGTGAACATAGGGATGCGTGTTAAATTTGCTTCCACGATAATAACTTTGAAAAAAATGGCTTTTGAAAGAACAAGTGTTAAAAAAAACTTCTTTGAAAGATTGGAGATCTAGTTCAATAACCGGTGAACGCTCAATGAACCAACCGCTTTGATACCACTTGTAGGTCCCAAGGGTGTGTGAGTAAGGTTTAGAAGGGTGAGTTGAATAAACCTTACCAACTTTCCAATTTTAGTCCTTTTAAAATAATAATACGAGTTAATTTCACAACTAAGTCCTTGAGGGACAACTAAGTTAGTAAACCAAACAGAGTTAGCCACTCAACAGACTCGATTGAGCTATTGATAGAATAACTCAACTATTTAGTCTAAACCTTAACTTGGGTGATGTGATTTTCCTAAGACTTAACACCCTTGAATTTGGTTTAAGTTTGTTTTAACACTTGATTTTAGCACTTTGTAAATTAGCGAGTTGGATAGCAAATTATCAGCAGATATAAAATGATATGCGAGAAATAAAATCTTTGAAATGTAAATGACACAATAATTTTTATAGAGGTTCAAAGATGGGGTAATTCTTCTACTCCTCTCTTCTCCAACTCCTGGAGGAATCCACTAAGTATTGATCATAGTACAAAGTGGTTATCGATCCGTATACAAGTCTTGATCACACACAGTGACTTGATCCTTTGGGACTCATTCGGAGATGCCTTGGTCACACAATCGGCTTCTCGTCCGACTCGAACTTCTTCAGGGGCATTGCCTTTGCTACTTGACTCACTTGCTCAAGCTTCTTGGGTTTGATCATGAAGCCCTCCAATAACTTGAGACTGGTTCGACGTTGAACCTTTCTACAATCCTCCTTGGAATGTAGACCCTTTTGATTCTTCAAAAGTTTCCTCTTCAACAGATTTGAAGTTGTCTTTCCTTCACAACTTGGTGTTGGATCGATTTCCTTGAAATTTAGGCTTGAGAATTTGCTTGAATAACTTGAGAATAAATTGCGGTTACTGATTCGAATAATTTCTTGATAGTTCGTGGTTCAGGTAACCTTCTCTTAATGAGATTCCTCAGCCTTTTATAGTGAACTTTCAAAAATCTGCCCGTTGAAGAGATAGGCTGATTTTCAAAAGTCACTTGTGTTCGATTGGCTTGTCTTGTTGCGATCCTTCATGTTGACATTTCCTCGTATTAAATGAATGTTCGACTTTTCGGAGACGACACGAGTGCGATCTTCCCATTGGTTTATTTCTTTTGCACGCTTCTGGGACTGAACACTTTCAGACATGGCAGCATGGAAGTATTACTTATTTAAGTAAGCTTCTTGACTTCTGTGCAACGGATTCTTTTCAGTTGTCTTGACTTGAATGCAGTTCTTCTAACTTCTCCAGGTGACTTGAGTTAGCTTCCAATCAATGGATGACTCATCTGTCACTTCAACTTGAGACTTGGCTTCTTGAATGGACTTGACGGACACTTCACACACGTTGTATCCCAAATGATACTCCTTGATCGAGTTCTTGACTTCTCCTCCTTGCCATACTCGGTTGTTTCACAATGAGTCTTCATTTTAGTCTCGATTGAGTTCTTGTATATCCAGCATAGGACTTGACCGGTTTGTACAACCATCTATTACAATACAAATTACAAGGAAAATGGGGTACCAACTTTCTTGTGTAAGTTTTACATGACATTCATCAAAATCTAAACAATAAATTTCCCAACAGTATCATCTTAAGGGCCTTCCAGTGATCATCCCCTGGATTAGATTGATATCTGCTCGTGAAACTCACAACATGTGCGACGTCAGGCCTGGTACATAACATTGCATACATTATGCTCCCAATAGCGGATGCATAAGGTATGCGAGACATTATTTCTCTTTCTTCAGGTGTCTTTGGAGACATAGCTTTAGAAGGTGAAACGCCATGACTCATTGGCAGGTACCCTCACTTGGATTCCTCCATGCTAAACCTTTTTAGCACTTTGTCTATGTACATTGACTGAAATAGTGTCACGCCCCAACCTGGAGCCATGACACAATCGGTCAAATTGAGGCCGGTTTACTTAAGCCGACTGTGAAATAAACCAATTGTTCATTCAGAAAAGTAATTCAAACATAACAGAAAAATCTCAAATAATACATAATGTCAAAGTAGTCTAAGTCTGAAATATCGCAGTGAGAAATAACAAAGTACATCATTGTTCATAAATGTTTCTACAGGTCCTACGCCCGTCTATTACAAATTTCTCAATTGTTTGTTCATGAAAATAACATAAATAAGATTCAGTTGACTCAAGGTCCGATAAGATGTAGGGCTAATCGGTAGCATCAAAGTCTTCACCACCTTCTTCTTCCGGCAGGGTCTCATCATCTGGTTAGAAAAAATAGGTGGGAGTGAGACGAAAATTCTCAGTAGGTGTGGTGTGTATGTGTGAAAGTGGGGCTCATATTTTATGCTGTAAAATCATTTCATGAGTTTAATACAAGAAACGTGCAATGACATTCTCATATACTTAATAATTTTATAAGTATTATTTAACGATCGATTAAATCAATCCGCATCGGTTGGTTGCGCACGAAAGTATGACTCAACCCGTTAGTCCATCAATTCATATCGATTGGTTGCACACAAAAATGTGACGCCAACCCGGACTACCTTATACGACGAGTGTTGATCAAACATCATCTCCCTAAACAAGACACCTTATCCCTCCTCGTCGGCGGGGAGCCAACTAAGCTCGGAGAACGTCATAATCATGATTATACCCGGAATCGTATGACTCAATCACCCGTCGGATGTTCTGTCCCCGGCTTAAGGTTGAGAGTTGGGCGATGGAGAGGTGGTATGAGATCGTAGCTGCTACCCATCCCATACGCGACTTATCCATTCCACAAATTCGTCAATTTATATCAAATGGTTGCGCATTTAAAAATGTGACGCGAACCCGATCAGCCAAACGAAGAGGACCGACGAGTTCATAGACTCATTGCGTCCAATATTCATCAATCGGTCATTGACACGACATAGATATCAAAGGGTAAATCTAGCCTAGGTTCTATTCTTTAATTAAATGTATTATGCCTAAGTTTTTAATAAAGTTCGGATTATGCGGGCGAGTAGTCTCCTTATTATCATGATAATTAGTCGGTATGAAAATACCGAATAATATTCAGATAATAATTTAAAAATAGAAATTTTAATTAAATAAAATATTTAATGTTTTATAAATAAACTGAAATTTTAGAAGATAAAATAATTCCTATGACCTTGGTAAATTTGTATTTTAAAATAAAATATTTTAATTAAAGAGAAAAATTTATACCGGTTTTAAAATTCCATAATTTGTGATCCCGGACTCGGAAAAGGGTAAGGTCAGTCCTAATTTTTCTAATTATTCTAAGAAATCATATTTTCCGGGTCTCACTTTGATCCCATTTTCTCCGAATTTATTATTTAACCCTATACTTTTAAAATGGATATCTCTTAAACCGGAAAAGATATTAACGAGAATATAAGTCTAGTATTTTATTTGGGGTAGTAAGTATGTAGATTAAAAACAGTTTTAAAAAATATTTAGATGTAGTACCGATTTTAAAAAATTCCATTTTAACCCTAAAGGCAATTTTTACCGTTAAGGCTCGTTTCAAGCCCGTTTTTCATGAAATTTGGACTAAAGGTCCAGAATATTAATTAAAATAATATCATAAAGTTTTTGGGATAGTAACTTTCCAAATTTTCGAAATTTACAGTTTAGCCCCTTAATGGTTGGAAAATTACATTTAAGTGTCTAAAATTCGTATATTCGCATTTGCTTGACCCGGAGGGTCCCTATTATTAATTTTAATTTTTAATATATTATTACAGTAATTTTGTACAAAATTTTGGATTTTTCAGTGGGGTTTCACAGTTTTGGTTTTATTATTTTGGGCCCTATATTTTGCCTTATTTGCAAAAGTGGCCCAAACACGATTTTATTCACAAACACATAGGTCCAGAATATTAACATATCATACTAAAATATATATTTTCATATATTTTAGTCATCTTAAAGATATATAAATATAAGAGACACATAAAAGCTAGTTCTAACATAAAAGCACTTTTTATCTGTGAAACCCCAAAATTTTGATTAATCAAATTGTAATGGTCCTGATATTGTATCGTGTGACTATGTGTCACAATTTGATATTAACAAAATACAGGTTTAATTTCATATTCTTAGTATCTAATTATTAATGTATTTTATCTTCCTAACTTACTAATTGCTAATTTTAACTACCCATAAATGATATATTACTAACTTCACTTATATTATATGGATTAATTAACTAATCGTAAGAATAGAAGAACAAGCCATTTCTTTTTCCTTTTGTCTTTTTTCTCTTGTCCTTTTCTCCTTTGTCCTATTCACTTCAATGCAAGCCTCCAAAACCAATGAACCCTTTCGTCTAACCAAGGCAAGCATGCCTCTAAACCAACTTTCAAGATGAGAAAAATAATGATGGCTAGTAAGAGAGGGGAAGTGGGTGTCCATATGGGCTAAGGAGGGGAGGAGGCTTGTCATTTTGCCTTACACTTCACACTCTCACCCAAAAGACAAAAAAAAAAAAACACATCACTCTCTCCCTTTCAAGCACAAAAGGACCGAATCCTAGCCAAGGAGAAGCAAGAGACCGACATTTCTAAGGGAATAAAAGCTTCAAGTGAAGTTTGGAAGAATAGTTGCTAAGACAAAGGTAAGACTCCCTTAGTATGTCACCTTATTCTTCTTTACTTTTCATTTCTCCATTTTTCTTTCCCATCATCTTGACCCTCAAACCGCCATTTAGGGGCTGCCCTAAAAAAAGAAGAGGACTTGAGGGAGTTAGCAAAAAGCTAGAGATTGAGGCCATTCCTACAAAAAAACAAAAAAAGCACTATGTTATATATGTATTTTTTCAAAACTCATGATATTTTTTATGCATAAAATAGCATGAAAATTATGTATTTATATTGTTTATATTTTTGGAAAAATTTACATTTTTATTCTAGAAATTTTCATCCAAAAAGAATATGTTTATGTACATCTATGTTAAAAGTGATTTTACATAGAAAGATAGCTTTTGTATGTTTTTATGGTTTTTGCATGAATGTATGTATTTTGTTTCATGATAAAATACCTGGAAAATTTTCGTATATGTTTCTGTAAATTTAAAAAAAAAAAAAAAATATATGTGTATGGGAAACTAAGCCAAATGTGATTTTAGAAAATTGTTTTTGTGTGTTTTTAGGCCCTTTTGTTATATATGTGCTCAAATAACTGAGATTATGAGAAATATACTTTGAATATATTATATTAATAATTTGGACTTGAGGACTTGTGTACAAAATCGGGTTTGGGCCTCTTTTTGCAAAAAAAAAAGCAAAATATAGGGCCAAAAAGAAAAAACGAAAATTGTGAAACCCCACTGAAAAATCCAAATATTTGTACTAAAACTACTGTAATAATATATTAAAAATTAAAAATAATAATTGGGACCCTCCGGGTCAAGCGAATACGAATATACAAATTTTAGACACTTAAATGTAATTTTTCAACCCTTAAGGGGCTAAACTGTAAATTTCAAAAATTTGGAAAGTTACTATTCCAAAAACTTTATGAGATTATTTTAATTAATATTCTGGACCTTTAGTCCAAATTTCACGAAAAACGGGCTTGAAACGAGCCCTTAACGGTAAAAAATTGCCTTTAGGGTGAAAATGGAATTTTTCAGAAAATCGGTACTAAATCTGGACATTTTTCCAAACTATTTTTAATCTACATACTTACTGTCCCAAAGAAATTATTAGACTTGGAATCTTGTTAAAAACGTTTCCGGTTTAAGAGATATCAATTTTTAAAAGTATCGGGTCAAAATAATAAATTTGGAGAAAAATGGGACTGACCTATAATTTTCAAATATTTGACCCTGAGACCCGAAAAATATGATTCCTTAGAATAATTAAAAAACTTAGGGTCTGACCTTGCCCGTTTCTCGAGTTCGGGATCACAACTTATGGAAATTTTAAAACCCAACATAAATTTTTCTCTTTAATTAAAATATTTTATTTTAAAATAGAAATTTACCAAGGTCATAGAAATTATTTTATCTTCTAAAAGTCAGTTATTTATAAAACATTATATATTTTATTTAGTTAAATTTTCTGTTGTTAAATTATTATCCGAATATTATTCGGGATTTCATACCGACTAATTATCATGATAATAAGGCGACTACCTCGCCTGCATAATATGAACCTCATTAAGAACTTAGGCATAATACACTGAATCAAAGAATAGAATCGGCTAGATTACCCCTCCGATATCTATGCCTTGTCAATGACTGACTGAATATCGGACACGGCGAGTCTATGAACGCATCGGTCCTACTGACTGACTGGCCGGGTTGGCGTCACGCTTTTCGTGCGCAACTATCTGATAGGAATTGACAGATTTGTGGAATGGATAAGTCGCGTATGGGATGGGTAGCTTGGCTACAGTCTCATACTGGCCTCCATCGTCCAACTCCCAACCTCAAGCCAGACAGGGCAGTCCTGCAGGTTATTGTTGGATAAATATTTTTATCATGATTTCGATGATTATGTTTTACTGAGTTTTTATACCAAAACAATGTCTCCTATTGATTGTACAAATACTCCTAAATCGATTTTAAAGTATTCTTCAGAGTATTTCTTGTAGATTATTCTTGACTATTCAAAACTTTCGTATCGAGCAATATTAAAAGTGATTTCCATGCTTTAAAGTGATTTTAACAATTACCGAATACCATCAAGGTATAACAGTAGCTTGAAAAATAAAGTTGGACTTTTTTGACGGTCCATATACCCCTGAACAATTCGACCGGTCGACCAATAAGTCGACTGCCGAAGACGTCCCAAAGTTTCTTCTCGCACAAAATTCTCCGGGGATGGGTCGACCCCTCCGGTCGACCACATGGGTTGAACCATCGGATGTGTCCTCCCCGCACCACCGTCTGCGTTAGTCCAAGTGGCTACAATAATCTAGAGGGGGTGAATAGATTATCCCATTTTGAGATTTTACCCTCTTTTTCGAAAAACTCAAGCAAAGATGAAATGCTAAATGCGGAAAGTAAATAGCACACGTCGATTTATAGTAGTTCAACCCACCTGGGGCCTAATCTACTACCACCCCAAAGATATCCGGGATGGATTTAAAAAAGAAAAAAAGATTTTATTAATTTACCAAAAATTAATACAACACCTTGAGGATTACCACAACCCTCTTTCACCACCTTGAGGGATTACCACAACCCTCTTACAACACCTTTGAAGATTACCACAACCTTCAAACACCTATCACCTAGATCACCTAAGTGTATTCTTACCACAAGAATACTCACAATGATGTCTTGTGTTGAATGATGACCAAAATCAAGATTACAACTCAATAATGATTGATACAATATGAGTACAAGTGTAATCAAGAATTGAAAGCCTAGACCTCAAATTTGTGCAAGTGAAAGTGCTTGAGGCTAATACAACAAGATATATGAAAGTGTTTGCTCAATTGCTCTTTGCTTGTATAGAGTGTTGTGTCTTGTTGCTTGAATGAAGCTTCTATTTATAGGAGAGGACTTGGCTTTCATTTCCGGACATTGGCTCCTCCTTCGGGAATGATTTGGTGCAAAAGAAACCATTTAAAATGATCAATATAGCTGTTAGAAATCAATCCCACAAAATAGGGAAAAGTATGCAAAACGCAAAGGATAGTTTGGCTTTGATAAACATAGGGTTCGACCGGTCGCAGAGATAAGATTAAAATTGAATTCTGCGAATTTTTACACAGGGGACCGGTCGGAGGGGTGCGACCGGTCGCCTTAGCCGTGATCGGTTGGACTGAAGAAATTTGAAACAGAAGTGCGGAACAAAAACCAACTCCCAAGTACCGGTGCCCGGGGGTCGGCCGGTCGCCCACCGGTCGACCACCTGTCGACCGCCGCCCTCTCCCTTTTTTCTTACGCCTCATTTTCTGTTTCTCACCAACTCAGTGCGGGTTGCCCTATAGGGCGACTCTGTCCGAGCTGAAACAAATGTGTTGTCCAATTTTTTATCGAAAATAAACTCCAAAAAATACTCCGAATAATAGTAAAAACATTTTAAGTCGATCGGAAGTATTTAGACAACATTTAGGGACATTGTTTTGGTTTAAAAACTCATTTGAACAAAATCGAACATAATCATCAAAATCATGATAAAAACATTTATCTAACACTGTTGTTTTCTGTTTTCTCATTCTATAATTTGCGGGAGAGGTCGACCGTTTGGTCGACCAGGTTGACCCCCCATCGACTGTGTGGGACTCGGTTGCAACAGGCTTATTTTCAAATCTTTGTATTGATCGACGGTCGACCCACAAGTTGACGAAGACAAAATCGGCGATTTTTGAGCTTATGGGAGACAACTTTTCCCGGTTTTGTGGAGTTATTTGTAACACTATATTGATGATTGTTAGAGAATTTTCTAACCGCAAGTCTACGATGTCAAGTTTTAATATAGAGAAGTAAGGTTGTCGAATCCACAGGGAATAATTATCATATTATTGCTAAGTACTATAATATAGTAGTCTAACTTTATTTAGAAATTCAATATTTGATGGAGTTGATTATACTAAAAATACCAAAAATAAATCAAGAATATGAAAAATATAAATGAGTTTATCCAAATGATTAAATGAATTCTAGAGGTGTGATGAATCTAGTTATTCCTTATGTTATCAATATGGTTTATCAATCATCAATTATCAATTTATAAGTCAAGATTTCTACAATAATCATTTCCTCTCTCGAGTGCCAAATGATTTTAGATCTAATTGGGAAATCAATATCTCTATAAAAATCACCAATTTAAATCTCAATAAAAGCTATGAATCTTGATAAATGACTTCAAAGGATTCACAAATCTCTCAATTCTATGAAATCCTAGGTTATACTATTCCAGGGTCATGTATTCAATTACCTCTCTCAAGTGTCAAATTAAATACACCAAACACTCTAAATTATTGAACAAGTAATTTAGAAGCAATAGATCCAAATAAAGCACAAATAAATTGAAAGATCTAGATTGACAAACCACAAATTCAAAACATAAGTTCAAACATAGATTACATCATCCCTCTAGAATTATAGAGTTTAGCTCATGATTGAAGAAAATGAATCCATAAGAACATAACAATACATCTTACAAGATAGAGAGAAAGTAACAAAATAAGAACAAGAGTTGAGAGATCTTCTCTATTTCTAGATGATAAGAGCTTTCAATCTTCTTCTCCAAGCTTGTCCCAAGATGTTTCTATTCTTCTCCTTGTCTTCTTGTTGTTTTGTTGTCTTCCAAATGATCCAAGATACACTGAATTCTCGCCCATATGTCTCTATTTATAACCCCCTCAAGATCCAAGAAAAAGGTAGACAAACATAGGAATTTCCGCCCCGGGCGGCTGCGGTGCCCGGGCATGGGCATCATGCGGGCGCCCGAGACGATGTTGCAATATTACGCCCAGCTGCTGCGCCCCTGCACGCATAGTCACCAACTTCCGCCCGGGCACTGATCGCCCACACGCATTCGCCAATCCTCGCCAACCCTGTCATGGCCGCTGCGCCCGCCCGTCACTAGGCCAAAATGCGATTTTTCCTTCTTCTAACGCGATTTCTTCTTTCTTTATGCGTTTTTCATCATTTTCTTTATTTCTCGGCTACCAAATCTGTATTGACTCTTCATCGACACTAATTGAAATAAGTTGGACTCTAACGACTCTAAAAACACCCAAAAATAAAATCAAATCCTAATCTAAAATACTCAATTAATTGGTAAAATACCAACTTAACAATGATTTAACTTGTATTTCGTTTCAGATTTCACTCTCCAAGAGGAGCCTATTAATGTTCAATACATCTCCTATAAATAGAGAAAGATTTGGGGCAACAAATACAAGACAATACACTACAACACAACAAGAGACATTACAAGCAAATATACTTTGTTCTTCAATTTCAATATTTTTGTTGTAATAGCCTAAGTTCTTTCACTTGCACATCTTGAGGTCTAGGCTTTATTCTTGATTACACTTGCACTTCAAAGTTGTATACTTCATTATCGAGTTGTAATTTTGAATTTGTGTTCATCATTCAAACACAAGATATCCTTGTGAGTGTTCTTGTGGTAAGAGCACACTTGGGTGATCTTAGGTGTAGAAGAGTGTGGTACCCTTCATAGGTGTAAGAAGATTTTGGTAATCTTCTTGTGGAAGAGTTTGGTGCTCTTCAAGTTGGAAGATTGTGGTAATCTTCATTGGTGCCGTTGTAAGAAGAGTGTGGTACTCTTCAAGGTGAAGTTGTAATAATTTTGGTAATTATTAATAAAATTATTTTTTTTTTGAAACCCATCCCGGATATCTTTGGGGTGGTAGAGCACGTATTCTAGGTGGGTCAAGCTCTATAAATCAACGTGTGTTGTTTATTTTCCCACACCTTCATTCTTGTCATTGCCTATTCATTCGAAAAAGAGGGCGAAACTCAAAAATCGGCATAATCTATTCACCCCTCTAGATTATCGTAGCCACTTGGACTAACAAGTGGTATCGTGAGCCAAACTCTTTAGCAAGATCGTTCCACATTGCGAGTAAAGAGGAAAGATCCATGGCTACGGACTAGAGCTATCTTCCAACCCGGTGCTTCATTCAATAGACCACATCTCTTCGACTCCAACAATTATGCATTTTGGAAAGATAGAATGGAGTGCTTCTTACAAGGTTGCGGGTTCGATATTTGGAACACGGATATAAATAGAGTATCCATCCCAATGAAGAAAAAGGAAGATGGAACTCAAATCCCCAAAGCCCTCAATGAGTTTGATGATGAAGACAAGAAAATTTTCTCCTTAAACAAGAAAGCTCTTGACATTCTTCATTGTTCTCTTACCGCTATGGAATATAATCGTATTAGAGGTATTCGATCCACTCATGATGTTTGGGGAAAATTGGAAGTTATCTATGAAGGCACAAAGAAAGTGAAACAAGCTCGAAAAACCATGTTGGTCAAAGAGTTCAAAATTTCACTATGAATATTGGTGAAAATATTTCCAAAATGGTTGAAAGGCTTGACAATATTGTAAATCCTCTTGTTACACTTAGAAAAATTATTTCCGAAGAGGATAAGGTCACAAAAGTTCTAAATGCTCTTCCCCGCTTCTTGGTCCGAAAAAAGTTATCTTATTACGGAGCTCAAAATTTAGAAACTCTAAATTTTGATGAGCTTATCGGCAATCTCCTCATCTATGAAGTTTATACCAATAAAAGGAGTAACTGAAAGGCGTCAACTTCTCAACCGGGTATGGGATCAACTCCAAAAGGTCTTACCTCAAAATCGAAAAATTATTATTCTAGTGTTGAGGAAGATGAAGATGAAGATGAGGAACTTATTAGAAAATTTACAAAATTTGTAAATAAAAACAAGGAAAAAAGAGATAATTCTTATTTTAGATCACGGAAAACCCGGACACCATATTGCAAATTGTCCAAAAGAGAAAGAAGAACAAAGAAAAAAATCACTTTCACAAAGCCTTGAAGGCCAAAGCCGAACCAACAACATGGGATGAACTTCTTGCTATATCCGATGATGAGGAAGACGAGCAATGTCTAATGGGCATCAAAGAAGACAATGAGGTACGCTCTAACTCTTCTATTTCTTTTAATAATGAATTGCATGAATTGCATGATGATTATGATGAATTGCAAAATGATTTTGATGAGCTTCAAAATGAATTCCAAAGCTTGCTCTTTAAATACAAAAATTTGAAAAAGGAATCCAACAGACCAACACTATGAAAAATGAAAAGGATAGTTTACTTATTTCATATGAATCACTTTCTTGTGCTCACACTACCACACTTGATAAGGTTAGAAACCTTGAAAAAGAAAATAGTACTCTTGTTAAGGATATTGATTACATGAAAAAGGATATGTTAAAATTCAACTTGAGTACCGATAAAATGACCAAAATTCTTGATGTTCAACGTTGTTATCATGTGAAACTAGGACTTGGTTATAAGCCTAATGCTATCAATGATATGAAAAAGAACCAAGTATCTATGCATGTTAATCATTATGCTTCTAGAACTATTACATGTTTTATTGTGGTAAAAGTGGTCACACGGCAAATACTTGTCGGGCTAGAAATAGCTCAAAATATTATTGGAGACCTATGAGTCTCAATGCTAATCCTAAAGAACCCAAACACTTGAGGGTACCACAAGAAAATTTCATGATAGGTACTTGGCGCAACAAAAAATCAAAGGAAATTCAAATTGTCAAATCAACAACAAATGTTTGCGCCACTTGATCAAAGGAGAAGACATTATCAACAAAATCAATTTCCAAGAAAAAGGTATAATCAACAATGGGAAGGACACAACCCTTGGCAATGGCGAAATTGGTAACTCTCACACTCTTCTTGAATTATGTATTTTATAAATTTTGCACATGTTTGTTATTGTCTTGATTGTCTTAAATCCTTTTTAAAATGTTCTTTAAAATGAGGTCTCAACTATATACTATCGGTTTTTCAAAATTAAAAAGAGACCTTGAATAGATTTTCAATAAGCCATGTTTTATCAAACTTTTGTTGATTTCTACAAAAAACATTGTATGTGTTACTTGTCCAACTTCTATGATGTTTTATATCAATATTGTCTATATTATCCGATATTACTATGCTCTTGTGCAAGATGTTTTGTCAAGCTTTTGCAGAAATATTTTCGTATTAAAGAACAAATGATCGTAGATTTATCCATGGCTATCTACATCATGATTTTTCAAGTTTGAGAAAGGCATATTAGTTACAAACAAAATCGAGGTATGTTCATCAACTTGTATTACTCTTATCGACTCTTCATGCCTTATGCTCATGTGCTCGATTTAAAAGCAATCTCAAAGAATCTCATTTAAGTGCCATTAAAAGAATTTTTCAATATTTGAAAGGCACTCTTTCTTAAAGCTTGTTTTATCCAATGCTTGAAAATGTTCATAATTGTTTTGATAAAACATTTGGCATAACTTTTTTTTATAAGGTTCTTCATAACTAAACCAACCATACTGGGATTCGATATATTTTTTTTGGGGATTGCATTTCAAAACGAAAAATTGAGATGTGCTTTATTTCATCTCAAGATCAACTCGCGGGTACTTTTACAAAACCAATTATCGCCGAGTCTTCTACCTTAATTCGAGCTTGTTTAGGAATAATGTATATTGAATAAGGTCTATGTTTGCATTTTGCATGTTTTTAAAACTTAGGGGTGAAAAATCGGATTTTTGGCTCAAAATTGGATAGAAACAAAAAAAGAACTTCAGGGACGGGATGACGACTACCGACCGGTCGCTGACTGACCGACGACCACCCCCTAGACCGGTCGACTAGACAAATTTCGGAGATAAAATTAGTTCTGTCCAACACTAGCCATTTTGTGCTCTACTTCTTCAAACTCGAACCCTTTGCAAATTTCACACACTATTCACTCAAAATGATTTCATTTTTTGTAAATTCTATATTTTTGAGTTTATACTATTGGTATATCATCCATGATACCCGACTTCTCCGATTAATTGATAATATTAATTCCTTTTAATCTCAATTGGATTGAACCCTTGAGAAAGTACTTATACTTTGGGATTTTGATGCATTATTGTATATTTGTGACGGGAATTATGTATGATGATGGATTACGCTTGTATATTTATGATTGGTGATGATTGTTTTGGGCATGATTTCAATTACAAACATTATATACATCTTCGGTTTTATTCTACGCACACCAAGTGCTCGATAAAATGCCTCAATGAAAATTTCTTTGTTTACATGGTTCTCTTGATTTCAAATGTCTTATAAGTTTATAGAGATCATGTTTTGTCACTCAAATGAGCTTTTCAAATTGTCTTTTCAAGTTTTCCCTTATCATTTGGAATTTTAAGCTCTATATTCAAAAGCTCGATAATTGAATGAAAATGCGCACTTTGATATATGTTTATGATGTTTTTACCGTGCTAACATTCTTTTTGATGATTCCAAAGGGGAGAAATACGAAACAAGCTCATTAGCTCAAAGAAGCTAGAAAAAGCTCACGAAAAAAGCTATAAGTCGTGATTGTAAAAGCCAAAAGATGTGAATGAAACTTAGTCCATTGGATGTATTATGGACTTCTATACATGTCTAATGATGTTTTTGGACAGGGGAGCTTCTAAAGCTCTTGAAATTCAAACTCATATTGTAAAAGCTAAGCTTTTAGCTTTTTAGTTGTTTGCTTCTACTTACTCTTATTGTGTATGTTGATGGGGGAGCTTTGTTAAAAATGTTTTTAAAAACCATTGCTCCTACACTTGTGATTTAAAATGTTTTGTCGTTTTTAAAAATCAATCTCCTAAAATTATTTTGGTTTGTAATCATCAAAAAATGGGAGTTTGTTAGATAAATGTTTTTATCATGATTTTGATGACTATGCTTTCCGAGTTTTTATACCAAAACAATGTCTCCTATTGATTGTACAAATACTCCTAAATCGGTTTTAAAGTATTCTTCGGAGTATTTCTTGTAGATTATTCTCGACTATTCAAAACTTTTATATCGAGCGATATTAAAAGTGATTTCCATGCTTTAAAGTGTTTTTAACAATTACTGAATACCATAAAGGTAAAACAACGCTCGTAAAATAAAGTCGGAATTTTTTGATGGTCTGGATACCCCTGGAACAAGTCGATCAGTCGACCCATAGGTCGACCGGTGCCTGTAGACGTCCTAAAGTTTTTCTCGCACAAAATTCTCCAGGATGGGTTGACCGGGTTGACCTATCGGATGTGTCCTCCCCTGCGCCACTTTGTCCTTCTATTTTCTCATTCTATAATTTGCAAGATAAGTCGACCGTTTGGTCGACGGTTGACCCTCCTGGTCGACTGTGGGACTCGATTAAACGGACTTATTTTCAAATCTTTGTATTGATTGATGGTCGACCCACATGTTGACCAGTACAAAATCAGACGATTTTTGAGCTTATTGGAGACAACTTTTCCTTGTTTTGTGGAGTTGATTTGTAACAGCTATATTGATGATTTAACTTGTATTTCTTTTCAGATTTCACTATCCAAGAGGAGCCTATCAATGTTCAATACCTCTCCTATAAATAGAGGAAGATTTGGAGCAACAAAAACAAGACAATACACTACAACTCAACAAGAGACATTACAAGCAAATATACTTTGTTCTTCAATTTCAATATTCTTGTTGTAATAGCCTAAGTTCTTTCACTTGCACATCTTGAGGTCTAGGCTTTATTCTTGATTACACTTGCACTTCAAAGTTGTATACTTCATTATCGAGTTGTAATCTTGAATTTTTGTTCATCATTCAAACACAAGATATCCTTGTGAGTGTTCTTGTGGTAAGAGCACACTTGGGTGATCTTAGGTGTAGAAGAGTGTGGTACTCTTCATAGGTGTAAGAAGATTGTGGTAATCTTCTTGTGGAAGAGTTTGGTGCTCTTCGAGGTGGAAGAGTTGGTGCTCTTCGAGGTGTTGAAGAGTTTGGTACTCTTCAAGTTGGAAGATTGTGGTAATCTTCATTGGTGCCGTTGTAAGAAGAGTGTGGTACTCTTCAAGGTGAAGTTGTAATAATTTTGGTAATTATTAATAAAATTCTTTTATTTTTTGAAACTCATCCCGGATATACTGGGGTGGTAGAGCATGTAGTCCCTAGGTGGGGTGAAGCTCTATAAATCGACGTGTGTTGTTTATTTTCCCGCACCTTCATTCTTGTCATTGTTTATTCATTCAAAAAAGAGGGCGAAACTCGTAAAATCGGCATAATCTAATCACCCCCTCTAGATTATCGTAGCCACTTTGACTAATAGTTATTGGGTCGTAGGAATTTGGGTATAATCATGATTATGACATTCTCCAAGCTTAGCTGGCTCTATTATGGAGACGTCGTGCCAACCGGGATAGCGGCTACAACCCTATCGACATGAGGGATAAGGTATACTGTTTGGGGAGATGATGTTTGATTAACACTTCTCTGCCGTATAAGGTGGTCCGGGTTGGCGTCACACTTTCATGCGCAACCAATCGAGCGATGAATTGATCGATTGACCGGTTGGCATCACATTTTCGCGCGCAATCAATCGCTATGCGACGATCGATCATTAAATAATACTAATAAAATTATTAAGTATATGAGAATGTCATTGCACCTTTCTTGCATTAAAACTCATGAAACGATTTTCTTGCATAAAATATAAGCCCCACTTGCACACATACTTACCACACCCACTGAGAATTTTTGTCTCACTCCCGCCTATTCTTTCCCAACCGTAGGATGAGACCTGCCGGAAGAAGAAGGTGGCGAAGACTTTGATGCTACCGATTAACCCTACATCATACCGGACCTTGAGTTAATCGGATCTTATTTATGTTATTTTGATGAACGAACAATTGAGAAATTTATAATAGACGGGCATAGGACCCGTAGAAACATTTATGAACAAAGTGATGTACTTTGTTATTTCCACGCGATATTTGTACTTAGACTACTTTGACCGTGTATTATTTGGGATTTTTCTCGTTATGTTTGAATTACTTTTTGAATGAATAATTGGTTTATTTCGTGGCCGACTTAAGTTTGACCGATTGTGTCATGGCTGGGGTTGGGGCGTGATGATTGTGGTATCGGATCTCGGCTAGTAAGAAGGAACTTACACCGAGCTAATCTGTTCGCCTTATTTTTAGCTTCACCGCAAGTGTGTACGGATAGTTTATCGAATAGGGTTAGCAAGGTCGAATCCACAGAGACTAATATATTAGTGTACCAAATATTGAGATTGTAATAGTCTTATTTTTATATAGGTGATCGAAATTGGATGATTGGTTTATAATACTAAGACAAGAATTTATCATAAAAAGACAAAGTAAGAGTTGATTAAAAGATCAAGAAGATGAATGGATTCCAGGGTTATGGTTTCAAATTAATATCCCTCTTGTATCTGATTAATCACAACCAAAGTTATTATTATTCTTCCCTATAAGACAATCACAAAAGTATTTTATCCTCTCTCTCGAGATGTATATCAAAATGTTGATTAGATTATCTAACTAATTGAAAGTAAAAGATACCATGGAATGAGAAAACCCAGGGGATGTCGACGATCTCTCGATCTATCTTCAATCCTCAAGCGTGTGGTTGCGACCTCGATCAATCTCTCGAATCCTTTGCTAGAAGGTTGCTCTTTTCTCTCGATTTCTAGGGCAAATATCAGTCTCTCCTCGTTTGGGGCCGCCTCGTCTCTATTTGTACTTCCATTGGGTCAAAACCATATTTAAAATCGTCAAAACCTAACTTTCCCGCATAGATGCACAGGCCGTGCGCTTACGCATAACCAGCCCGTACATCAAGCCATATGCAATTTCTTTATTGAGTTGACGCTTGGGGCCGTGCGTCTGGCCGCACGACCAGGTCGTGCGTCTGCCGCCGTAGACTTGGCCGCACTGGGAATGACACACAGGTCACGTGCGATAGACGCACACCCCGCGCCGCGGCGCCCGCCCTGCTAAAGGCGAATCTACTTCATTCATTTCCGTTTCTTGCCCGATTAAATCGACTTCTTCTCGATTCAATGCCAAACATCATATATTCGCTCGATTATTGGCGGTCCTTTACCGCAATGCTCGATTTGCCACCAAAATCGTTTAATTCCTACAAAATATGCAAAGCGTAATACCTTTTCCACTTTATAAGAATATAGCCCATTTTACTCGCTTAACGCATGCATATTAACTTATTCTATCCACAATTAAGCCTAAATTACATGCAAAACTCATACTAATCAAACCCCGAACTTAAATTGTTGATGATCCTGGTCCAACGCTTTATAAACAAGACAAAACACAAATGGGAGGAATTAAAGCAATCAAGAACAACACATCATAATTCATGTCGTTTATCCATAGACGCTAAGCAATAAATCAACCAAGCCTTGAACATCTAACATAGAACACATGTCAATTAAAACCATGGCAAATACTTGAATCACGACTCTCACAGATCAAGTGTATACTCTCCTCTCAAGAATAATAAGGGACGTGTTTTCGCTCAAATCATATCAATGTTGAAGAATTACTATAAGCTTGCAAATCGTCTCTCACATCTCCGCTACTCAAATGTATGTAATTCATAAATCAAAAGGACTTTTCTTTTGGTTGTAATGAAGGCTCTTTGGTTAGGGTAGGGAAATATGGAAGAAGTGACTCAAACTCAAGTGTATAGACTAGTAAGCACATCTTTTCATTCAATCAATTATTCTCATTCAAACCCAATATGCTACCCCAATCACCTCTCGTCCTTATCAACTTTTCGTATTTCCTTTCTACTCCTTTTTCCTTCCTTTTATAGACTTCACTTTCTTTCGCCTCACATCACAAATCCCAGCCTTCAAGTTCATTCAAAGCAAACTCACTTATAAAGTCGATTTTTTCCGACTCTTTCATGAGTATTCATTCTTTCTTTTCCTCCTTTTCTTTCTTCTTTTATTCCCATCAACCAACACTTGCACAATTATCTAAATTCTCGACATCCTCCCATTCAACCTTATTCAATCCCCTTTACTCAATGTTATACACTCAAGTCTAGGGTAATAGATATATCAATTTAAGGCTTGAAATGTGGCTATCAAAAATTAGACAACAGCTCAAATTGGCTAACTAGGGAAATTCAATGTCATTAGGTAAGCAAAAGGCTTGAAAGGCTTAACAAAATGGCCTTAAATCATTTTCATAAATCGCATACAACATGTGGCTTTTACAGAGATACCAGGAGCAAGTTATAGAATTCAAATCAACATGAATGACACACTCAATCATCAAACAAGATCGCATAATATGAAAGCGAGAGAAGGCTCAAAGCTCACATGCTTGCAATTGCGTAATGCAAAGCATAATAACCATGTTCTCAATATCCACATGCTCCATATCATCTATTCTCATCATGATCAATTCACACTCAACACCCAAATCGAAACAACACAAATTATTTCCAAACAATTCTCCCAAGGTCACATCAAACACCACAAAAACGGTCAACTCACTCCCTAAAGACCTAATAAAGCAATAAACGTGCTAAAACTATAAACATACGTCTAATGCAATGCAACCTACATGCTCTAAATGCAACTATATTAATTTTAATTTTATTTTTTTCGCCACACCCTTCAAATCAAAATAACTATCTTTCCCCCCAAACTTGAATGGAATTATATCGTACATAAGAGAAGATAGAATTCCAAAGAAAAGTGTGGAATGAACCTGACTCACTGTAGAGGTGGCGGCGGAAAGTGGCCCTGGGAGATGTGCCACATGTGTATCTGATGTATCATTTGCATCATCTCCAGGCTCCTTTGTTCCTGCTCCATGCTCCTTTGCTCTTGTTCCATCCTGAAAGTACGGAATTTATCCTGGTGCTGCCGCATGCTCTCCGCAAGAGCAAATAATCTGTCATGATAATCTAGCCCCCCGCGCTCCCGCCCTGATGAGTGCTCTCAGGTACGTCGGGCGCTTCTTGTCTGTCGTACTCCATTGCCTCGGCCACCAAATCATCCTCATCAAGCAACCCGACAACCCTTCGCCTTTTTCGCACAATCATGGCCTCCATAACTCTGGTATGCGCCTCAGAGTTCATCAAGAAGTTAGCCTGATCATTCATATTGACCACGATCGTTTGTGGCGGGTTAGGAAGTGGGAAGGCGGGTCCGACCCTTTGTTGGAAGAGGCACATGCCCTCCTCTTCCGAAGTAATTTTCATTTAGCGCAGAGCCGCCATGTTAATCCTCCTCATCGCCTCAATTGGCTCTAAGCCTCTAAAATCCACATTAAAGTGCCGAGCAATGGGAGTGATCATCCCTCCAATCGAATCATGCCTCTTAGTTGCTTGGCTACATGTTCGGCTGTTCTCCGCAAAATGGGATGCCGTGTTATAGGGTGCGGGTTAGCATACACCACAGTAGATAGAGCTCCCAAACTTGCATGCCGCCATTAATATGCCGGGCAAAGACAGAGTGAGACGTGACCCGCTGAATATACCTGAAAATAGGATTCCCCAGCATCGATGATGATTTAGCCGCACGTGCCTCGTAGAGCATTGGGCCTGTCTTCGGTGTCTATACTAATAATCGCCCAGAAGTCATCATCGCTATAGAGCTCCGCGCTTTTGAATGGGGAATTAGTCGGCACCCCAAAAATAGCATTGAGTTGGGCAATGGAAAAGCGCCTCCGCTCGTTGCCCAAATGAAAATGCACCTCATAGGGTTCGTAATTTCCTCATTGTTTATAGACATCAATTGTCTTTGAGGAATTCGAGCGTGATTTTCTTGTATGCGGTCACCTCCCTCGCGTGAAAGTGGTCCACCCAACTCTTTCAAATAATCGCGACATCCATTGGAACACTCGTCATCGGCGTACCACGACGGTGCCATTGGTCGTGTGACCACTTATTCCATTGCTCCAATTCGCTAGATTCGAGTAAGACTTATCCCGTAGGCCACGGGCTATCCGGGTGCACTTCTTGTGGTGCGATCGGCCCCTCTTGGGCGTCTCTCCCTACCCTGAAGGTTTTTCTTTCGGCCATGAGTTCAAATTTGTACCTAGCAAAACATATGTGAGATTCCGAACACGCCAAATACAAACAAGAATAAGATGAAATCAAGCCAACCAATACATAAAAGGCATAATGTCGCTTCCCCACAATTTTAATCAACAATTAAGCTCCAAAGTCTAAATAACAATACAATTGCAGAGAATCATAGCCACTAACACCCTAAACATTCAAGCTCATGCAAGATTCATCATCAAATCAACCAAATATGCCTTAATTCAACAAGCCCACAAGGTGTTCGATAATATGCTTCATAGAATAATTCAAGGTAATCAAAGCAATTCAAGTACAACATACTCCATATAACAACCCTCGATGCGAATTCAACAAGAAATTCGAAGAAATCTTGTAAAACTTAACAAAAATCCGAAGAACATGCAAAGAGAGAGAATTGTAAGCCCTAGTGTTTTCTCCAACTAATCCTCAAGCAAAGACGAAATTGAAGCAAGATTATAGTGCAATGTGGTGGAGGTCTTGGCTTTTCAATGAAATTTGCGTGCAAAATCGAAGATTGGAGAGGTAGGGTGAGAGCTTTTATCAAATTAGGGGCGAAAGAGAGTTTTGAGAAGTGAAAAAACAGGACATGTTTCGCGACCTTATTTATGTTTCATTGATGACGCCGCGGGCGTGCGTGAACGCATGACCCGACCGCCGTGCGTCATTTCGTATACTGCTCCATCCCCTGCAGCACGCACGGGTTGTGCAAGCGCACGCCCGCCCGTGCGTGGTGCCGTAGCAAATCACATTTTTTCGAGTTTTTTTAATTAAAGAAAAATAAATAAATCCTAACTAATAAAGGAAAAGAAAAACAAAAATTAATACAACAAACCAATGGGTTGCCTCTCAACAAGCGCTAAATTTAACGCCTATAGCTTGACACCGTATAACACGATCACGGCTCCCGCACAATGAGGCATGCCACCTCTTCCTTTTGATCTCTATGAATGTAGTGCTTAATCCTCCGGCCATTCACCATGAATGTCTCCACATCCCGAGTCAACAATTCTACTATTCCCGGAGGATTCAACACTTTCTTGATTACAAATGGCCCCGACCACCGAGACTCGAGTTTCCGGAAAGAGTTTAAGACGTGAGTTGTACAAAAGAACTTGTTCGAGACGGTAGAAATTCTCTTCTCTTAATCATCCGATCATGCCATCTTTTCGTGCGCTCCTTGTAAATTCGAGAATTCTCGTAGGCTTTATCTCGGAACTCTTCCATCTAATTCAAATGCAATGTACCGCTCTTCACTCGCTGTTTTGAAGTCAAAATTTAACTTCTTCACAAATTTCAAAATACCTTGTGCTCCAATTCCACGGGCAAGTGGCACGATTTTCTGAATACCAACTGATAAGGAGATGTGCCCAACGGTGTCTTGAATGCAGTCCGGTATGCCCATAACGCATCATCTAACTTCATAGCCCAATCCTTGCGATTTATACTCACTGTCTTTTCTAAGATTTGCTTGATCTCGCGATTGGCTACCTCTGCTTGCCCGTTTGCTTGCGGATGGTATGCTAATGCCACTTTGTGCCTAACCCCATACTTTGCAAGTAGATTGCTCATCAATTTATTCACAAAGTGTGACCCCCCATCGCTAATCAAAGCTCTCGGGGTTCCAAACCGAGTGAATATATTTTTCTTTAAAAACCGCATTACTACCTGAGCATCATTTGTCTGTGACGGAATCGCCTCAACCCATCGAGATACATACTCCACTGCAAGTAGAATATATTGATAGCCGGAAGTAGATGGAAAGGGACCCATGAAGTCAATCCCCCATACATCAAAAATCTCGACTTCCATCACATTGGTCGTAGGCATCTCATGTCGCTGAGATGTACCCCATCCGCCGGCACATGTCACACCGCCACACATACAAATAACAATCACTATATAAGGTAGGCCAAGATAGCCCACTCTGTAATACCTTTGCCGCAGCCATGCGTGTCGGACCAAGTGTCCCCTTAACGTGAAGAATGACACTGTTGTAGAACTCCCTCCCACTCTTCTTGAGGCATACATCTTCCGATGATCATGTCTGCGCACCTCTTAAAGAGCAAGGGCTTGTCCCACATATAGAACTTGACGTCATGGAGGAACTTCTTCTTTTGATAAGAGGACAAATCCGGAGGCATGACTCCCGCTACCAAATAATTCACAAAATCTATATACCATGGGAATTTAGCTCGTAATAGCAAAAAAAAAAAAGGCTCATCGGGAACTTCTCCTTGATTACATATGTACCCTCTTTCTCATCTTTTTGTATTCCAACAACATGTGGTCTCTGCTACCACATTCTCGCAACCCTTTCTATCTCTCGATTTCCACATCGAATTCTTGCAACAATAGAATCCACCGAATCGCCTCGGTTTGGCAACCTTCTTGTCGAATAAATATTTAATCACCGCATGGTCACCGTGACTATCGTCTTTGTTCTAATCAAGTAAATTCGAACTTATCGAATGCAAAGACAATTGCTAGCATTTCCTTCTCAGTGGTAATGTAATTTTGTTGCAATGTCTAATGTTCTGCTCGCATAATAGATGGCTCTAAACAATTTATCCCTTTTCCGACCCGGACGGCCCCTACCGCAAAATCACTGGCATCACACATCACCAAAGGATCGACTCCAATCCGAACTATAAGAATCGGTGTTGTCACCAATGCCTTATTCAAAATCTCAAATGCCTACTAACAATCATTAGAAAAATTGAAAGCAGTATCTTTTTCTAATAAATGACTCAAAGGTTTGATGATTTTAGAAAAGTCACGAATGAACCTTCTATAGAATCGATATGCCCCAAGAAGCTTCGATTGCCTTCTCATTTGTTGGAGGTGGGAGTTTCTCAATTGCTACAATCTTTGCTCTCCGTCCACTTCTAAACCTGCAGAAAACTCAAAGTGGCATAAAACAATGCCCGTGTACCATAAAATGGCACTTCTCCCGATTCAAAACAAGATTAGTTTCTTCGTATCTCAGAAAACTAGAGAAACATTATTAAGACAATGATCAAAAGAATCTCCAAAGACAGAAAAAATCATCCATGAAAACCTCCATTATTTTCTCAATAAGATCATGAAATATGGCCATCATACATCGCTTAAAAGTCGCGGTGCATTACATAGTCCGAATGACATTCTCGGAATGCAAACGTACCATAGGTACATGTAAATGTCATTTTCTCTTGGTCTTCCGATGGAATCATGATTTGGTTATACCCGAAATAACCATCGAGAAAATAGTAATAATCAAATCCCGCCAAACGATCTAACGTCATATCAATAAAGGGGAGGAAAATGATCTTTGCGAGTAACATCATTTAATTTTCTATAATCAAAGCAAATACGCCACCTAGTAACTATCTCGATAAGTGCATTTTTGTTTATATTTTTATAACTCTTTTTCGATAATTTCCTTAACTTTTTAGCTTAATAATCAATAAATTCAAGAAAAATCACATTGGCTTGTTTTGAATGATGAAGGTAAAGACTTGAAGCAAATTCACATGAATTTCGTATGAAAAGACGAATATAAATGAAGTCTAACATTAATCAAAAAGAAGGCAAGAAGACTCAATCTCGTGCAAAACATGCCCCAAAGTGTGTTGGAAAACATGGCTATGCTTCAAAGGGAAGAAAAACTAGAAAAGCGTAAAAAACAAACCCAGCCGCCGTGCTTTGCAAGACGACCAGTGTCAAGATGACGTCCATCAAAACACGCCCAAACCGTGTTTAAAACACACCCCGCCAAAATTTCCCAATTAACAAAAAAAAAAATGGCAAGGCCGTCTTCCTAAGCACGGTCGTGTTCGTCAATTTTGACGAACACGGCCGTGTTTTTCCTCCACCAAAAATTTTTCTTCTTTTGGCGGAAATTATGAAGACTTTTGCTTTTGACAACCTTTGAGCAACTTTTACACCTCATTTTGCTGCACTAAACTCTATTATTCCTCAATTATCATATGAAAAACAATGATCCAAATAACCCAACTATAAGTGGAGCATTTGTTTAGCAAAAAGATGGCATTATTGATGTATGCTTTTACAAAGATGATGCCTATAAAAGCCAAGAATTGGAGTTGGGATATTCATTCCTTCATAGAGAGATTCATTGTATATTCATTGTATATTGTAAGATCCAAACCAAAATACATTGAGAGGATAAAAGAGAGGTAGAGTTGGAAGGTGAAGAGCAATAGAGGAGAAGGCTTGAGCTCAACATCATTGCAATCAACCAAGGAGGAAGTCTTGAATTGGTCTTGAATAAGAGCTAAGTACACCATATTCATTTTATTCAAATCTTCTTGTGTGGTATACTCTTTTGTCAAAGCCATGTGTAGCTAAATTTCTAGTGTATGAATGTAATGAACTCTAGAATGAAATTGTGATTAAGGTTTGTATGCTTTTAATAAAATCTTCATGATTTGTGTGATTCACTTATATTATGCTTTATTCATTCAAATTGGTATTAGCGATATTGATTTGAAGTTTATTTTTCATCGGGAAATCGAGAGATTCATGGTGAAATAGAACCTATATAAGTGAAAAGAGTTGCATGCGATCCAAGATATAGACGACATAAATCTTCTAGATTAGGTCAAACATAATATGGGAATTCACAAATCGTTATAATGTTGTCTTGGGGTTTTAACTAGAAAGAGATTTCGCTTAATCAACTTGAGGTTAAAAGTTATTCGCTCGATAAAGGGTTTAACTTAAATTGGGAATTTCTACGGTCCATAAAACATGAGATTTTATTAAAAGAGGTTGGTTTTTGCTTAAGGGTTTTTGGTTGTATCTTTATCTTGTTAAATCACAAAAACATTTTACAGGATTTACATTCAAACACATTTCTAGCTCTTGATTTCTTATTCTACAATCTACTTTTATTTGATCTATTGTAAATTGCAATTATTTTAAATTTTCTATTTTTCATTTTCCATTTTAATAAACAAAACTTTGAAAATTATTAGATTAAATAACAAAAGGATGGTAATTATTAGTATTTACAATTCTCGTGGGAATGACACTCGATACTCAATAATCTATACTATAAAACGATAGGTGCACTTGCCTATGGTTTTCTAGAGTAGCTTTTGAGCCATCACTATCCTAGTCGCAATCATCGATTTAAAATTCTCGTGGCAAATATCGGTCTCGTGGCAAATATCGTCTCTATTTACAATTCTCGTGGCAAATATCGCCTCTCCTTGTTTGGGGCCGCCTTGTCTCTATTTATACTCCCGTTGGGTCAAAATCTGATTTAAAATCGTCAAAACCTGATTTTCCCGCACGATGACGCATGTGTCGCGTGCATTAACGCATTTACCAACCCGCGCGCCAAGCCATAGGAAATTTCTTTCGCCGAAGTTGAGTTGGCCGCGGCGTCCCTGGCACGACCAGGTCGCCCGCCCCGCCGTAGACTTGGCCGCACTGGGAATGACGACGGGCCATGCGATAGACGCACGCCCGCCTGCACCCCTTGCTAAAGGCGAATCTACTTCGTTCATTTCCGTTTCTTGCCCGGTTCGTCGACTTCTTCTTGATTCAACTTCAAACATCATATATTCGCTCGATTATATGCGGTCTTTTACCGCAATGCTCCGATTTGTCACCAAAATTCTATAAATATCATTTAATTTCTACAAAACGAGCAAAACGTAATACATTTTCCACTTTATAAGAATATAGCCCATTTTACTCATTTAACGCATGCATATCAACTTATTCTATCAACAATTAAGCCTAAATTACATGAAAAACTCATGCTAATCACTAACCCAGGATAAGACCTTTGCCTTTATTAGGTGTTACCACTAAGATAAGAATCTGGACGATTGGGAATTATAGAACCCCTTAATTATTTATGGGATACTTAGCCGATTTCTTGACATAGTTATCTCTTGTAGCGTTTGATTTTTCTTCCTTAGTCATTATATGCCTATTTTGATATCATACTTGTGCTTGTTCAGGTATGGAGCCCGAGACCGTTCCGTTAACGACGCATGAGGAGCTACATGCCAATAGGGATTACCATGCCGACGCGGTCGGATATCGGGAAGGAAAAGACTCCCGCTGCCACTCAACTCAACCTATCGCAAAAATGCTCACCACTCGAAAGTGTGGTATACAATCGACATGCATCTACGGTGGACCTTCACCGTGAGATAAGGTGCACAAGATGAAAATTGAAGAACGCGATAACGATATTAAAAAGTTACAGGAAGAGTTAAACATGTTGCGTGAGGCGAATCACTAGACAAACGAGAAACACATGTGTTTGACTCACGCTAATACAAGCTACGCGAGAGGGCTGAGCAAAGTGGGGGTCTCGTGGCTCAAAGATCTTCGACTATTGAGCATCTTAACGCAGCGGCACACGAAACGAAAAAGCATTGGATGGTGCGCTCAAACGATGGCCCGGATGCACGGCCATATTGAGGCTCTACAACAGTAGAGGCTCAAGAAGGATAGATACTACTAAACCGCATAAAACTTCATACACTCGACCCAACTACTCCGAAATACGGTTCTAGAGGCCATTAACATCAGTCCGGTGGTGGCCCCAGAACCAAAAGTGGAGCCCGAAGCAGAACCGGAGGAGGATCCAAAGGAAGATCAAAAAGAGGATCCAGAAATGGACACGATGGACTTTCTGTAGGATACGGATGAAGAGCAGGAGGATCCGAACCTGATGGTCGACATCGAGGGAGATAGCGATGATGATGCACGCAACACCGTCATGGACTAGATTAGATCATTTTATTTCAACCATTTTCTGTATTTCAAATTCTATAATAGACCAGATGTAATGGATAGCGTAACCATGGTTTAGTGACTGTTGCTTGTAATTCAACTTAAGCTTTCTTTTAGTAATGGAACTCGTATTTTGCTTTAATTGCGCTATGTGTTGCTATTCTTATGTCTATCGTACTTGTTTATTTAAATTGACCTGTCGTGAATCTTGCATATCATATCTATGATTTTCAAATACATAAAGTGGATGAACTCTAATCCTTCTATATACAGATGTCCGGAAGAAGAGAAGGGTTAAGGCCACACGGTCCTGACAGGAGGATTCCAATCCTTCCCTGGAGAGAACACCCTCACCGAAATACCACCCCCGCCACCTCCTCCCCCACCAAGGGAGATAATTTGACCTTTCGTGTCTTGCAAGCAGATTTTGCGATGGTTGGGCAAAATGGGAATGAGTCGAGTTTCACCGCTTGTCCAAATACGCCTAGGGTCCATAAGACTGAGGCCAACAAGTTATACAAACTTATTAGATGTCTCGAGGTTGGAACCGCAAAAACAGCTTGTTGAGTGTTGAGATGGACACCTACTCGATCATGCGTCGTGGCGCTTCCCCGAGTGGAGATGGGGCTCACCGATTGGGCAACTCAGCGGTAGGTTTAGCCGATTGGGCGGCTCCCAGGCGAGCATTACGCTCAAAGAGGCCCGGTGATCGAGAAAATCCGGCCTCCTATAAAGTTCCGGAAGGCGGAACCGGAGGGGCTAACAAGGGAAAATAGCCGCGCAGGCCGGACATGCTCTCATTGTAACATGCCAAGACACTTGCCTCGACCACTTTGCCGCGTAAACAAGGAAAATCCTCCATTGCGGTAGTGCTCAAGATCGTCGGTCTTAGAGTGCCCATTTTATACTTGCGCCTACTAACAAACCAAAGTGCCACCTCGGAAGTGGAAATAACAACCGAGCTAGGGCGCCGCCCGTATCTTTGCTCTAGCCAGCAAGAGGGCCCGAATGCGACCGACGTGATGGAAGGTATGCTCTTGATATCTCGATCACCGCGCTAAGGTCCTATTTGACCCTAGCTCATCGCACCGCTTGTCGCACCGCGCTTGCATCTAAATCGCATTCATGCATGGAACGCATGCCTATTTTTTTAGAGGTATCGGCTCATTTGGGTGCGAGCCATATAACTGATGATATATTTAATCCAAGCGAGATTAAGATTAATGATGCATGTTTTCCTGCTAACTTAGTGCTACTGCCTATATCTGAGTACGATGTTATTTTGGGAATGGACTGGTTAACCGAGCACTTTGCACAAATGGACTGTCATAGTAAAACCGTTAGGCTATGTAAGCCTGGGAAACCCATAGTCGAGCTATTGGGTAGTGCATGAATTCCATTAGCCCCGATCATTTCTGCCGTTAAGGCTAGGAAAGAGATCTCGAATGGGGCACAAGAATACTTAGCATTTGTAATTAACAAACCTAAGGATGAGACCCAGATTCACCAAGTACCAATAGTATCAGAATACCCAGATGTATTTCCACAAGAACTCATTGTGTTGCCCCCAGATAGGGAGATTGAATTCACCATCGAGACCTTACTTGGAGCACCGCCGGTGGCAAGGACACCATATAGAATGGCTCTAGTAGAGCTTCAGGAACTGAAGGCTCAACTACAGAAACTAATGGATGTGGGATTTTATCCGACAAAGCACATGCCCATGGGGAGCACCAGTCTTTGTTCGTCAAGAAGAAAGATGGATCATTGAGACTATGTATAGACTATCATGGTCTTAACAGCATGACCATAAAAAACAAGTATGCCCTTCCAAGGATCGATTAGCTTTCGATCAACTTCAGGGAGCCACGGTGTACTCGAAATTCAATCTGCAACAAGGGTATTATCAACTGAAGATTAAGAGTGAAGACATGCCCAAGACAACTTTCCAGACTTGGTATGGCCACTATGAGTTTGTAGTGATGCTATTTGGACTGACAAATGCCCCAGCAGCGTTTATGGATTTAATGCACATAATTTTTCGACCTTACCTTGATTAGTTCGTAGTAATCTTCATTGACGACATACTCATGTATTCCAAGACGAAAGAGGATCACGAGCGTCATTTGAAAATTGTACTTGAGACACTATGACAACACCAACTATATGCCAAGTTCAAGCAAGTGCGAATTTTGGTCGGGAAAGTCACATTCTTAGACATATAGTATCCGGAGATGGGATCGTGGTAGATTCATCAATGGTTCGGACTCGTGGTTGAATGGAAACAACCAAAAATAATGACAAAAATTCAAGCTTTTTGGGATTGGCCGGATACTATCGGAGATTTATAAAGGATTTTTCTAAGATCGATCGACCACTTTCGCGATTGACTCGTAAGTCAAATTTGAGTGGAGCGACAAGTGCGAGTCCGATTTTTAGGAGTTGAAGAAGCAACTTACCACTTTGCTCATGTTCTAGCTCTTCCAAGCGAAATGAAGGAGTTCTCATCTCGCAGCGACGCCGAAGGAAGGGCTTGGAGCCGTACTCATGCAGAAGGACGGGTAATCGCATACGCCTCACTAAAACTCAAACCATATAAGGCAAACCGCCCGACGCACGATCTAGAGCTAGCGGCAATAGTGTTCAAATTGAAGAAGTGGCGACATTATCTCAGACGGAGAAATGTTTACCATTTTCACGGATCACAAGAGTCCAAGTATCTATTCTCACAAAAGGATCTTAACTTGAGACATATAAGGTGGATGGAACTTATTGAAGATTATCACTTCGATATCCAAGACCACCCTGGGAAAGTGAATGTAGTAGCGACACCTTGAGTAGAAAGGCCAAAGATAGCAAGATTGATGATTAGGGAATGGAGATCCTGAAAAATTGAGCGCATGAAATCCGACAAGAACGAACACTCAAATATTCTCATCGGTAATATCTCGGGAAGACTCGAGGTGCTTTGACGAGATTAAGGCAAAGCAGATGAAGCAGATCCGAAATTCCGAGAACTTAAGAAAAAAGTTCAAAAAGGAGAACGCCCAAATTCACTATAGCAGAATACAAGACTTTGAGGTTTAAGAACTGGGTATGGGTACCGAGTAATGAGGTATTAAGAAATAAGATTTTGAGAGAAACGACGCTCAAGGTACACCTATACACCCCCAGTAATAAGATGTATAAGGATTTGAAATGGCACTTCGGTGGGTTAATATGATAAATCGTAGCAAAATACGTGGCTAGATGCGCTGACCGCCAATGTCAGTCAAGGCCAAGCACCAATGGCTAACAGGGTTGCTACACCCATTATGAATTCCCGAATGGAAATGGGAACTTATCATGATGGACTTCATAACGGATTTGCCGAGGACTAGAGGAGGTCATGATAGCATATGAGTTGTGGTGGATGACTCACCAAATCGCCTCATTTCCCGCCAATGAAGAAAACGGATAGCCTACATAAGTTGGCAAAGATATATATCCCGGAGATTATAAGGCTGCACGGAGTACCAGCCGACATCGTTTCTGATCGAGATACGAGGTTTGTCTTGATATTTTGGAAGTGTTTGCACGGGGAACTAGGGATGACACTAAGCTTTAGTACGTCCGCTCATGCACAAACCGACGGACAATCGAACGCATTTATCAAATACTCGAGGATATGTTAAGAGCTTGTGCGCTAGATTTTCGTGGAAGTTGGGACATTCATTTGCCATTAGCGAGTTCACCAACAATAACAAAAATATCGGCGACGATAGGAATGGCGCCTTACGAGGCACTATACAGGAGAAAGTGCAGATCTCCGCTACACGGGAAATCAATGACCAAAGGATCCCAAAAAGAGAGAAGCAACCCTAGCATCCATTCCCTGAGTAGATCGATACAAGAAACCCCATAGACAAAGTCGATTAACAAAGGAGATGATCTCGGACAACTCGTGAGTCGCAAAGAGCTATGTCGATAAAATGAGAAGGGGTTTGGAGTTTGATGTAGGAGATGAAGTATTTCTTAGACTTTCACCATGAAAGGGGTTGATTCACTCAAAGAAAGGAGGAAAATTAAGTCCGAGATACACTTTGTCCGTACAAGATACTCAAAAGAATCGAATTTGGCCTATCGCTTAAACTACCACCTCCTATCGCCGAATGCATGCATGACGTGTTTCATGTCTCCAGTTAAGGAAATATCAACCCGACCTGCATCACAATATCACACGAAAATTCCTCCAATAATGGAGAACTTGTCATACACCGAAGCCCATACAAATCATTGATAGACAAGTACGACGCTTAAGGAAAAGAGAGATTTCAATGGTTAAAGTTGTATGGTAAACCCACAACCGGGGCGAGGATGCCACGTGGGAAATGGAGGAAGATATGAAAAGACAACATCCGTAATTATTCTTAGAGGAATTTGAGGATCAAATTCTCTTAAGGAAAGGAGGATGTGAAACCCCAAAATTTTGATGAATTAAATTGTAATGGTCCTGGATATTGTATCGTGTGACTAACTTTCACAATTTGATATTAAAAATATAGTTTAATTTCTATTATTCTTAGTATCTATATATTAATGTTATTTAATTCCCTAACTCACTAATTGCTAATTCTAACTATCCCTAATGATATATTATTAACTTAGCTTATGTTATATGATTTAATTAACTATAAGATTGTGACTTATCACTAGAATTGATAAAAGATGATTAGCATATATAAGGAAATTGGAATATAAGGCTAGTGATAAGAGGTTGAGATATGGTAATAAGATGTTAATATCACCAAATAAAATAAAATAAAATAAAAGAAAAATATGGATGGATGGATTAGTAGTGGACAGCCACTAAGAGCAAGGTGGGAGCAAGTTTGTCTTTTTCCTTTTGTCATTTTCCTCTTTGTCTTGTTCTAGCATGCTCCTTTTCTCAAAACCAAAAAACAACTCATCACCTTCCCAAGGCAAGCATGTCCCTACTCCAAACCATTGATGGCCTAAAGGAAGAGAAGGGGGTATTCACTTGGAGGCTTAAGGAGGGTGAAGACTTTATTTCACTCTATTCCTTCCAAAAGCTTAGACATTTTACCAAAGAAAACAACCTCTTCTTCCTCTTCTACCATAAGTATTTTAATTGAAGTAATAAGGTAAGAATTTTTTTCTTCTTCCAACAACTTTCCTTCAAAAATTCAAGCCTTGTCCTCTTCATTTCTAACTTGAAACTCTACTCATTGTAGCTTGAAAAAGGAGGGACGAACATTTGAAGGCATTAAACTTAGAGATTGAGACTTAGAAGGCTTTCAAGAAGGCTAAGGATGAAGGGTAAGGACTTTTAAACTACACCCTTCCTTACTCTCTTTTTTTTCATTTTTTTTTATTTTCTTGACACCAAAACACCTTATAGGGGTTGTTTTAAGAGTCTTGAGGGGACCTAGAGGAGACTTACAAAAGCTAGAAGCAATCTTACAAACACAAAGATGATATGGGTGAATTCTTTTAAAACTCATGATTTTATTTGAATAAAATAGCATGATTTTTGTGTGTGTTATATTTTTTTATATTTCTGAAATAATAAAATATAAAAAATTCCGTTTTATTTCTGAAAAATTTCGAAAGAAAAAAATATATATCTATGTATATGCAAACTTATGTCAAAAGTGATTTTACTTAGATAAGAATAGCTTTTGTATGCTTATATTCTTTATTGTGGCATAAATGTATGTATTTTGTTTTATAATATATATTTCTCGAAATTTCAAATTCATATGTTTATGTGTTGAAATATGATAATGTCACGCCCAACCCTGAGACATGACACACGGTCGTTCAAACTTAGGCCGGTTTACTTAAGTCGGCCGCGAAATAAACCAATTATTCATTCGTAAAAGTAATTCAAACATAACAAAAAATCCCAAATAATACATAATCTCAAAGTAGTCTAAATCAAATATCGCAATGAAATAACAAAGTACATCATTGTTCATATATGTTTCTACGTCATACGCCCGCCTATTACAAATTTCTCTATTATTCGTTCATTAAAATAACATAAGTAAAATTAAGTTGACTCAAGGTCCGGTAAGATGTAGGGCTAATCGGTAGCATCGAAGTCTTTGCCACCTTCTTCTTCTGGTAGGGTCTCATCCTCCTGGTTGGGAAAAAAAAGGAGTGAGACAAAAATTCTCGATGGGTGTGGTGAGTATGTGTGCAAATGGGGCTTATATTTTATGCAGTAAAATCATTTCATGAGTTTTAATGCAAGAAACATGCATTAACATTATCATATACTTAATAATTTTATTACTATTATTTAATAGTCAGTTCGTCAATTCAGATCAGTTGGTTGTGCACGGAAGTGTGACGCCAACCCGATCACCACATTCTTATCGCTTGGTTGCGCATGAAGTGTGATGCCAACCAAGACCACCTTATATGGCAGAGAAGTGTTGATCAAACATCATCTCCCCAAACAGTACACCTTATTCCTCCTGTCAATAGGGCTGAAGCCGCTATGCCAGTTGGCACGAGTCTCCACAGTGGAGCCAGCTAAGCTCGGAGAACGCCATAATCATGATTATACCTTAATCCTACGACCCAATCACCCGCCCGGACTCTCCCGTCCGGGCCGAGGTTGGGAATTGACGATGGAGACCGGTATGAGAGATCAGTAGCCAAGTACCCATCCCATACGCGACTTATCCATTCCAAAAATCCGTCAATTCATATCGGATGGTTGCTCACGAAAAATGTGACGCCAACCCGGTCAGCTAGCCAGTAGGACCGGCGTGTTCATAGACTCATCGCGTCCGATATTCAATTAGTCAGTCATTGGCACGACATATATATCCAAGTGGTAATCTAGCCGGTTTTATTCTTTCATTCAAAGTATTATGCCGAAGTGATTAACAAGGTTCGGATTATGCGAGCGAGGTAGTCGCGCTTATTATCATGACAATTAGTTGGTATGAAAACCCCGAATAATATTCGGATAATAATTTTAAAATAGAAAATTCAATTAAATAATGTATTTAATATTTTATAAATAAACTGAATATTAGAAGATAAAATAATTCATATGATCTTGGTAAATTTCTATTTTAAAATAAAATATTTTAATTAAAAACAATTATGCGGGTTTTAAAATTCCATAAGTTGTGATCATGGACTCGAAAAGGGCAAGGTCATTCCCTAATTTTTCTAATTATTTTAAGGAATCATATTTTTTGGGTCTCGGGGTCAAACTTTCAAAAATTGCAAGTCATTCCCGCTTTTCTCCGAATTTATTATTTTGACCCGATACTTTTAAAAATGGATATCTCTTAAACCAGAAACGTTTCTTACAAGATTCCAAGTCTAATAATTTCTTTGGGTCAGTAAGTATATAGATTAAAAATAGTTTTGAAAACTTTCCGTTTAGTACCGATTTTCTCGAGAAATTCTATTTTAACCCCAAAGACAATTTTTACCGTTAAGGTTTCAAGCCGCTTTTTCGTGAAATTTGGACTAAAGGTCCAGAATATTAATTAAAATAATCTTATAAAGTTTTTGCGATAGTAACTTATCAATTTTTTGAAATTTACGCTTTAGTCCCTTAAGGGTTAGAAAATTATATCTAAGTATCTAAAATTTATATATTCGCATTTGCTTGACCCGGAGGATCCCAATTATTATTTTTAAATTTTAATATTTATTACAGAAATTTAGTACAAAATTTCGAATTTTTCAGTGGGGTTTCATGGTTTTTGATTTTTATCATTTTGGGCCCCATATTTTGTCGTATTTGCAAAAGTGGCCCAAACACGATTTTATTCATAAACACATGGGTCCAAAATATTAATGTATCATATTAAAATACATATTTTCATATAATTTCGGTCATCCGAATATATATAAATATAAGAGACATATAAAAACTTGTTCTAACATAAAAGCACTTTTTATCATATTTCTAACACACACATATGAATTTCGAAATTTCCAAAAATATAAGAGACTAAAATTTTCAGAAATATATATTATAAAATAAAATACATACATTTGTACCACAAGAAAGAATATAAGCATACAAAGGCTATTCTTATCTAAGTAAAATCACTTTTGACATAAGTTTGCATACACATAGATATATATTTTTTTCTTTCGAAATTTTTCAGAACGAAAACTGATTTTTATTTTATTTTATTATTCCGGAAATATAAACCAATATAACACCCAAAAAAATCATGTTATTTTATGCAAATAAAATCATGAGTTTTAAAAGAATTCACCCACCTCTTCTTTATGCTTGTAAGGTTGCTTCTACCTGTTGTAAGTCCCCTCTAGTCCCCTCAAGACTCTTAAAACAACCCCTATAAGGTGTTTTGGTGTCAAGAAAATGAAAGAAAAAAAAGGGAAAAAAATAGAGTAAGGAGAAGTGTAGTTTAAAAGTCCTTACCCTTTATCATTAGCCTTCTTGAAAGCCTTCTAAGTCTCAAACTCTAAGCTTAATGCCTTCATATTTTCGGCCCTCCTTCTTCAAGCTACAAGGAGTAGAGTTTCAAGTTAGAGATGAGAAGAACAAGGCTTGAATTTTTGAAGGAAAGTTGTTGGAAGGAAAAAATATTTCTTACCGTATTACTTCAATTTCTACTTATGGTAGAAGAGGAAGAAGAGATTGTTTTCTTTGGTAAAATATCTAAGTTTTTGGAAGGAATAGAGTGAAATGAAGTCTTCACCCTCCTTAAGCCTCCAAGTGACTATCCCTCTCTTCCTTTAGGCCATCAATGGTTTGGAGAATGGAGGCTCATGCTTGCCTTGGGAAGATGATGAGTTGTGTTTTTGGTTTTGAGAAAAGGAGCATGCTAGAACAAGATAAAGAGGAAAATGACAAAAGGAAAAAGACAAACTTGCTCCCTCCTTTCTCCTAGTGGCCGTCCACTACTAATCCATCCATCCATCCATCCATATTTTTCTTTTTTTATTTATTTATTTGGTGATATTAACATCCTATTATTATATCTCAACCTCTTATCACTAGCCTTATAGTCCAATTTCCTTATATAAGTCAATCATCTTTTATCAATTCTAGTGATAAGTCACAATCTTATAGTTGTTAATTAAATCATATAGCATAAGCTAAGTTAATAATATATCACTAGGATAGTTAGAATTAGCAATTAGTGAGTTATGGACTTAAATAACATTAATATATAGACACTAAGAATAAAAGAAATTAAACTATATTTTATTAATATCAAATTGTGACACTTAGTCACACGATACAATATCCGGACCATTACAATTTGATTAATCAAAATTTTGGGATTTCACAGATAGTCCGATCATCCTTCGAGACCTATCTCTATAGATCTTTATCCCTGGATAAAGTATGCTTCTCCCAAGTCCTTCATGGAGAACTATTTAGACAACCAAGTCCTTGTTGATTGCAACATGCTTACATCATTCCCAATGAGTAGGATGTCTTCAACATAGAGTACAACAAATGCAATCGCACTCCCACTAACCTTCTTGTACACATATGGTTCATCCGGTTCTTATGAAGTAGTTAAAGATCCTAGAAATTTGTTGGGTGGGTCCGTTACCAATGCTCCCAGGTCTACATCATCTGTTTTTTCTCATGGTATGCTCTTTCCCGCTGTTGTCCCGAGGTTACAGATTCTGGGCATGACATCTGAGGTTCCAACAATGACCAATAGTCTTTTACGGCTGTTGTTACGGGTAATTCTCATCCCGCTTCTGAACCCATTAAAAGGGTGATTATTATTCCACTTTTATTGATGAAAATTTGTATCAACAAAGGATTTTAGAGTTTTCGTTTTCTTTAAACGGTTGGATGATGCTGAGTAAAGGTACTAAGCCATGACTTTTGTTGCCTCTAAATACTCATTTTACTGTTTTTATGGCAAACTAAATCGGATTGGAAGTTAATTCATTCGGGAAGAGGTACTTTTGTATTTAATTTTCCAATGCATTGGATCGACCACGGGCGGCATCACATTCTTCTTGGAATATTAATTTGGGTATCTCCATGGGTTCCCCGATTTTAATCAAGACAAGGTTAATTCCTCCATGGCTAGTGTGTGAGTGCATATTTTTGAACATATCATAGAATATTGACACCATAGTATTATAATGGGGATCACCAAGTCATTTGGTACACCCATACAAATTGATGATAAGTCATTGAATGGTTCTCTTAGACACTTTGTGAGAGTTTTAGTTGATATTGATTTTGCTAAGCCTCCCCCAGGAATATGTTATGGTGGAACGATCGGGGCATTGTTCTTTTGTTTCTTTGAGTTATGAGAAATTACCTGATTTTTGCTCTGGTTATGTTACCACGGGTCATCCTACCGCAAAGATGTCATCGTATTTTGCCTTATTTTCCTAAAGAATCTCATGGTTGTGACTCTTCAACCAAGGAGGGTAGATCACGTGTTTGTAATGTTTATAGACCTGTTCATTCATCTAATGATAAGGGTAAGACCGTGGATAACTTGGTGGAAGAAATGGTCTTTGCATTGCATGTTGGTTCACCCTCTCGGACTACTTACAATGAAATGGTGGGTGAACTATACCGAGGAAGATCACCCTAGTGCTGAGGACAACCTCCTTACAGGGAAATCTGTTGATTTGGTCCAATAACCGGTAGTTAAGATGGATAATGATGGATTTGTGGCCGTAAAAATAAAAAATCAGCTAGTAATGATAAAAACTCCACCCTTCACCCCTTCACTAAACATCTCTACTTTCAATCCGTTTGATGTTTTATAGGAAAAAAGATTGCAGTCCAAGTCTCATTTTAGAGAAGTATACTAAAACGATTACAAGTGTTCACACCGTACTAGAGACGCAAGATCACCAACTAGTTATTGTGGTTTATTCCAATGTTGTTGAATCAAATCCGAATCTAAAAAACAATGATGAAACGACTTTGACTTGACTCATGATTCAACATCTCCAACATCAAGTTGTTTGTTAGTCCAAGTGGCTACGATAATCTAGAGGGGGTGAATAGATTATGCCGATTTTTCACAAATCGCCCTCTTTTCGAATGAACATGTAATTGACAAGAATGTAAATGCGGAAATTAAACAACACTCGATGATTTATAGTAGTTCAACCCATCTAGGGCCTAATCTACTACCACCCCGGTATATCCGGTGGATTTCAAAAGGAAAAAAGATTTTATTAATTACCACAATTAATACAACACCACCTTTGAAGATTACCAAAATCTTCTTACAACACCTTCAAGGAGATTACCACAATCTTCCTTCAACACCTATGAAGAGTACCACACTCTTCAACACCTAAGATCACCCAAGTGTGTTCTTACCACAAGAACACTAACAAGGATATCTTGTTTTGGATGATAGAACAATTCAAGATTACAACTCAATAATTGAAGTATACAAACTTTGAGTGCAAGTGTAATCAAGAAGGAAAAGCCTAGACCTCAAGATAGTGCAAGTGCAAGAACTAGGCTATTACAACAAGAGTATAAAAATGAAAGCTTGAGAATTTGCAGATTTCTTGTTGTGTATTCTCGCTTGTATGTGTTGTGTATTTGTGTCTTCAATTCATCCTCTATTTATAGGAGAGTCTTACAGATTGGATCTCCAACATAGGCTCCTCCTTCTTCACTTTTGTCTACAAAAAGAGGATCACAAGATGTAGAAATATTGTACAAAAATCAAAAGTAAATCTTGCCGATAAGGATTTCAAACAAAGATGATTTTGTCATTACAAAATAACATAGGGCGACCCAGGTTGCCCTATTTAAGATTTTGAACGTTTGAAAAAGATAGTATGATCCAGTGCAGTCGAAAGGGGGTCGACCGCCGCCTTAGGTGCGACCGGTCAGCCCTCTTTGACCGTCCCCTCTTCATTTTTTTGACTTGATGACGCTCGCTTCAAGTTTTCTTTCTTCGTGCAAGTCGACACTTTGGGCGTGCATCGTCGACCTCCAATCTTGGAATATTGTCCGATTTTTATCAAAAATAAACTTCAAGAAATACTCCAAAAATTAGTAAAAACATTTTAAATCACTTGGGAGTATTTGGACAACATTTATAAACATTGTTTTGGTGTAAAAACCAATTATCATAAAAACATTAAATATGTTGTCCAATATTTTATCGAATAATAAACTCTAAGAAATACTCCAAAAAATAGTAAAAACATTTTAAAACATTTAGGAGTATTTTGGACAACATACATAAACATAGTTTTGGTATAAAAACTCATTTAAACATAATCATCAAAATCTTGATAAAAACATTTCTCTAACAAACTCCCTTTTTGATGATTACAAACCAACACAATTTTAGGAAGTAGATTTTAAAACAAAACAAATTTTCCGGTCTAAAACATCAATCCATTATAAGCAAGATTCATCATAAGTACAAACACACAAGGATAGGAGCAAAGATTTTTCAAAATCATTTTTGCACAAGCTCCCCCTATCAATATGCATATCAAGAACAAGTATACAAGCAACCAACTAAAAGCAAAAAGCTTAGCTTTTACAACTTAAGCTTGAATTTCATGAGGTTATAAGCTCCCCCTGTCATAAAACATCATTAGTCAAGCATAAAAGTCCATAATACATCACATAGACTAAGTATTGTTCATAGCTTTTGGCTTTGAAGAGCCCTAGCTTATAGCTTTTCTTGCAAGCTTATTTTCGCTTCTTTGAGCATATGAGCGTTTTCCTGTTTCTCCCTCTTTGGAATCATCAAAAATAATGTTAGCACGATAAAAACATCATATAATTATATCAAAGTGCGCAATTTAATCGATTTATCGAGCATATTGAGCATTTAAGCTTAAATTCCGAATAAAAGGGAAACAATTGCTCATTCGATTTGAAAAAGCTCATTTGATTGATAAAACATGATCTCTATAAACTTATAAAACTTTTCAAATTAAGAGAATCATGTAGGTGATGAATTTTTCATTCAAACATTTTGTCGAACACTTGGCGTGCGTTGAATAAAACAAGAGAAATATAACGCCTTTGTGATTCGTTTAAGCCAAAAATTTCATCACCAATTGCAATACAACAAGATACATTCATCTACAATCATCATATTCAAAGATACAAATACAAGGTATAAGCACATTCTCAAGGGTTCAACCCAATTGAGAAAAAAAGAGAAATTCTTACCATTTAATCGGTAAAGATGAGCAATGATGATGATAATCGAGCCTAATAAAGTCCAAAATATAAATCGTATACAAGAAAACAAATTTGAAGTGAAATTTGTGTGCAAAATACGAAGGGGACGAAAAATGAACACAAAAGACCAAAATAATCATGATCAAGACAAACGATTTTAACCAAAATAATAGCTAAGGGCGACGGTCATTGTTGAGGGCGACCGATCGACGCCGAGGGCGACCGGTTGCCCTCTTTCCCATCGACCACTGTCTTGTCCAATTTTACAAAATCCGAATTTTCAACCAATAAATTTGCACTAATAAGCAATCTTGCCCTTTTTCGAAACAAAGAGAGTAGTATCAACTTTACCTCTAGTAAAACCATTTTGCAAAAGAAAAGAGCTAAGTCTATCATACCATGCTCGGGTGCTTGTTTCAAACCATACAAGGCCTTTTTAAGTTTATAAACATCATTAGGCCTAGAAAAATTTTCAAACCCCTGGAGGTTGTTTTACATAGACTTCTTCTTGAATAATACCATTTAGAAAAGCGGATTTAACATATATTTGATAAAGCTTGAAATTTTTAAAGCAAGAATAGGCAAGTAAAATACGAATAGCTTCTAAACGTGCTACGGTGCAAATGTTTCATCATAATCAATACCTTCTTCTTGACAATAACCTTGAGCTACTAACCTTGCTTTGTTTGAACAATATTGCCTTGGTCATCGAGCTTGTTCCGAAATACCCATTTTGTACCAATAATGGTTTGAGATGGAGGACAAGGTACTAATTCCCATACATCATTCCTTTCAAATTGATTCAACTCCTCTTGCATTTCTAAAAACCAATCCTCATCTTCAATGGCTTCCTTAGCATTTTTAGGCTCTTTTTGAGATATAAGAGCTTTCTCGGCAAATTATCCTCGAGTCATTATTTTATCAAGGGGATCACCAATAATAAGATCTTTTGGGTGATCTCCCTTAAATTTCAATGTTACGGGAAGATTCGAAGTATCACCTTTATCTTCTTGAGGAACATTTGAGCTTGAAGGTTGATCATTTTGAGTATCATCTTGAACAATGGGTTCAACAATATCCTCTTCATCACTTTCATCATTGGGTATCCTTTCAACACCCAAGCTTCATTGAATTTGACATGGATGGATTCTTCAACAACTCCACTAGTTTTATTGCAAACCCGATAAGCTTTGCTCTTAGTTGAATACCCCATAAATATTCCTTCATCGGCCTTAGGATCAAGTTTGTCCAATTGATCCTTAGTATTCAAAATAAAACATTTACATCCAAATATTTTGAAATAACTAATATTTGGAGTTCTTCCTTTCCAAAGCTCATATGGAGTTTTATTCATTTTAGACGAATATAAACTCGATTAATGACATAGCAAGCGGTACTTACGCTTCGCCCAAAAATATTTTGGAAGTGAAAATTCATTGAGCATGGACCGACTCATTTCATGGAGTGTCCGATTCTTCCTTTCGGCTACTCCATTTTGTTGAGGTGTCCTTGAGCCGAAAAATTGTGACTATATCCCTTGGTTTTACAAAAGACTCTAAATTTTCCATCAAATTCTCCACCTCGATCACTTGAATAGACTTAATAGTATCTTCCTTTTCATTTTCAATAAGTCTACACAACTTAACAAACTCATTAACGACATCGCTTTTATTTGTAAGAAATAGAGCCCAAGTATATCTAGAAAAATCATCAACTATAACAAAAGTGTAATGTTTTCCACTTAGACTAGCCGTACCAATATTCCCATACAAATCAAGATGAAGCATTTGTAGGGGTTTGGTAGTGGAAATTTCATTTTGGGCTTAAAACTACTCTTAACTAATTTGTTCTTTTTGACAAGTGTCACATAAGCCAAGATTTTCAAAATTCAATTTGGGTAGTCATTTTACATGTTGGTTTTTGTAGATAGTTTGCAAATTTTTGTATCCAACATGTCCAAGCCGCCTATGCCATAAACTAGTTAAATCATTATTGGCGACAAGACAAGAAACATTTTGACTAACCAAATCACTTGTACAAATTTTGTAAAGATTGCCTTTTCTAATTGCTTCACAAATAATTTTATCATTTTTGGAAATAAGGCATTTTTCTTTATTAAAAACAACATTATAATTTGAGTCACAAAGTTGGCTAACACTTATCAAATTAAACTTAAGCCCTTCTACTAAAAGAACACTACTAAGAGAAAAAAGAGTTACCAATTTCTCCATTTTCAAGAATTTTTCCTTTGCCATTGCCGAACATGACCATACCCTCTTCTTGGAACTTGATTTTGGTAAAAAGTTCTCTCTTCCGGTCATATGGCATGAACATCCGCTGTCCACGAGCCATTTTGAATCTTCCATTGTTGTTATAGCCCCTATAACATACAAAGGAATTATTTTTAGGTACCCTATAATTTTGGGGTCCATGGGGTTAGCCTTAAGACCTTTGGGTCTCCAATAATAGCTAAAATTATTCTTCAATTTACAATTGCTAGCATAGTGTCCATTCTTACCACAATAAAAACAAGTAATAATACGAGAACTACTAAAGACGTACAAAGGTTGGACCTTGGTCATTTTTCTTAAAAGCATTTTGAAAAGGTTTGTAACCAAGTCCTAATTTAGAATGCTCACCTCTTTGTGCATCTAAATTTTTGTGACTTTATCCGTACTTAAATTGAATCGATGCATATCCTTTTTCAAATTTTCAATATCATTTGTGAGCGTTTGTTTTTCGGTTTCAAGAGTACGGACCATAGTAAGAGTAATATCATGAGCCTTATCAAGAGAATCATAAGAAGTAAATAATTTATCCTTTTCTAGTTTAAGCTCTTTATGCTCCTTTTTCAAATTCTTGTATTTTACAATCAAATTTTGAAACTCATTTTACAATTCATCAAAATCACATTGTAATTCATCAACTAGGAAGAAGATGAAGTATTAGAGCGCACCTCGGTATTTTCATCGTCTATGGCCATAAGACCATGTTCGGATTCTTCTTCCTCATCGGTTGTTTCAAGTAATTCATCCAAAGTTTTGACATCCGCATTTAACGCCTTCTTTTTCGGAAAAGGCTTTTTCTTCTTTTGTTCCTCTTCCGCTAATTTTGGGCAATCGGCTATGTAGTGCCCGTATTTTCCGCATTTGAAACAAGAATTGTCTCTAGGCTTTCTTGCTTTATTTTTGTTTATAAATTTTGCAAATTTTCTAACAAGAGCCGCCGTTTCTTCATCATCCTCATCACTAGCATAATAAATATTATTAGAAGAAGATGCTAAGCCTTTAATAATATTTTGCGTGCCCCGGTTTAGAGGTGGATGATTGAGAATTTTTCCTCTCCTTGAGATATACTTCATAAATGAGGAGGTTCCCAATGAGCTCATCAAACTTGAGTGTCTCAAGATTTTGAGCTTCCGTGATTGCCGTCACCTTTTTGGACCATGAGCCGGGAAGGGCGTTCAATACCTTGGTCACCTTGTCTTCTTCGGAGATGACCTTTCCAAGAGCCACAAGAGGATTGGCAATGTTGTCAAGCCTTTCCACCATTTTTGATATGCTTTCACCATCATGCATATTGAAGTTTTCAAAGTCTTTCACAAGCATTTTTTTTCTTGCTTGCTTCACTTTCTTTGTGCCCTCATAGATGGTTTCTAATGTTTCCCAAACTTTATGTGCCGACCTTATGCCTCTTATATGATTATACTTTCGGTGGCGGTAAGAGAGCAATGCAAAATATTTAAAGCCTTACCATTTAGAGAGCTTGTCATTTTCATCGAACTCCTTGAAAGGTTTAGGAGTCGTGGTGTCGCCCTCCAATTTTGGTTGGTTGATCAACTCCTTCAATGACCACATTCCAAATGTCAAACCCACACCCTTGTAAAAAGCACTCCATACGGTCTTTCCAAAATGCGTAGTTGTTGGCGTCGAATAGTGGTGGCTTGTTGGTGGAGGCGCCTGGTGAGGTAGCTTTCGTTATTAGCCATGGATCTTTCCTCTTTACTCGGAACGAGCTAGCCAAAGAGTTTGGCTTTGATACCACTTGTTAGTCCAGTGGCTACAATAATCTAGAAGGGGGTGAATAGATTATGCCGATTTTTAACAAATCGCCCTCTTTTTCGAATGAACATGTAATTGACAAGAATGTAAATGCGGAAATTAAACAACACTCGATGATTTATAGTAGTTCAACCCACCTGTGAGCCTAATCTACTACCACCCCTGGTATATCCGAAGTGGATTTCAAAAAGAAAAAAGATTTTATTAATTACCACAATTAATACAACACCACCTTTGAAGATTACCACAATCTTCTTACAACACCTTCAAGGAGATTACCACAATCTTCCTTCAACACCTATGAAGAGTACCACACTCTTCAACACCTAAGATCACCCAAGTGTGTTCTTACCACAAGAACACTAACAAGGATATCTTGTTTTGGATGATAGAAAAATTCAAGATTACAACTCAATAATTGAAGTATACAAACTTTGAGTGCAAGTGTAATCAAGAAGGAAAAGCCTAGACCTCAAGATAGTGCAAGTGCAAGAACTAGGCTATTACAACAAGAGTATAAAAATAAAAGCTTGAGAATTTGCATTTCTTGTTGTGTATTTTGCTTGTATGTGTTGTGTATTTGTGTCTTCAATTCATCCTCTATTTATAGGAGAGTCTTCAAGATTGGATCTCCAACATAGGCTCCTCCTTCTTCACTTTTGTCAACAAAAAGAGGATCACAAGATGTAGAAATATTGTACAAAAATCAAAAGTAAATCTTGATAAAGATTTCAAATGACATGATTTTGCTTTGTCACAAAAATAACATAGGGCGACCGTTGCCTGTTTAAGATTTCGAACGTTTGAAAAAGATAGTGTGATCCATTCTGGTCGAAAGGGGGTCGACCGGTCGATCGGGGTGCGACCGGTCGCTTAGGGTGCGCGACCGATCAGCCCCTCGGGACCGTCCCCCTCTTCATTTTTTTTGACTTCAATGACGCTCGCTTTCAAGTTTTCTTTCTTCAAGTACAGTCGACGCTTTGGGCGACCAGGCCGACCTCCAATCTTGAAATGTTGTCCGATTTTTATCAAAAATAAACTTCAAGAAATACTCCAAAAAATTAGTAAAAACATTTTAAATCACTTGGGAGTATTTGGACAACATTTATAAACATTGTTTTGGTGTAAAAACCAATTATCATAAAAACATTAAATATGTTGTCCAATATTTTATCGAATAATAAACTCTAAGAAATACTCCAAAAATAGTAAAAACATTTTAAAACATTTAGGAGTATTTTGGACAACATACATAAACATAGTTTTGGTATAAAAACTCATTTAAACATAATCATCAAAATCTTGATAAAAACATTTATCTAACATTGTCCTCTTAACTTTGATTTTCAAGTCGATGTAGATAAATTGGAAGCTTTATGAACCAAGCTAAGCGACTCATCAACTACTCCACTTGTCTTTCATTCATGTAATTCATCGTGAAGCTATGAAGGCTATGTGAATTGTGGCTCGAGGAACCTGGCCCATATTCCATAGGCGACATCGACCATCAAGTCGATACTTGAGTATGTGCTAAAAGAACAAATGACAATGCATGCCATTCGGAAATCCTTAAGAAATAGACGCCCTTCATTTAAATTATATCTTTAAGTTATTTTTGTTATTTCTTCTTTCAAATTTTACACTCGTGTTCCTTTGCTACTTGATAGGCTTGTGATCAAGACCTTTTCCTTTCTTTTTATATATATTTCCATTTATTTCAAAAAATATCCAAAGAAAAATGTGACTTTCGATTGTTCTTCGTCGCACAATGAGTATATCCTCCTTAAGGAACCTCGCCAAACTCGGTGTCGTGAGATAAAACCACATTTATGTTGCCATATCTTGATCATTTTTCTTACAAAGGTCTCTTGTGAGACGGTGTCGACCATGAGACCGTGAAACGGTGATACTTTTACTATAACAAGTGATACTTTTAGTGTAAAAAGTGATATTTTATCTACATATACTAATTTAAGTGTAATTTCACAAGTATCACGTTTTACATTAAAAGTATCATTTTTTGCACTAAAGATATCACCGTCTCATGCGGGGCGGACCTTTAATTTGTAATTGAAAGGGGCGATTCACGGATGAGTAGACGCGGTACCTACACTGTTCGGATCTTGATGGACATATTGGTAATTTTTCTTTCGGGTTTGGGAGGATTATGTTAGTTGCGAGTAATAAGTATAATTTTTTGTTGGGTTTGGAATGAGTACGACGGTTTTCGAGATACTTTATCGCTAACGCTAACAGCTTAAAAATAAATTATCAAATATTTATATATATTATAATTATATTTAAACATGTTGTCTTTGCATTAAAAATTACATCAATATGCATAGTTAAATATTTTAAAATACATCATTAAATTCTAATCAAGATTTATATTCCATAATTTTAAATATTATGATATATATCATGACTCAAACGATAGTTTATTCAAACTTAAATGTAATAGCCATGAGTTTGTGTAGTTTACAACAAATTTTTGATCAACAATTTGGGTTAGAATAAAAAAATACTAAAATAGTAAAATACTACATATATATATATATATAACTAAATAATATATGTATAAGTAGTGAAAATAAATTTTTTTTTTGGGGGAGGAAGGCCCCACTAAACCAAAGGGTGCGTCCGTCCCCGATCTCGCGTATTTTCACCGTCTCACATAAGTTTTTGTATCTTTATCGGTTAACGTTTCATTAAAATAGTTTTTATTCCCAAAATTTCTTATCATTATTAATAGCACACTTTGATTTTTTTTTCTTTTTATTAAAGAAGCAAGTCTCTATCGACCGTCGATGGATCTAATCCGCCGACAATTCTCAATCCCTACCCGTTTTGGGTATATGGGTTAAATTACAATAGCCTCTTCTCCCATCTCTCTCTCTCTTAGTCTCTTTCTCTCCATCCCATTCGTTTTGTATCTGTTTCGAAAAAGTCTATTTCACAAACATCTTGTATTTCTGAAAGATTCAGATGAAGAAGAATGCACTCGATGATATTAATTAAAATCAACATGTAAAGTAATTAATATCTTAGCACTAGCAGAACCCACTTCGACGGATCGTGCAACTCCAAAAATGTGATTGTGTGTTCCATGGGTAACAAGCCAATGCTCTTCTTTTTCATTCAATTAATCTTGTAACTTTCTCATTTGCTGAATTCTATTGTTTTTTGCTGCACAAACACCATTTCTCTCCAGAAGCAGCTTCACAAGTTGCTTCTGTTCTAACCCGCATCAAAAACTCGGAAAAATCCGTGATGACAAGTGTACAAATTTATACCCGAGAAGAGGTATAAGCCGCGGCTAGAAGTGTTGGAAATGTTGGAAAGTAAGAATATGATTGAAAGTTGGCCTGGTGTTGCAACAAGTTCTATGACAAGTATTAATATCAGCTAATACTTTTATAGAAAAATACTAATACATTTTATAAGAAAAACTAATACTTTCAGATAACTACTAAAATATTATCTAGGAAATTACTAATACTTTTTCGAGAAACTACTAATACTTTTTCGAGGGACATCTAATACATTTTGGGAGAAAAATTTAATTATATTTAGGGAAACTACTAAAAATACTCCAGGGAACTACTAATACTTTTTCGAGAACTACTAACATTTTTTTGAGGATCGCTAATACATTTCGGGAGTATATTCATGAGAAATACTAAAAACTTTTCAAATTTACTAATACATTTGAGAAGAACTCGCTAATACTTTTTAGAAGGATGGCTAATACATTTCGAAGGATTATTAATACATTTCGGAGAAAAATTTAATTATATTCAGAAACTACTAAAATATTCTCTAGGGAACTACTAATACTTTTTCGAGGAACTACTAATACTTTTTTGAGGGATCGCTAATACATTTCGGGAGTATATTAAGGAGAAATATTAAAATACTCTTCAGAACTACTAATACATTTCGGAAGAATCGCTAATACTTTTTAGAAGGACGGTAATACTTTTCGAATAATATCGTTACTGGGGTGGTCAATGAAAACTACTAAAACACCACTGCTAATATTACGGAAATGACATCGGATCCGCGGGTCAAATTATTTAACGGAGGCACTGTTAGACGGTCCCGACGAGCTTTTGTGTTTATTAAAAAGTCTTTTATCATTTGTAAATCGATTGTTTTTAATGAAAGTAGCCGACGATTTTTCAGAAGGAATTCTTTTTCCATACGGTAATATTCTTTACGTTTATTTCCAGTTACAATAGAAATTGCTTATCCACCCTGGAAACTAATCTTATTTTTACAACACAATTCTTCTTCCTCAAGTACCCTGTCCTCGTTACGAGAAAAGAAAGAAAAAAAAAAATCTGCTGCTGAAGTAAATCTGTCGAGAAAATTTCCTTAATTAGTGAAAATTATCAAAGAAAATTTTCAGCAGCAGGAGATGGGGAGCAGAAGGATAGAATCGTCCAACTATAGAAACCCATGTTTAACAATGCATCAACCTTGGGCTTCTTTACTTGTTTATGGCATCAAACGAATTGAGGGAAGATCTTGGCCTGCCCCTATTAGAGGTACAACTATATTCAATTCTGAAGTGTTTTCAACACCCTTTTGCTTATTATTTTGTTATATTGTTTTTTTTCCTATAATTATCTGAATTTTGACCTTGCTTAAATTTGTGAGTTTAAGGGTTTTTGGCTGTTTTAGTTTTCAAATTTGTTTATTTTTTGAAGGGTTCGTTTTTTTTCTTGTTTTTCCGGAACTTAATGCTGATTTCTGTTATTTGAATCTCACGCGTATAGAAAGTTTCAATTTTTTTTTTAAATGCTTGTGCTGTTCTTATATGCTCTTGGATGTTGTCTACTAGTACTGATAAGCGAAAATAAATTAATAATTTTGAGACAATTTTATAGAGCTTTGCTGATGGGGAAGCAATAGTGACATTAAGAACTGCTGCATTTGTCTGGTGAAAGATATATGTTTTTGCACCTCTTTGTTGATTTGAGTACGAGGAAAGTTGTGTTATACATGTGTCTGTAGTTGAAAGATGATCCTCTGTACGAGAGAACAAAAAATATTCGTTTTTTTGTTCGGGTGGTGGGGGTTGAAATTAGGCTTTGGTTCTCTGTGCTTATGTTAATTATCAGCCAAAGCGAAAGCAGCTTTTTAAGTGTGAGAAAGCTATGATTTTGACCATGATTTCAATATCTTTCCTAATTTTTGTGCAGTGTAATATGAGTTTGGGCATAGGAGATTCCTTTTCACCTTACAGGATAATTATATGGCTTGCTATGAGTTTTTGAGTTTTTGATTCATTGGTTGAAGATCAAACTACTTTACCTACTCGATGAAACTCTTGTCGTAACTTGGCGTAATAAAGCAGACACTGTCAATGTCCAGCTAACTAACATTAGTTAATGTATTTAATACTACTGTCTACTGTAGATTGTATAGCCATCTTGTAGGATGGAATTTTTATTCATTTAATGATTTCCAAAATTGATAAGATTGTATCTTACCCAACAAAATTGATATGATTCGAGTATAAAAAAGATATATAGGCGTACGTGTACATTGTCATGCTTACTGACATTTATTAGCAAATAATTTGAATCTGTTGATGTAGAATGTGGAAGAACCTTTTTGTCTCTTTATATGGTGTAAGGCATGTCTAACAAATGATGTTCTGTTGTGGAACTTCACTTGACAACATTTTATATGGTCAAAATACTGGACTTTATAAAAAAGTTCCGTTTGACACTTATTATTTGTTTGTCTTTAGGGTTGAATTTAGACTAGAATGACCCAAGCATGGCTAGTAATGTCTTGAGGTCTGGTAGCACTAATGCTTTACTTATTTCTAATTACTATCCAATTTCTGGACTCGGGGTGAAATATCCCATTTTTTAACCGCACTGCAGTTGCAATCTAACTTTCTCTGTTAATCAAAATCATTAAGCTCCAGAAAACTTAAACGAGTCATTTTGGCTGACTTTGATCTAATGTACTTAATGAGTTTGTTGTGTGTTTATCATGTCATATATGTTGTGTGTGTATAATGACATGCAAGTATGTGTATGTAGATTTTTGATCGGTTTTAATAGTACATCTGTCTTTTGTTTTCCTTCTAAAGGACGTCTTTGGATTCATGCTGCTGGTAAGGTCCCAGAACCAGAGACAATCAAAGCGATGGAGGATTTTTACAGGGAAATCTATGCAATGAATGGAGTAACAGATCTCAAGTTCCCGAACATTACCCTGTCTCCAGACTTCTAGGTATCAAATTATATGTCAATGTAAATATGTTTGCTATCTGAAGTAGCAAACATGGTAGTTATGTGAAGATGGAACCACATGCTATGATCTTTCTTCCATTTGGAAATTGCACGTCCCAGTACCACAGAAAGGGATAATTGCAAAACTACCGTTTAGCCTAAATACCAGGAAAAAAACCCAGTTATTTTTCAAAATTACGAATACCCTCTTGACATTTGTTTCTATTCTATAAATTGCACCCGCAGGGAGGGGTATTTGTTAGGTAAATAAAGACCTTTATGGGTGTTTGTAACACCTCAAGGGTGGTATTTGTGATTTTGAAAGATGACTGGAGTTTTTTGTGATTAGGCTAAATGTCAAGGGTAATTTTTGTAGTTATCCCTTGTAGAAATGATATACATATGGCATATTTGTATTCTAATTGTTATGTTGATCTCTTTGATGTCTCCATTTAGAACCAACATTTTTTGTCTGCTTTGGCTGTGAATATGACATTGAGAAATTTGACCGCACAGCTGGGGTAAAAAAATAAGTGACTTATGTGACTGCTTTTGTGCATGTTTGGGAGCACTTATGCCAAAGTCCATTTAGTAAATGGACTTCTTAATAAGTGACTTTTCAAAAAGTCTCCAATTGTAACTTCTATGGAATGGACTTTTTGGAGGAGTGACTTATCCAAAAGTCCATTCTAACTTAATCACCAAACATCAAATATTTTTGAAATGGACTTTTGGATCCAAAAGTCCATCTCAAAAGTGCTCCCAAACAAGCACAAAATATCTTCCTCTCTAGCTGCTCAAAAGCTGCCACAAATTGTTCAAACAGGCATGGCTTGTTAACTAACTTTAAATTTCATTTTTAACAGGTTGTGTTGATGTCGTCGGTTGTGTTACTTGTGAAGAGCTAGTAAGCTGGGAAGATATACCTGCATCGGTGAACACCTACAACATTAAATTGATATTGGTATTGGTCTAATTTACTATTGACCAAACGACATATTTTATGCTCATATATTCCGAATTTTTCTACCACAGGTGAGACTAGAAGGGCAAACAGCTTTTTGTTGGCTTTGTGAGCAACCTCAGGTTTCCTTCCTAATTTCTTTCTTAAATTTAAGGACTAAATTATATATGATTACTTTAGTTTTTTGGGTAAATTACAAAACTTACCCATCTTGTTTTGCCTAATTACGAAAAATCCACTTATCTTTCAATATTTTTCTTTTTTTCCTTTTTTTTGTAATTAGACTGAACCTCAAGGGTGTTTTTTGTAATTGACCCTAATTAGTCCATTGTTTTACTTTTGGAACTACTTAGCTGGTATTTTCTTGATCCACAAAATAAACATTTCATTTGCACATTCCTAAATAATGACATATCAATAAATTCATGCAGAGGCTAATAGTGCCATTTGAAATGCGGGGGTACCAAAGAGTTTATAATTTGGAAAGAAAGGTAACGGCAAAAACCAATTTGTTCATTTTCAGTTCAGCTAATTTTCTGATTTATTTGACCATCATCCGTCTTCTCAAAATGTGGCTAGATATATGAAGCGGCTGTTAGAGGTCTTTCGTCCGTTAAAGCTCCACAACCAGTGAAATTCCCGCTTCCAGATCCACGAGATCCTTTCTCTTTGAAACCCGGTTCACTTGCGTCTCGCTCGAATTGCTCTAGTTTATCTCAAGAGGAAAAATCACCGAGCCTTGTGGCAGCAATTGCTGGTGCCAGAGCAGCTGCAACACAATTTTCGAAGAATAATACGTTCCAACCTCCAACTGGGGACAGTATTGAAGGCAATGAGAAACCTGCGTCCTCAACGATTCACCATTCTGATGCGAGTTAACCGAGTTTTTTCAGATAAATTCTTTTATTTTATTTTATGGGCTTGGATGCTCAGTCACCTTCTGTCTTCCCAGTGCAGAAACATGGCTGTAGGGGCAGTGCATATGTATATATCTGGTTATTAATTTGGGATAATTACGAAAAACTGCCCCGGAGGTTTAGTCTAGTTACATAAAAACCCAATTATCTTTCAGAATTACAAACACCCCCTTGACATTTGTTTGTGTATTACAAGTAGCACCCTCAGGAGAGGGAATTTGTTAGGAAATACAAACCTCAAGGGTGTTTGTAACATTTTAAGGGGGTATTTGTAATTTTGTAAGATAACTGGAGTTTTTTTGTAATTAGGCAACATTTTAGGCTAGTTTTTGTAATTATCCGTATTAGTTATGTGATATTTGTTTTTTTAGGAAGAAGTGGCTTTGTACTAACTCTTAAAAACAATAAACGGACTGTTCGATCCTTGAGAAGGAATGTAAAATATTGAACACCATAATTGACAATAACATCTTTCGATCTTTTGACTCTTGGATTTGTGGTCGAAAAGAATTTTTTTCCTGCATAGCTAGCTTCAGAATGCTTCAGTTTTACGTCATCCCTCATCATTTTCTTTTGCTGCTATCATGAATTAATATGACTGAATGTAGCATAGAGTTGTGCTTCTTTTTAGCAATTTTTGACCTTTTGTTTGAATGTCAAGTTCTACTCTTGAATGGCATAGATTGCAGACTATTTCCAACGAAAATGGATGTTAGAAAGAGACTTATGTAGGAACTTTCAAATTTGTAGGCTAAGATAGCTTGTAGAAGGTAAAATCATAGCAGAGGGATGTTGAAGTTTCAAATTGGTTCCGCTTAGCCATTCGAGGGATTTGGATGTAGCGCAAGTGGTCAAAGGGAGTGTTATTGGGCAAACAGATACAATTATTTCCTTAAAATGTTGCAAACACCCTCTTGAAGTTTTAATTAACCAAACAAATGCTTCCTCTTATGGGTGCAGTTTGTAAAAAAGAAACAAATGTCGAGAGAATATTTTTAATTTTAAAAGATAACTTATCAAGTTTTTTGTAATTAGGTAAAACCTCAGCAGAAGCTTTTGTAATTAACCCAACTAGTAATTCATCCCGTGCGTTGCACGTATATTTTTATTTTAATATTATTTTTTTATAATATTTATTAACATGAACTGATATTTACTACTTTATTTTAGTAGTAATATTCATATAAGGTTATTAAAAACAAAAATTTATCTATCAATTTTATATTTCAAAATTATAACCCTAAACCCTAAACCCTAAACTTAAATGTCTAAATTCAACTCGTTCAAAATTATCCCTCAATTTATGCATGTCTCTAAATTATTGTTTTATATATCCCTTTCTTTTTCACACACCTCTCTATAAACAATTATATATAATTTGTGAGACATGTATTTTTATATTGTACTGCATCTTTGAAAAAATGAATACTTCAATATCATAGTAATCCACTATGATATTGATATAAACGTTAGTAGTATTAACATAAAGTTTTACATCAATATCATAGTAATCCACTAAAAAACGCATTTAACATAAACATGATATAACTCAAATAGGGTATAGAAATAGTACAATTGATATCAATATTCATTCTTTGACATTTATTTTCAATAGATGTATGTAAACCCCATGAGTTTTCTCATTTTGATCAACAAATGATTAATGTGAATCACTCATCAAATAAAAGAAATGATAAAATACACGAAAGTTTGACAATCCAAAAATTTTTAATCGAAAGTTTATTTTAAAATGTAACACCAATCGATTTATCCTAAATAAATGATTATATAATTAATTTTACAATAATTCATTTAATGGCATTGGTTGACAATATAATTATTAATTATCATATATTGATTTAACAACACATTATTTTCAAGTTACAAAAATCTTTCTATTGACTTACCAAAGCAAAACACCGTCGCTTTTGGATAACTCCAAAACATATATTGGTCGCTAGATATTGATTATTTCATCTTCCAATATTGATTTACCAAAGTAAGGAACCAACAATTCTATGATTGTTTTCTAAAGTTATAGTTAATAAACTATAAAAAATACCAATTGATTAAATGTACCAATTAAGTATTTATATGATTGATTTTATAGGACAATTGTAGTATTGATTGATCATGTCAATTATTTAACATCAATTTGATTAGTTTTATTAATCTCATATCAAGATATGAAATAGATATATACAATTTTCAAACAATCAAATATTTGTTACCATTTTTAGTTTTGTAAATATTTTAATTAGTTGTTTTCCTTAATTAAGGTAATATATTGTTGTCCAATCATAAACTTGTGCACCCTTAGAAATTAAAGAAAAAAACTCCCATTGACAATTGTTGTCTTTTTTAAGTTAATATATTTTTCTAAATTAACAAATATTTAATCATAAGGTACGATTTTCTTAATTTGTGTTAACTTTCTTGTCAATTATCCGTTGTGTGTAGCATAGTCAAATTCGATTAAAAATATAAATGGATACTCTCAATTGTTTTACCAAAGGATTAGTTTTACAATTCTTTCAATCAATAATTGATGGTATCTACAGATTGAATAAATAAAATAATAAATAATTATTGTATCTATAGTAATGATTATAATCAATTATTGACTTTCCAAATCAAAGCACCGCTAATTTTGGATAACTTCAAAACATGCATTGGTTAGGAGAACATTTGGATTGATTTATCCAAAACTCGTGTCTTATTTTATATCTTTTCTTTTTTTATTCTTTTTTTGTTTTTGATTGAGTTGCCTTTAGTTGTATCATATATATACTAATTTTATTCAATAGTAATTAGAGTTATTAATTATTCTTGATTAATCAAATTATCATCAAATTTAACACCAACGTTGATTAGTGGACCAATTAGAAGATGATTCATTTTTCTAGATCAATTTAATTACTATTTGTTCACACTTCAAAAATACCAATATTTCAAAAACAATACAATAAATAAATATTGCAACAACAATTGAATCAAGATGAAATAAAAATCCGGACATTCCTTAAAAAAGCATGATATAAAAATCAAACATCTTATTAATAATAAAATATTTTCGAAATCAACCATAAAAAGTCCATAATCCAAAATCAATTTAAATATAAATGTAATTTCACAGCAGAAAAAAAAATATTTCAATCAATATGAAAGATATATATATATAATATTTCCGAGCAATAAATATTTGTTACCATTTTGAGTTTTATAAATCTTTCAATCAATTGCTTTTCTTAAGTTAATATGTTGTTGTCCAATTATATAATTATACTCCCTTATAAATGCAAAAAAATGCCACATTGACCAATTATTGTCTTCTTATTAAAAAGTAATACATTATAAATTTTCTAGATTAATAAATCTTTAATCTTAAAATATATTGACAAAAAATATGTTAGTATGAGAAAAATAAAAATAAACATATCATACAAAAACAACTTAAAAAAATACAACAAAACCATCAAGAATAATAAAAAAAGAAACTCACCAAATATTGTCCGTACATATCTACAATATAGTTTATATAACAACTCATTTTTATTGCGTAATTCGAGTTCAATGTCACGATGTTAGTTGGACACTTGATGAAAACGGAAATAGAGAGGAACATGAAGATGAAACCATATTTGGTGGTTTTGCTTTCAATTTAGGATCAACAATATCAAAGTGTTTCTCTAATGCAATTTAAGTAGTATAAATATAAGAGGATTTAGCATAAATAATATCATAAATAATAAGATGCCAAAATAATCAACACAAAATCAATTGTTAATTCAATGGTGAAAGATACATAAAATCATAATTCGTCTATTTTAACTATTATTAAACAATTTCGGAAAGTTTGAATAGTCATCGATATTTAAAACTTGGTTAATTAATATTATATTGTACAAAAATTGCATTGACACCATTGAAACAAATAAACAATATATTTGATGAAAATATGATGTATAGAATCAACACATCATTGTAATATATATTTAAGAAGAACTGACATATACTAATATCAATTATGGTGAAATACTATTTATAATTTTTAAAATCTATATATTATATATAGAGAGAATTGATATCGTAGACTCACTTTTGGTATAAAGTAGGAATACCAATAAATAAAATTTTTCTAATTTTTATACATATAAAATAAGAATATCATTTTAGGAATACCATTTATAATCTTTTCTTATAATAATTTCCTAATTTATATAATTACAACGATTTTCTTATAATATTTTCCTAATATAAGAATTTATAATAATTATCATTTTTAATGTTTACAATTGTTTCCTAATATAATAAGCAAAAAGAGCGAGAAAATAAAAGTTCCTGACTTTATTATATATATATGTCGAAAAGAACCTCCTGGTAAAAAACAAATTGGTGTATTAAAAATTTAAAAATTAAAAACTTATAAATTAAACTATTTATTTAGTATATATTAGTATTTACTTCATTATTTTCAAGAAGTTGTGCGATAGTCCTAACCATAACTTTTCCAATCAAGAAATTAGTTGTAATTGAACATAGAGAAATATCGGATATCGTATTTATAGTGCTTGTTCCAACAGACATTTTGGACAATCTTTATCCACAATAAATAAAATTTATCAACATAAAGAATAATAAAATATAATGTAAATACTAAAAAAATAATAAAGTAGGCACCTTGTTACAAACTGCTTAATCTGACGATCATCTCCATTTACAATTATCTTAGTCACATTATAAATATTTGTAACATGTACCTCTTCTGTTGATGAAGCATTAGAATACACAATTCACTAAAATACACTCAATAGAAAACTTATTCATATTAAAATACCTTTGTATTCTTTAACTCAACAAAACTGCAGAGCAACAACAATAGGCGAAGCAGAACCATCACTCAAATAAGGGAGTATTTTGTCAATGAAATCATCCCAAAGAGTATATGTGAGTCTTATCCCCTAATTCAAGCAATTTAAATTAACAATATCATACAATTATAAATTTAAGGGATATGTAAATTATGTACTATCTATAAATACGCAGCTTAGCATATATTTACTCTAAATCCTAAAGATCGATATCCATAACCCTTTTTCCTTCAAATGATCTTGCGGAGTGGTTGAAAAGCCACCACTTTTCCTATGACATCTGTAGTAAAAATATGTTTTAAGATGTATTGACAAAAAAAAAAAAGGGTTAAACTAATCAATTTCTGAGTTCTTGTTCTACAAATTCAACTATAGTTGTTGTTATTATTATAAAGACTATTTATAATAAAAATAATTTAACAATGCACATACTTATAAGAGAAGTATGCATTTCATGAGGAAGATTCATAATCTCGTCAAAAGATTTGAAATCATATAAATCATACGGAAATGAATCATCTGAATATTTCTCTACTATTGTACGTCCACGAAATTGAACTTGAAATTAGAGGAGCTTGTCTTGAATTTGTTGGTATCTTTGGAAGAAGTTTCGACACAAAAATTTAATATAATTACAATTTGTATTTCGATATATAATTGGACAATATAATAAATCATTATAAGGAGGTAGAAGTTTAATTTATTTTTTTTTTTTTTTTTTTTTTATGGAAAAATAGGGGACATATCAAAATATAGGTAACAGGAATGTAACAATGCAATAATTACTTAAAAACAAACAACACCGAAGTTTCTATCAAGAATAACACTAAAAATGAAACCAATGTGAAATAATTACCCCTAATACTATTAAATTAATGTCACAGGTTGTTGTATAAAAATCATCGCCATAGGAAGTATTTAATAACTGGAGATGTCGAACGAAGAAATTTTGAAGATCAAGTTTTCCCACTTCTAGAAGGCATAGACCTAGTGACATGCAAGTTAGTTTGTAAACGGTGGCGGGAGATTGCTCAAGACGATATTTTAATGCTTATGTGCAAAATGATAGCCATCGATCTACAAACAGTCTTCTCCTCCTACTTTGTCTTTATCACAAGCTATTTAAAACTTTTTTATAAACTCCAACACAAAGAAAACCCTTATTCCACCAAGGTTGTCCTTCAACGACTTGAAGTTTTATATTGACATTTGGGCCGAAGAAAACGTTATTTTTTCAAAATTGGTATCGAGCAAATTTTTTAAAAACAATATATATCTAAGTGTATATTTAAATTAAGTGGTATAAAAAAATACAACAAAAATAATAGAAAATAAAAATATAGTGTATATAAAAAATAATACAATATAAGGAATACAAATAATATCTAAACGTCTATAAGAAGCAAACAATAATTACGTAAAATACAATGAATGTAACAAAAAATATGTTAGCATGAAGAATAATAAAAAAACAAACAAATCATACAAAAAAAAACTTAAAAAAAATACAACAAAACTATAAAAATAATAATAACAAAAGAAACTCACCAATTCTTTTCCGTACAAATCTACAATATATTGTATATAAAAACTCTTCCTTATTGCAGTATTCGAGTTCGATACTGACGGTGTTGGCGGGACACTTGATGAAAATAGAAATAGAGGAGAACGTGAAGATGAAGCCATATTCATTATTTAGGCTTCAATTTAAGATCCACAATATGAGAAAAGTGATGAAGATATGTAGAAGAACAATAAAAGTGATGAAGATATGTTTTAAAATAAATAAAAGTGATGAAGATATATAAAAGAAAATAAGAACTGCGTTTAGTTGTTTAGCTTTAGTTCATATAATTATGGTGGAAAACAATTACCATATATATATATATATACACGTCTTATAATGTAATTATCTTTAATTATATTACAATTATCTTCTTATAATACATTCCTAATATAAGAATATATAATAATTATCATTTATAATTTATAAGAATTACCATTTATAATTTATAATAATTACCATATATGATGTTTAGAATTTTACCTAATATAATAACCGTAAAGAGCGAATTTTTTTCCTGACTTCTCGCTATTATATATATATATATATAGATAAAATATGAAAACTAAGTCATATACACGTTAGCCATTGTCAAATCTTTTTCAACAATAAAGTTAGTTAAAAATCTTTCATAAAATCGAAATGAAAATTCTATTTTGCTTGGTATCCCAAAAGATTGACTAATCTTAAAAAATAAAAATGGTGCAAAATCATCATTTAACACGTGTCTAATTTTGATAGTTCCAACTTCCAATACACTATAAAATGCCATGTTGATCAATACTATTTTTGGCACCATCAGGCTCAAAAGATGGCTAATTACAAGCAATATTTCCTAGCCATTTTCCTTTCCATGCTAATATTCCTTACAAATTCTTCACTTGCTCAGCAAAACCTCCAAAGACAAAATCACAACCCGCTTGGTCACCGGCCGCCGCGGGTGGCGGTTGCCGATCTTGAAAAACCAATGTCAAGAAACAAGCCTCCAAAGGGGAAGCCACCTAAATGTTGTATTGCAATAAATGTTCATATTGTATTTTCGATATTTAAGTATAGTACCAATATTTTTCTCTCGAACGGAGAGTGCTAGGTTTCTCGATGTGTGTGTTTAGGGTTCCGATGGGGGTTCATTTTCCTTTCTTACCTCTTTTACTTGTCTTAGATCCGTTGTTAAGTTTTATCCTCGTGTCTTTATGAGCTCCAAGAATGTCTACCGCTTTTTATTATTTGTTCCATTAATGAGCTCATGTTTCATTGGGTATCTCAAGATTGGGCTCTTGTTTTGTGAAGGTGGTTTCGGTTTTCCATAGTAAATGGTGATCGCTTGATTAATGCTTGAATCTTGGAAATATTATTTAAAAACATTAAACTCTATAAACCAGTTATTTATGTTCATTTGTATTTAGCTTTTCCCGATTTTTCCTGTAGTTTCTTTCTCTCTGTTCTCACTGCTTTTTTTTCTTCTCAAAGTGCTTTGTTCTCCTTGCTCCTTTTATTCTTTTCCTTTGTTGCCTTTCTCGGTGCTTTACGGTGTTTCACTTGCGATTTGTATCTTTGGGGATGAAGGTGGGATTCCCGAGATGGATGGGGATTTGGAAAAGAAACTCCGGAGTTTTTCATTTGTTGGAAGTAGAGCGAGGAAGGGCATTGAGTGGTGGATAAGGATATTGAGGATAGCAAAGAGGAATGTGCTCGTAGTCTCTTTGGGAAAGTTCTCGGGGAATAAAAAGGTGGACTTTACCTAAGCATTAAGAAAATAATAAATGGGATCTCGCCCATTGAAGAACATTTTGTTCTCGTGAGAAATACGTTTCAATAAATTTCAATTTATTTTTAACTCCCAAATGGACAAGAAAGAGTCATTCAAGGAAAATTGTGGTCTTTCGACAACAATTTCTTGTTCTTAGGAATGGAAAGATGGGGTTGATATGAATATGGAGAACTTTTCATTCATTGATATGTGGATCCGTGGTATGGGACTTACCAATGCGCCGGATAAGCTCGATGTGGGATTAAAAATTGGGAAAATCTTCTCGGGGACTAAGGATATTTTTATTCCGCAAACCGGGAGTATAAAGGCGGTATCTCAAGATTAATGTGGCGGTGAAATTGAAAACCATTATTGAGAGGTACTATGTTGAAGCTTAAAGGAGAGTCGCAGTGGGTTAATTTCAAGTATGAAAATCTAATTGGGTGTTGCTACTGCTGTGGATGGATTGGACACCATGAACGACAATGTGCGGAAAGGAGATTGGATATTTCAAACAGTAATCTTAGGGAAGGAGATATGGGGATTGGTTAAAAGTCGAGGATCTTAGTGGGGGATTCAGGTTGGGCAGAGCTACCCTAGTCAAAGCCCCTTCATCCCCTTCAAGATCGATTTCTAGCAGCAGTAAGGAGGAAGAAAAAGAAAATTCTACTCAGTTGGGAGAGAATGAAATGAGAAGAAGCAAGGCTATTGGAAAAGTGCTTATAGAGACTCGAGGTTATGCAGATTGCTAGGATTATGTTGTTGAGAATACTTTGCAAAACTACACCGTGGTGGAGACCTTCAAGAAAGCGCCTACTATCGTAGCCGTCCCAATTTCCCGTCGATGTTCTCCTCGAAAAGGGGCTAAAACAGAATCAAACATCAACTTCAAAATCCCCAAGTAAGATTGACGAGAATCACTCTCAAAGATGTGTCTAACTGGGAAATCTGGAGGAGATCATGAGTATTCTCAAAACTCTATCGTAGGTAAATCATGGTCTAGGCTTAGTGCTAGAGGTAGAGGAAGGGGCCATGGCAAGAGAGCAAAGTGGAGAAAGTAAATATTCAAAGGTGGGGGAAAAGGAAAAATGTTTCTTTGAGTATTGTGGTCGGATGGGAGAGAAGTCTTGTCGATGAAGAAATCTTAAGCAAGAGATAGAGGTCGAAATTAATGTCATGGATTTGGTGGAGGAAGCCAGCCTAAATGGCCCCAAAGTGAATCATGAGAGTATGTGTGTGGAATTGTAGAGGATCGAGGGCCCTCTACAATTTTCCGATTAAAGGAGTCTTAGAAACTTCACCTTCCGTAGTTGTTATTGTTGAGTGAAACAAAGAAGAAAAACTAATTTATTAGAACTGTATGTAAGCAACTTAGACTAGGGGATAGATGGAAATGTGTTGATCCTATAGGTAAGAGTGGAGATCGCTTATTGCTTGGGCTGAAAAATTATAATCCATTAGCTTTTGGTTAACTCTTTTTGCTTTGAAGTTGAGTACAAGAGAGAGGAGAGATGGATAAATCTTGGGCCATCTTGGTCAATGCAAGCACCAATGCCGAGAAAGAGCAATGCAACGGGACTTTTTGATGCAAGCCGGAGTTAAGTGGGGAGATATGTGGTTCCTTGCGGGGGGATTTTAATGATATCCTGCTCAAATCTTGAGAAAAAGGGGGTAAAGTCGTGCCTAGTTGGAGTATTGTGAAGTTTAATGAATTTATTAGGAAAATGGAAATGAAGGAAGTGCCTGCTATAGGAGAGGAGTTCACATTGGGCTAATAATAGATCCGGGAAGGCTTTGTTGAGGAGAGATTGGATAGGTATTTGGTTCAAGAAATTGGTGTATTAAATTCCCTAAAGCTCTTCTCGACCATCGTCTGATCCTCTTGGATGATTTTGCTGAGGTTAATAAAAGAAGACACAAGAGATTCCAATTCGATAAAAAGTGGCTTGATCACCCTGAACTGGAGGATGTTGTGAAAAAAGCCTGGACTCTAAGTGTGAATGGTAATGCCATGTTTCGATTCACCAAGATCAAAACTGCGACTTGATCTTTTGAAATGGAGTTGTTCTATGAACATGAACTCAGCTTCTCATATTGAAAACTTGAAAGTCTCTCTTGGTTCTGTGAGGAACCAGGATGGGGAAAGGGATTGGGAGAAATGGAATTGTCTTAAATCAGAACTTCATGAGGCCTATAAGAAAGAAGAGGTGTTTTGGCTTCAAAAATCCAGAGTTTGTTTGGCTAAAATCGTGGATAAGAACTCTAAGTACTTTCATGTTTGTGACTACACAAAAGAAAGGGTGGGTAACTCGCATCTCTCAAATTGACTAGGGAGGATGGGTCCTTGTGTGTTTCTCGATGATGCTATTAAAAAAGAAATTCTTACCAGAGTTTGTTTACTTCTGAGAACCTACCTTGCAATATGAGCCAGCTTAATGGAATCCCACACTCTATCTCTGATGAGCTGAATCAAAAGCTGATCCTTCCTATCTGTGAAGTGAAATCAAAAATGCACTTTTTGATCTCTATCCACAAAAAGCTCAGACCTTATGGTATGAGTGCCTTCTTTTTCAATACTATTGGGATTTTATCGAGAAAGATATTTGTAGAGTTATTAACTTCTTTAAATCGTTAAAATGCTCAAAAGTACTAACCTAACTCTCATCACTCTTATTCCCAAAGTTAAAAATCCTCTTCTATGTCTCATTTTAGGCCTATAAGTCTCAAATGCAATGTTGTTTATGAAATTATTTCCAAGATGTAGGTCCCAAGGGGTGTAAGTGTAAGGTTTAGAAGGGGGTTGAATAAACCTTACCAAATTTTCGATTTAGTCCTTTTAAATCTACAGAGTTAATTCTACACACCGTGTCCTTGATGGACAATCGAATTAGTCACTCAAGAGAGTTAATCTCTCAACAGACTCACCGAGTACATTGATGGAGTAACTCACCGTTGGCTACAATTTAACTCAATTTGTGGTTTTATTTTCAAATGAAGACTTAACACCCTTAAGTTTGATTAAGCAAAATATTAGAGCTTGATTTAGTAGATTTGTAAATTATCAAATGGATAGCAAATTTATCGCCAGATATAAGCGAGTTAAAAGTGCAGAATGTAAATGCTTTGAAATGTAAATGACACAAGAAAGTTTTTATAGAGGTTCAAGATGGGGTAATTCTTCTACTCCTCTCTTCTCCAACTCCCGGAGGAATCCACTAAGTAATGATCAGTTTACAAAGTGGTAACAGTCCCGTATACAAGTCTTGATCACAATGTACCGACTTGATCCTTAGGGACTCACCGAGACGCCTTGATCACTCACCGCTTCTCGTGACGACTCGGCCTTCTTCACAGGCAAAACGCTTTGCTACTATACTCACTTGCTCAAGCTCTTTGATTTGATCACGAAGCCCTCCAAAAGCTTAAGACTTGGTTCAATCTTGAACCTTTCTACAATCCTTTCTCGGAAAGTAGACCCCTTGTTTTCGATTTTTTCTCTTCAACTGATTGAAGTTCTCTTTCTTCACAGTGAGTGTTGGATTGATGTACTTGAAATGTAGGCTTGAGGATTGAGATTGTTTCAGCTTTTCTAATGTGCTTGTGTATCTCACGTATGTGTCATTCATGCATCCTCTATTTCTCAAACAAACTCCTCAACCTTTTATAGTGAACTTTCAAAAATTTGCCCGTTGAAGAGATAGGCTTATTTTTGAAAGTCACTTTGCGCCGTTGGCTTGCGCTCTTGGAATTGCCATTTCCTCGTATGAATTGTTCTTTCACCTTTTTCGAGTTCGACACAGTGTAGTGCTTCCCATTGGTTCATTCCATTTGCACGCTTCGACCGAGCACTCCGAGAAAGGTGGTGTGGAGATATTACTTGTTTAAGTAAATCTCTTGATTTCTCGGCAACGGTTCTTTTTCGCTTATCTCGACTTGATCGCATTTCCTTGCTTTCCCCTGGTGACTTAGAGTCGCTTCCAATCATCGGATGACTCTTCATCACTTCAACTTGAGACTTGGCTTTTCTTGAGCCGACTTGACCGATGCTCCACTCGCTTGTATCTCACCGCTTCTTCACAGAGTTCCCGTCTACTCCTCTTTGCCATACTCACTGCCTCACACAGAGTCTTCCTTCCATCTTGATTGTCTTCTTGCATGTTAGGGCGTAGTCTGTCTTGACTCGGCCTTGGCCACTCTAATTGTTACAATATATTTTACAAAGAAGAATTGGGAGCTAACTTTCTATTCTAAGTTTTACATGGCATTCATCAAAATCTAAACAATAAAATTCCTAACAATTTCCCCTTTTGATGATGCCAAAACTTAAATCATTAAAAAAATGCAAACAAAGAAGGATACATACGATAGTGTATTGACATAGAATGTATGCATAGAATAGATCTCGTTTATTGATCATATCATTCTGTTTTTTACACAAATCAAGTTTACAGGTGTATCGAGCACATTTTGTCTATACTTTGAAAAATAAAGAATTTTTAGCTTTATTACGTAAGACTTACATTGTATGTATTTACATGATAAAATACACGAAGGGTTGGACATCAACACTTCATCTCCTTCTTCGCCTCTTCTTCTTTCATCTTGTTCATCATCTTCTTCTCTTCTCCTCTTTTTTTCTCGTCGCCAACTCGCTTCTTTTTCTTCTTCTCATATGCTTTCCTGGCAGCTTCATCTCTTCTTATTCTTTCCTGTCTCTCCCGCCATAGCCGAGTTTGTCTCTTGTTTTCTTCTTCTAATCTCTTTGCATACTCGGCGTTAGATTTAGCCACTTTTAAATTTGCTACTTGGTCAAGCCAGCCCAAAGAGATCCCTCCTTTCTTTCCTGGATCTACATATTCAATATTCTTGGGCGAGGCCTAGGTCCAAGCTTCTTCCTCCACTCATCGCTTCTTCCTCTACCTCGGGCGTATACTTTATCTGGGGTCTTCTTCTTTCCAAATGAGTGACTACAGGAGGAGTGACCAAAGAGAGTGATCGCTTAAGTCTCGCCGCTGTCGCCTTCTTCACATAAGGCGAGACCCTTTTCCCAAGACAAGTCCCAAGCTTGAGCCATGGACATATTTGCAAAATATCCTTCATATTCGAGCGTTTTGAATTCGTCAACCGATCGTGGCTCGTCCCGACATCCGAGATGGCATACGTGTCTCTGTCCAACCGAATGCCTCCATGTTCTTTCAAGATGTTCATCACCCTGGCATCCATTCTTCCTTCCACTTCCTTCATCCCCGCTTCAATTGCTTTTCTCTTCTCACCATAGATATAGCAGAGTGTTGGAGTGGCGAGTCACGGGGAGTTTGTCGCTTATAATGTCACCGTGACAGACCCCGTTGGGGGTTTGTGCAATCATCAAGGTCATATCTTTTGATCCTTCCCCCTCAAAGCAGATTTTCCTTTCTTCGCCAAAATTTCCTCACCGATTTTCCTTCTCAAATTGCTCCTTCTCACCGCTCCTTTCTTTTCAAACCTTTCAGATTTTGTCTTTAAGGTATTCCTCTTCCCCTTTTTGGCATCATCAAAGGATAGAGGAACCCTGGGAACATCTTTGGCAAGCATGAAGTCGAGTCTTCGATGGTTGAATTCGCTTCAAGTCTGCGTTGTATGCGACGAATTCGATCGAGTAGCGTTGATTCTCACAAATCGCTTCATCTCACCATGAGAAGGCTGAATTTTCTTGTCATGTGTTCTTCCAAACGCCAGTATATCATTTGCATTCTCGCTTCACGCAGCTAGCCTTGATCTCGGCGGTGAGCTTCATGCATATGCTCAATGTGTTCCCTCGCCTTCGTTTTCATCAACATTTTCAGCTCTCCACACCACTTGTTGAACAAGGTTCTCAAGTATCTCACCGTTCCACACGCATTGATTGATGTTGCCACCATTCCCTTATCCTCGACCGTGATGCCTCTCAAGTCACCGTAAGGTTGGCATCTCTATTGTCCAGCGCATGTCCAAAGAGGCCGATGCCTCTCCATCCGTTCAACCTCAAGAAAGAGTGCCTTGAACACTTCTCGAACTTCACCGATTCTTCTTTGCAGGTGATGGCCATACAAATCAAAATCGGCTGAACAATGGTGCCCGAGTGAAAACAGAGGTGGTCTGTGATAGCGTGCTTGCTCATTTTCCTCGACTCTTCGTGGAGTTCTCGTATCTCCAAAGTGAGAAAGGGAAAGATTCTACAAAAGATTCATCACCACCAACCGGGATCTGTTCTATGATGAGCGGTGCGCGTGAAGTTCTTTTGGGAATCGATCCTGTTGTAGCTTGAGGAGCCGGAGCGGTGGTTTCTGTTCAACTGGTTTGGTTGTGAAATAGACCCGCTTGCCGAGCCTCCTCAATGCCTTAACAACGTTGGTCTCAAATGATTTTTCCTTTTCAAGAGACTTGTCCTCGGCCTTATCAAGAATCGTCATCGGACGATGATAAGATTTCTAGTGGTGGCTCATCATCAAAGTTAAAAGGTTGACGAGTAGTCTTGGGATCGACTTGCTCGTGCCTGGAACATCCGCACCGAAGTCGTTTGGATTTGTCATGGGGGTTGACTCAGCTTTTTCTTCGCCTTTCCGATCCCGCAAAAGTGACATCGTGGTTGTCCTGGGAATCATGAAGTGCGCCGATCTCCTTCTCGATGGGTCTATGATAGTAGGAGGGATGTTCTCTCGCAGTTTTTTTACCCCGGAAGTCTCAACCTCCCGTGGCCTACATTACCTCCAAAGCTCTCTTCTTTGCGAGGCTCTTGGTCCTCCCTTTCGACAAAGGTCACCGCCTTAGGGTCTTCTACAGCGGCATCCATTGGAGTCTCAACCCCATGGATTGCACTTTCATCGCCTGCATGTTAACTCCCGGGTCTGTTCCTTCCCGTGCCTCGATCGCATCGAAGTGTCATTAGCCTTCGAGCGCTTGGCACCTCACCGAGACAGCCTCTCCCAACTATCCGAGCTTCGTTGATGGCAACTTGTCGTTTCTTGTGATTGTAATTTCTCTTCTTCGCCTCCTTGATTCTTTGTCGAGTCATCTGCAAAGATCCTCCGACCTTGCCGCAGTGGAGGGAGTTTCCCCCTCACCGGGCGCACCACCGAGTGACTTGGAGTGGGGTCACTCGTCTCCAAACTCCCTACTGCTTCGATTAATGGTTCACCGTCAGGGCGGTGGTAGCACACCTTCAATAGGGGTTGGCTCGACTAGGGTCCCCATTGTCCCGCCATCGCCAACTCCCTTATCGCTTCTTCCCGAGTGAGTCAAGTGGTAAAGCAGAACATCACAAGCTATTTGTCGAACCACTCCCATAGGATCGATTTCACCGTGTTCGAGGACTCTCCTGGTCCCTCCATCCATCGGTCTTTTGCTCGTGAAGGATTCTTGATTCGCGGCAATGCTTGCTGCATTTGCAACTCTTTCGTGGGCGAAACATTCTCTCGATTCCTCGTCACTTTCGTGAGAAGACGCCAAGGAGAGGATGTGTGTGTTCTGTGGTGCCGAGATAGGGCGATGCTTGCCTTCTCATGTACTTCGCTTTCTTCAAACTTGCTTTGCTTCTCCCCGTCCTTGTAGATTTGCAGGATGTCTAAGCAGCTTGTCCTCATCAAGTCTTGGGAGCACGATGGTTAGTCCAAGGAAATTTAGCAGCCTTCTTCTTCTTCTATGAACTCGGGCCGTTGGAACTGTTCCTCGACTTGCTCAATTTCCATTTTCTCCACTCACGCAGACGATTTTGGATGTCTGGGTAAGATGGAGATAGGATCATTACATCACTATCTCGCTTGGCTCTTCTTGTGTTTGTTTGTGTGAGCTACTGTGTGTCTTGAGTTGCCTCTGCGATCGCTTTCAAAGAGACTTGGTCAAGTTTCATCAACTACATCCGAGACTCTACTTCTCCGGTAGTCTCCGATTTGTGCTAGCCGAGTAACCGACTCACCGGTTTCTCCTTTCTCGATCGCTTGACGAAGTCTTTCTTCGTCTCCCTGGTTTGTACCAGGGGGAATTTACGGTTCGGAGGCGGTGTCCTCTCGAGTCTTGGGCGGCAGGGGCCGTCTTTGGTGTTTGTTTCGAGGAGCCGGCCATCCGGGCTTGTCGCTTCTCCTCCTTTTGACGATCGGAGAAGGCATTTGTGAGTCCTTCTCGACACTAGCAGGGGCGGTGACACGGCTTGGGTAGGTGACTTCTGCAGGGGGAGCATGTTTGGTTTTCTTTCACGCAGGGCAACAGACTTCTTGGCAGTACGCAGGGGCGCCTTTCTTGGGCCGGAGAGGAAGCAATCAGTATCTTCTGGTCACCGATTCCCACATCGGTGTCGCCTCTCTTGGCGTAAGCTCGCTTCGAGCACCGAGAGGTTAGCTCAACATCCTCTTGTTAACATGGAAGGCCTTCCCATGTCTAAGAGGACTCCTTTCACCTCCAATAGCCGCCAATTACTGTGCCATATCCCAGGATCCTCCAAATGTGCCATCTTCTTTGAAGGACTTGTTCCCCACGCTCGCGTAGTCTGCAGAGATAAACTCAGCCCATTTTATCTTCTTTTCTTCGATGATTGCAGCCATCACAATCAGCTTTGCCTTTGACAAAATGGTCAAAGTCGCCAAATTTGATGTCGATACATTTGGCAACTATGTCCAACAATTTGTGATAATCCTCCTTCAAGAGCTCTCTTGTTTGTTTGTGTATATAATTTTATCAAAGAAAGTCGACTTAGCTATCTCTTTCCATGCGTCCAAGTTTACATCAGCTTCCTTAATCTCGGTTGCTCCTTCACCGTAGTGAGCAATATTCAGCCAAATCCTCGCGCATTAGTCACCGCTCCGTGAACAGATGACTTGATTCCTTCATCGTGAATCTCAAAGATTCACGTAGAATTGTGCGACCTCCTCCACATAGGTCATCGGATATTCCAAATTAGAAACGGTTTTAGTCCTGACGTTTCCAATTTTCAAGAATTTTCTTCACCAGGGTGTCGCTCGGACCCCTTTCATCATTCCGTCATTTAAATCCACCGCCGAACCGTGTGGATTTGCTTTCCTAACTTGTTAAAGTCATAGGTTGGTGCCATTTCTCGTGATTGTATCAAGGAAAAATCTTTAAATTGATTTGAAGGTTGATAGGGTTTCGAGAGTAGTTTGCCTTGCTTTTGAGAGAAAAAGATGAACAGCTTTTAGAAGTGTGAGATAGAAACGGACGAAAATGGTTTAAATATGGTTTATGAAAGGACGTGCGAGACGGTTTTTGAATTGTGATCGAAATCAACGGCTTGGATTTCGCGACGCCTATTGAGCATTTCACGCCTCGTATTTAATGCGGCATCATTTATATCCAATCATAAGCTTAGTGTGCGCTTTTATGTCTCGTATTACATTATCATTATCTTTGACGTGTTCCTTAAAACATTCCCGCTTAAGTCAAAACGATCGCGTTTTTGTCACTTTGCTCATAAGTTATTCACCTTATCTCTTAGCCGATTTAACTCTACTCCTCGCGGTTCTCTTAGTGACTCACTATCATCTGACTTGGTGTAGTCAGTCTTTTCCGATATACTGGTGATTTATCGAAATGATTTTTGTTTTCACTCTTTTTCACTCCTTTTTCTGTTCTAATACTTTTCTTTGATTCGCCTGAGTGTCACCACCAATTAACCCCAACTCATGCTTGAGTTCTTCAAATCTTGACTCACATAATGGTTTTGTGAAGATGTCACTAGTTGTTTATCGGTTGAGATATATTCCAAGATAATGTCCTTCTTTTCAACATGATCTCTTATGAAATGATATCCGACATCAATATGTTTTGTTCTTGAGTGCAACACAGATTTTGAGTGATTGCAATGGCACTTGTGTTATCACACATGATTGGAATTTCTTTCTCTTCAACTTCATAGTCTCTCACTTTGTCTCATCCATAGGACTTGGGCAACAACAGTGCCGCCAGCCTATGTATTCTCGCCTCACCAGTAGAGGTGGCTATTGAGTTTTGCTTCTTGCTAAACCAGAAATTAGTCTGTTTCCTAGATTTGACATGTGCCTGAAGTGCTTTCCGTCCACTCACTGCATCCAAAGATAGTCGAATCAATAGCCAATTAGCTTGAATCCACCTTCCTTTGGATACCATAGGCCTACTTGGCTTCCTTTCAAGTATCTCAATATTCTCTTAGCTCGTCATATATGGCTCTCTTTTGGAGCAGATTGAAATCTTGCACATACACCTACAAAGAAAGGTGATGTCCGGCCCGCTTGCCGTGAGATAGAGCAATGATCCAATAAGTGCTCAGATCTTGTTTGATCTACAAAGCTTGCCATCCGCATCCATGTCCATTTTGATGATGTGTTCATTGGTATTTTTACGTAAGACTTCTCTTCCATACCAAACTTCTTCATTAAATCTCTCGTATATTTTGTTTGACTTATGAAGGTTCCATCCTTCATCTGCTTTACTTGGAGTCCAAGGAAGAATGTCGCTCTCCCATCATGCTCATTTCAAATTTACTTTGCATGAGGTTTGAAAATTTTTCACATAGCTCTTTGTTAGTGGATCCAAAAATGATGTCATCCACATATATTTGAACAAGCAAAGATACTCTTCTTGTCTTGAATTCTGAAAAGTGTTCTATCTACTTTTCCTTTTGTGAATCCATTTTCGCTTTAGGAATTGTGACAGGTATCATACCATGCTCGGTGCCTGTTTCAATCCATACAAGGCTTTCTTGAGTTTGTATACCTTGTCTCCAAGAGTCTTCTCGCTCAAATCCTGGAGGTTGTTCAACATACACTTCTTCTTCCAATAAACCATTTAGGAATGCACTTTTTACATCCATCTCGATATACAATGAAATTCTTGTGAGTCGTATAGGCAAGAAACATCCTTATAGCTTTCAATCTTGCTACAGGGGCAAATGTTTCATCAAAATCTATCCCTTCTTCTTGGCAATATCCTTTGGCTACTAGTCTTGCTTTATTTCTTACCACGCAGCCTTCCTCGTTCATCTTATTTCTCGAATACCCATTTGGTTCCAATAACATTTTGATGTACGGTCTTTGCACTAATTCCCATACTTTATTTCTCTCAAACCGATTCAGCTCTTTTCTTGCATAGCTTGAATCCAATGTGTGTCATCCAATGCTTGTGACACATCTTTTGCTCTATTTGCGAAATGAAGCATGTGAACATATCTTCTTGTTGAGTTCTCGATCTTGTTTTGACACCTTCTCTCATATCTCCAATGACAAGTTCTCGTGGATGGTCTCTCACCATCTTACATCAAAGTTGGAGTAAGTTAGCCGATTCAGATCGACTTGGTACTGTGTTTCTTTGTGGTCGCCTCTCTCGTGGTCACTTAGCGCAAATTTTCCACCGCTTTTGAAATTCACTATCTCATCTTCATCTCAATTGATAATCCCAGCTTCACTTGAAAGATAGGGGACTCTTCTCAGATATGGTTGGATGATTCAACTTATCACCGACTCTTCAATGTCTTCTCCATTTACATTTGGCTCATCGAATACCACATGAATGGATTCCTCTCGTAACCATAGTTCTTTTGTTGAGTATTCTCAGAGGCTTTGCTTTCACCGAGTATCCTAAGAAGATACCCTCACGCCTTTAGCATCAAAAGCCTTTAGGTTGTCTTTGCCATAGTTGTGAATGAAGCATTTACATCCAAATATTCTCAAAAATATGCAACATTTGGTTTTCTTCCACCCAGATCTCATAGGAGTCTTTGTCACCGTCTCTGCTTATCATACATCTGTTTTGGGTGTAGCAAGTCGTGTTGATTGCTTGACCCAAAATCTTTTTGGTCACCCCGCTTCACCTAACATGGTCCTTGGCGCTTCTTTTTGAGGGTTCTGCTCCTTCTTTCTCGCAACTCCATTCTCGCTTTGGAGTCCTTGTCACGATAGTTCATGACCAATACCATTCTCAATACAAGATCGAGCTATTATTCCATTGACAAACTCGCCTTCCTCTATTTGATCTTATTTTGATAATGGTTTGACTCTTCTCATTTTGAATCCTCTTCATCACCGTGGTAGTTTTTGTAGAGTTTCTTTCTTCTTGCACATGAATATTGTCCATGTATATCTTGAGTAGTCATCTACTACCACCAAGGTGTATTTCTTTCCACTTATGTCAGGGCCGGTTCCACTGGGCCAAATAGATCCATATGAAGCGATGCAATATTCTTGTTGAGGATGGGCATGTCTTTTCTTTGAATGACGACTTGATTTGTTTTCCTTTTGACATGCATCACATATACTCTTCTTCTTGTATACTCGAGTCCGAAGTCCTTCTACAAGATGGCTTCTTGCCAGCTTGTTAATTGTTTTGAAATTCAGTGTGACTCAGCTTTTTTGTGCCACACCAACTTGATTCAAATTGTGTTTTTGCTAGAGAAGTCTTTGGGTGTTGCGATTGACCAATCCACTACATACATATTTTTCTGCTACATCCTTGCAAAGACCACTTCATTTGATTCAATTTCTTTGATTTGGCATATACCCATGTTGAATCCAACATTGTAGCCCTTGTCACAGAGCCGATCGATACTCAAGAAGTTGAAGTTGAGTCCTTCAACATATGCAACATCCGTGATTTCTAATCCATTCCTCTTGATGGATCCAATGCCTCTTATTTCACCAGAGCTTCATTTCCTCCAAATATGACTTTGGCTCCTTTGACTTCCTTGAATTTTGACAGATTTCTCTTATTTCCTGTCATATGTCCGAATGTACCGCTATCCATGTACCAGGTTCCTTGCACTCACTGCTCAACCCGCAATCAAGGAAATTAAGTTTTAGGTACCCATACTTGTCTCGGGTCCTGAGGGGTTAGAATTGTAAGATGATCCAACCAACCTATAGCCAAATGATTTGACTCTAAGGGGTTGCCATCTATCGCTGCCATAATCATAATTAATCCCGCAAATTGCTTGGGGATTCTAGTTCATACAAATGTCTCTTTTGTCTCGTATGCCTCGCATATTTGTTTTAGCAATTGCCTTCCTTGGGTAATTTTGGTGTTTTTGAGTGTAGTGCCTAGGTGCATATGTGTGTGTCTTTGAAAGCTCTTATACTTTTGGAATGGCCTTTGCCGAGTTCTGTGCCTTTGCCATTTGGGCTTATATTCCATAAGTCTATGTTGATAGTTCACATTATTCCAATCACTTGGCTTGGATATTTTCTACCATTCCCATCATATGTATTTCTTTTTTGGATTTTCTCGATTTTTGGTAGCTCTGCTTCCTTTTTACAGAGTATTTTTTGTTAGGAGTTTGCCGAGGACTCTTTGAATCTCTTCTCACTGCCCTTTCAAAGACACTCACCGGGTCGTTTTTCCTTTCCCTTTGTAACCAAGGCCGCTTTGCTTAGTATTGTGCTTTGGAGTGAATGTGTGCACCATTTAGAGTTTTGGATTTTTCGGACTTTTCATGACTTGAAGATCTTTTTTCCAACATGATTCTTGAGGTTTGACATGGCACGCAGGAATTAAATCCTAAGCCTTGTCTTGTCTCCACATTCTCTTTGACTCATAATAAGATCATCCAATGATTTAGATGCCTTAGTGAATGAGGCAATAACATTTTTGAGGTCATTTTCCTCTTTTCTATAGCAAAGAATTTCTCGCTACTAGTTTAGCATTTTCACCTTTAACCTTTCATTCTCTCAAATTATTTGACTTAGAGTACTCGGCTCTTTAGTCACTTTGAGTTTTGACTTTTGAGTAGGTCAGTTTTCCTCATTCAACAAAGTGTGTGTGAGGATTTAATGTGTTCAAAATCTTTCATCATTTTGCTTAATGAATCATAAAGATCCGTAGGTGATGAAGTGAGTGTGTCACGCCACCACATTAGTGTCCGAGTTTGTTGAGTTAGATTGTACCTCATCTTCTTGATCTTGTTCTTTGGCCATTAAGCGGATCATGGCTTCTTCTTCGAGTCACTTGAGTAGTCGCCACTTCACTTTGCTCTCTCGAATCACTGTATCTCTCGACTTGGTTGTCTCGCCAGATCTCTCGCAGCCATCATTGCCTTTTTTTCTTTTCTTGTCTTCTTTCTCTCAAGACCTTTCTTTCTTCTTCATTCCCCGTATTTGTTGACTACAGGATATGAGCAAATAATGGCATAGTGACCTGGTTGTCTACGTTCCAACATAGATATTCAGCTTTTTGATCACTCTTTCTATTCTTGAGTTGTCACCCTTTGATACTCAACTTTTTGATGATCTGTTCTCTTGGTTGGCCTGTCTTCCTTGATTTGGAGGGAGCCGAGTGTCTTCCGGAAGATTCACCCTTTCCTTTCTTGTAGTTCTTGTTAAAGAACTTGTTAAATCTTTTAACCATCGTGGCTATTTCTTCCGGGTCAATTGCCTCTTTGACCTCACTCTCTTCCCATCTTTAACAATTAGAGCAGCAAATTTGCTTTGGGTACAAATGTCTCTTCCTCGGTCTTTTCTTCTCACCAAACTCGTAGGCTTTGAGGTCCGAGAATAATTCATGATTGGATGTCTTTGATAGGTCCATGGAGTGTCTCGCCATGACCTTCATTTCCCATTCACCGAAGACTTTTTAGGATCTTCATACACATTTTCTTCTCGTATATTCCTTTCCAAGTGTAGACAAACTCATTTGTGATTTCAAAACCGAGCATCCAGTTGATCAAGGTTCTCTCCCGAGATCATTTTAAAATTTTCAAATTTTTGTACCGCTATCGATAATTTGTTTTCTTTGATTTGCTCCGAGCCTTCACAAATTAATGTCACTTGTCCTGCATTTCTTTAGCCGTTTTGCATGATTTGACTTTATTGAACATGGCTTTGTCCAAGGTCTTGTAAAGGATGTCCTTGGCTACATTATCCAGGTTGTATCTTTTTCTCGTCATCATTTGTCCACTCGCTTCTTGGTTTTTCAACCATGATCGGTCTAGAGCAAGATCTTCTTCTCCTTCACCGCAACTCTTCGCATGACAAATGTTCACCTTTAATATTTGTAGAGGCCCATCTTCTATCACTATCCAAATCTCATCATGTAACGCCGATAGATGAGCCTCGCATACGAATTTTCCAATCATCAAATTCTTCAATAGTGAACATAGGGATGCGTGTCAAATTTGCTTCCATGATAATGACTTTAAATAAAAAAGTTTTGAAAGTTTAAGTACTAAAGCGCACTTTGAAAAGTTTGGAGATCTAGTTCGAAACCGGCGGAGGGTTCAATGAACCAACCGCTCGATACCACTTGTAGGTCCCAAGGGGTGTAAGTGTAAGGTTTAGAAGGGGGGTTGAATAAACCTTACCAAATTTTCGATTTAGTCCTTTTAAATCTACAGAGTTAATTCTACACAAATGTGTCCTTGATGGACAATCGAATTAGTCACTCAAGAGAGTTAATCTCTCAACAGATTTCACCGAATTTGTTGATGGAGTAACTCACCATTGTTGCTACAATTTAACTCACCGTGGTTTTATTTTCAAGAAAGACTTAACACCCTTAAGTTTGATTAAGCAAAATATTAGAGCTTGATTTAGTACTTGTAAATTATCAAATGGATAGCAAATTTATCGTGAGATATAAGCGATTAAAAGTGCGGAATGTAAATGCTTTGAAATGTATATGACACAAGAAAGTTTTTATAGAGGTTCAAGATGGGGTAATTCTTCTACTCCTCTCTTTCTCCAACTCCCGGAGGAATCCACTAAGTAATGATCGCTTTACAAAGTGGTAATAAATCCCGTCTACAAGCTTGATCACAACAAATGACTTGATCCTTAGGGACTCGATCCCGAGACGCCTTGATCACTCACCGGCTTCTCGCACGACTCGGCTTCTTCAAGGGCAAACGCTTGCTACTACAACTCACTTGCTCAAGCTCTTTGGATTTGATCACGAAGCCCTCCAAAAGCTTAAGACTTGGTTCAATCTTGAACCTTTCTACAATCCTTTCGGAAAAGTAGACCCTTGTTTTCGATTTTTTCTCTTCAACTCGATTGAAGTTCTCTTCCTTCACAGGTGAGTGTTGGATTGATGTACTTCAAATGTAGGCTTGAGGATTGAGATTGTTTCGATTTTTCTAATGTGCTTGTGTATCTCACGTATGTGTCATTCATGCATCCTCTATTTCTCAAACAAACTCCTCAACCTTTTATAGTGAACTTTCAAAAATTTGCCCGTTGAAGAGATAGGCTTATTTTTGAAAGTCACTTTGCGATCGTTGGCTTGCGCTTCTTGGAATTGCCATTTCCTCGTATGAATTGTTCTTTCACCTTTTCGTAGTTCTCGACACGGTGTAGTGCTTCCCATTGGTTCATTCCATTTGCACGCTTCCGGGATCGAGCACTCCGAGAAAGGTGGTGTGGAGATATTACTTGTTTAAGTAAATCTCTTGATTTACGTGCAACGGTTCTTTTTACGCTTATCTCGACTTGACCGCATTTCCTTGCTTTCCCCAGGTGACTTAGAGTCAGCTTCCAATCATGGATGACTCTTTCCACTTCAACTTGAGACTTGGCTTTTCTTGAGTGACTTGACCGATGCTCCACTCAACAGATCTCACCGCTTCTTCAAAGAGTTCCCGTCTACTCCTCTTTGCCATACTCAAATTGTCTCACAAAGAGTCTTCCTTCCAGTCTTGATTGTCTTCTTGCATGTTGGGCGTAGTCATCTTGACTCACCTTGGCCACTCTAATTGTTACAATATATTTTACAAAGAAGAATTGGGAGCTAACTTTCTATTCTAAGTTTTACATGGCATCCATCAAAATCTAAACAATAAAATTCCTAACACAAGATTCTTGCGTCTAGACTTAAGAATTGTTTGTATCTGTATTGGGGAATAGCAATCGCTTTCATTCCTGTAGACAATTTATAGACAATGTTGTCATTGCCCATGAGTGTATTCATTTTTTTAATAGGCATAGGTCGGGGTAGAAAGTGTATATGGCTCTAAAACTTGATATGGCTAAAGCCTATGATAGGTGGAGTGGGAGTGTATTAGGGGGAATATGACTAAAATGGGCTTCCATCGATTTTCATAAAATAGATTTTGACATGTCTCTATCGCTTCTTTTTCCTTCAACCACAATGGTGCTTCCCCGTGGGTATATCACCCCCTCTAGAGGTCTTAGGCAAGGTGACCCTATCTCTCCCTACATTTTCCTTATTGTTTTTCAAGTTTTTTCAAGCCTTATCAATTTATCTGGCGCAATAATTCCTTCCAGGGTGTAAAAATTTGTAAAAAGGTCCTCTTATCACCCATCTTCTGCTTGCCGATGATTCCCTTATTTTCTCGTGAAGCCAATGAATCCCAAGCTAGATTGTTAAGTGTTATCCTTGAGAAGTATCATAGAGTATCTGGTCAGTTTGTTAACTTTGAGAAGTCATCTATCTTTTTCAGTGTCAACACACCTCCTGAGTCTAAGAATAATATTTGCAGGATTCTTCAGGGTATTAAAATGCGTAAATCATGTAGAATCCTTGGTCTCCTTGGGATTGGAAAGTCTAAGAAAGAAATTTTTAACTATGTCTTGGATGTTTGTTCAAAAAGAATCCAAAATTGGAAAAATTCTTTTCTTTTCTACTCTTTAAAAGATGTTTTGATTAGATCTATCTTGGAGGCTCTTCTTGTTTTTGTTATGTCTTGCTTTAAACTTCCTAGTGGTATTTGTAAATGCATGTATCAATCAATTAGATTCTAACTTTTGGTGGGGTGTTTCTTTGGGGGAGGCATAATATAATCCACTGAAAGCCTGCATCCGATTTCTATTCCTAAGGAGGAGGGTGGGTTAGGTTTTCATGATCTTAAGTTGTTCAATGAAGCTCTATTAGCAAAACAGTTTTGGAGACTAAATGAAGAACCTAACCTTCTTGTGAGTAGGGTTCTAAAAGCCAAGTATTTTCCTAATGGGAGCTTCATGGGGGCAGGGGTTTCAAATGGTGCTTCTTGGTTGTGGAAAAGTTTGATGGAGGTGTAGAGTCATGATCGATATAGGAATGAGATTTAAGATAGGGGATGGGAAATTTGTAAATATCTGGTCTCAGCCTTGGATCCCTAAATCTTATGGTTTTATTCCTAGTTAAAGAAATCTGTCTTTTATTGCTGCTACTCCTAGAATGGTGTCTGAATTATTCAATGTTGATGGCTCTTCTTCGAATAAATCTTTAATCAAACAAATTTTCACAAAAGATGATGCTTTCAATATCTTGCAAATCCCTATCCCCAATCCTCGTTATTAATGATTAATTTTGGCATTTTGAGCAAAAAGGAAAGTTACTGTGAAGTCTGCATATCACTGTTTGATAGATGATAAACTGGTTGGTCTTGCTCAGACTGAAAGTAGTGTGGCAAGAGAAAAAAAAGCTGAAGATGTGGGACTGTATTTGGAAGTTAAAGGTACAACAAAAACTTAAATGTTTCTTGTGGAAGTCTTTGAATGGAATCCTTCCCATTAAAATGAATGTTGCTAAAAAAGGCATTGAGCATGATGTTGTTTGTAAGTTGTGTGGGATGGAGGAGGAAACCATGGATCACCTCTTTTTTGAGTGTGGTAGAGCTAGAACTATTTGGAAGCTTTCTCCTATTTCATGGGATGATATGGATCAGAGTAAGTGCTTCTTTTTTTACTGGTGGTTTGATCTTTGTTGCCTTGATGGGGATTGTACCAATAAGTTTCGAGTCAAGCTAACCACCTACATCCTATGGTGGCTTTGGAAGACTAGAAATTTATGGACCTTTCAACAGATTTGGAAGCCGGAGAGGTCTGTTATTCATGTGGCAATGTCTGATTGGAACGAACTTAAGGTGGCTAATGCTAGTGCCGCTGGGTGATGATGGCCTGTTTCCTGTTTTTTTTTTTTTTCTGGTTTTTGGTTGCTCTAACTATTTTTTACTGGTGGTAGGGTCCCTTGGGACCAGTTCTGCCGATTGGTTGGGTGGAGGTTACTGTGGCGCAGTGGTTGTCTAGGGATCTCTCATGATTCAGTGGACTTTTTTGGGTCTGGAAGCTTGGCTTCCCTGTTTTTGCTGCTGGAATCAAGAATGGTGAAGCGGGGAATTATAGTTTCTACTAGTTTAGCTTTCTTGCTGTAATTAGTAAATCTGCAAAATTGTAAGCTTCACCTTGTTCTTCTGGACAGTTTTTGTTGTTTTTGATGTTTCATAGCTGAGGTTTGTCTCAGTTTGCTTGATCTTCCTAGATTGTGAAGATTTATTTTTCTCCTTGATCCAAAAGTGAATTCAAAGAGAATCAAATGTAATTAAACTTGATTTGTTCGATGTTTTATAAGATTGCTATCATTTCGAGAAAAAAAATAAATGTTCATGCTTGTGGATATGTATGGAATAAGTTTATATGTATTGACATGTTAATGAAATAATTAACTCTCTAATTTTTTTTCATCTAAATTTCCTTGAGGGGATGTACTGTAGGCGCACTTCAAAAATTGTGTCCCAAATTTAGTCATTGTCTAATGTGTGTGTGTATATATATATATATATATATATACAAGGTTAGGATCAAATGTGGCAGGGTCTTATCGTGTGGCAAACAGGATTAATCTAATCCATCCACACCTTTTATTCAATGGTCCAGATTAACGTTAAAAATAACTCGATTTATCAATTATTTAATAGGTGAAAGGGCATAATAGTAACTAGCAAAATGCCATAAATCACGCCCTACAATCAAGGGATTGGTTAATATCACGTTTCCATAATCGAATTGTGGACCAATTTAATAGCTGAATTGTACACCATTTAATAATCGACGTACATCATTTTATATCTAACGTGGATCATTGTATAATTAATTGTACACCATTCAATCCTAGATGATTTTTACGGGATTTGATTTTACGATTGTTCCCGCTTTTCATTCAATTGTGGTTTACTCACAATGATGTACAATTAGTTATACAATGATGCAATCGTTAGATATAAAATAGGGCACAATGAGTTATTAAATGATGCACGTTCAACTATTAAAATGGTGCATAATTCAATTATGGAAACGTGACCTTTATCACATCTATGATTGTAGGGCGTCATTATGGGAAAGTGGTTACACTATTTTATCTTTATAGGGTTTTTAGATGATGTACAATTACTTATATAATGATGCAATCGTTAGATATAAAATGGTGCACGCTTAAGTTATTAAATGAGAAGATGGTTACACCATTTTGCCTTTATAGTTCTTTTTTTAGATGATGTACAATTAGTTATACAATGATGTCTTTGTTAGATATAAAATATTGCACAATTAAGTTATTAAATGGGAAGATGGTTACACCATTTTGTCTTTATAGTTTCTTTAGATGATGTACAATTAATTATACAATGATGCACTCATTAGATATAAAATAGTGTACAATCAATTATTAAATGGTGTACAGTTCAACTATTAAAATGGTGCACAATTTCAATTGTGGAAACGTGATATTAATCAATCCCTTGATTGTAAAGGCGTGATTTATGACATTTTGCTAGTTACTATTATGCCCTTTCCACCTATTAATTAATTGATAAACTGTTTATTTTTAATAGCAATCTAGATTATTGAATAAAAGGTGTGGATGGATGGGATCAATCCACACCGCCACACCTGATAATGTGCTTCCACACGAGATCTCATCCCTATATATACACATGTAATAGGAATAATTTAAGGAAAAAAACTCGAGGTTTGGGCTAATTACAAAAAAATTCAGATATATTTTAAAATTACAAAATAATCCCCAAGGTTTGATTTTAGCTTAAATTTAAGATGATATATATAATCTGTAATATTTGGGCAGTCTCTTGTGAGACCATCTCACGTATCTAAATCCGTGAGACGTAGCCCCAAAATAAAATCCAAAACCCGTCCGTGAACTTGTCTACCCAAAACCCTAAATCCCTCTCATAGCAAACACCCTCTCTCTCTATCTTCCGTCAAGTCCAAAATTCATTTATTTTTTTTTTGGCTGAAATTTAATCTTTGAAAATTAGTATAGTTTCACATGGTTTCAGCACGCAATGCATTTGACTACATCGATAAGATTACTCAATGTCATCCTCGACTTATCGTGAAAAAGTCCTACAAGGAAAAATCGTAACAAGGATGTTGCATAAAGCTAGAGGAGAAACAAAGTGATTATAGAACAATGGATATCTCAATGGGATTTTATGACCACCGATACAACTTTCCTTCTACATATCTCATGGATCCGAAATAATCTTAAAAGGTTTAATTTTTCTCGCAATTCTTGAATCTTCTTCTTCTTCTTCTTCTTCTTCTTCTTTTTCTCTTGAGTTTTGTAATATGTACTCGGTTTTTATTTAATGTATTGAATTTTCTTCATTTTTTAAAGTTTTATTTTTTACTTCAAAAATATCATCTTTAAAACTAAGATATTATTTAATTCTAAGAAACAAAAATACAAGATGTTGGTTGTATTGATAAGCTTCTTAACGCACAAACTTTATGATCTTCATTGGATATTAAAATCAACAAAGATTTCAAATGCCAATCATAAAAACATGAAGTCTTGCAAAAGTATCATTTGTTTCTTGAAAAGTATTAATTTTTACTTCAAAAGTATCACTTTATACACTAAGATACTTTCGTATTTCAAGAAACAAATATACAAGAGGTTGTCATGTGTAGGTCAACTTCATAAAGCACAATGTTTGTGATCTTCATTTGAAATTAAAATAGGATTTCAAATAATAGAAAAGTTAACAGTCCTGGGATTTTCTCTCCCGTGAGGGTTTTCTCTTAGCGTTTTCCGTCAGGGTTTTCTTCCCCGAGTCGTCTTTCATGGTTTCCCTTGCCATGATCGAATACTGCCTCAAAAAAATCCACTCCATCCCGCTTACAAAATCATAATCCTTATTCTGCCTTTTCTCCTTTCTATTTCTTCTCAATCCTGCCACCTATTTCTCTTGTCTTTTTTCTCTTTTTTCGTTTACGTGTTTTCTTCCTGATCTTTAACATTTTGCTTTGATTGATTTGCAGATCTCACCCTTGGTTACAGACTTGGATTGATATCAGTTCACTCTCCCCTGATCCGTGATCGAACTCTCTTAAGCGCAATCGACTATTGTGACTGCATGGCGGAAGATCTGAATTCGCTCTATGCGCGCCTCACTCTCGGAGGAAAGGAAGCCTCCCCCTTCCTACTGATGGATTTATCCCGGATTCATCAGATATATCCCTTTGTTTAGTTGGAAAAATCTTGCCCCCCTGCACCATTAGTTTCGATCAAGTCTCCACGCTATACAAACGCATTTGGGTTCCAAAATAGAACTTCGTCTGCAAACCGCTGGCCGATATGTATTTTATTTTTTATTTGGATCGTTTGCGACAAAAAACGAGTTTTAATGGGTGCCCTTGGCTTTTCGAAAGTTATCCGATTCTCCTCAAGGATGCCTCCCGTGATATGATCTCCTCGAATGTGGATATTTCGACATGCCCTTTTTGGATCCAAACTTCACGATCTCCCATTGGGATCATTGTCAACAAAATTCACGAATATGCCGGAAATCATATTGGCAAATTTCTAAAGTTCATGCAGATTTTTTGGGTTTTGTTATTGGTAAATTTCTTCGTGTAAAGTGGAGATTAACATTTAGAGACCTTTGTGTCGAGTTATACAATTGGATAACAAATTTGAGAATCATCTTATAACTCAAAATATGAACGTTCACCTGAATTCTATCTATTTCATTGTGGCAAGTTGGGTCATATATTAAAGGATTGTGATGATTACGCGATTTTCTAAACACCGATACTTTGATGCTTCAATATGGCAATTGGCTTCGCGCTTCTACTACCTCAAATCCCTTCTCTATATCATGGTCTGCCTCTGAAAATTCTTTTGCTAATCATCATCATAACATTTTAGGCCAAAATCACCCTCCCATACCCACCTCACCTCAGCGCCCAACTCAAGAAAATCCATCATCTGATACCAATAATAACCCTTCCAACCCACCTCCCGGCACTACTCCCCCTATCACCTTGTCCTCTAGTTGCTACAAATGCTTTGATAATCCACCCTTCCATACTTCCCCAACCATTTCCCACGCACAACCACCACCCACTCTTACATCTTATTCCTAGTCCGTCATTATCCATATCCTCCCTCCTACTCTCGATTATATACGCCCTTCATCCCAGCGCATGCAAAACTCTTACTCTCTTTTACCCCCACCACCATCTCCTTCCCCTGCCGTTTTACTCTCTCAATCATCCAACCAATCATCCAATCAACCATCTTCTCCTATATCAGCCCTTCATAATATTGAAACCTCATATACTTTGCACCCCCACGCCTCAAAATTTACTCCCGGATAGCCCTTTTCTTGTAAATGTCCCCATGCACATGGACACCCCCGCAAAAAACTTGCCCGAAAATTCATAAAAGTTAAAATTGCCTCTCTCATTCCTCCCTCTCTAATATCCCTCTTCCTCAGGCCGAGCAAAAAAACTCCAACTTTTAACCGTGATAATCCGTAGATGCAACTCGATCCTTGTTGTCGTGCTAAACAAAAATCACACAAAGCAAGTTGATGCAGATTATATTAACCCCCGAGACTCTTCCTATGGATACCTCGATGAATCTCCTCAAATGGCGAGAGCCGAGCTTGCGAGCCGGCCTCGCCAATCGCCATGAATATCCTCGGTTGGAACTATCGAGGATTGGGAACCCTCGAACAGTTTAAGAATTACGCGGATTAATTCGCGATAAGTTCCCTGGTTTGGTTTTTTTTGTGAAACCAAACTTAACGCTCATGATTTTGAAATTTTTAAAAATTCTTTGGGTTTCTTTGGTATTTCAGTTCCTTCTATTGGCTGCTCCGGAGGTCTCTATTTTTTATGGCAGCGTAATATTGATGTCTCGCTTGAGGATATAACGATATATTTATTGATGGTGATGTTTCCTGGCAAGGGTATTCATTCCGAAAGTTCTTGGGGTTTATGGTCATCCAGAGGTTGCGTAATGTCGGGCTTTTTGGAATAATTTTAAAAGCCTTTATTCTTCTTCAAATAAGCTATAGATTTGTATTGGAGATTTTAATGAGGTTCTTAAACAGAGTGAATTCTCCGATATTCGACGCCGCGCGCGCATGGAAAATATCCTCTTTCGGGAGGCTATAGACCACTGCGATCTCAATGATATGGGTTTCTCGGGCCCGAGCTTTACTTGGCACCGCCTCTCTATCCATCCTTATACTCGGCGTGGGAGGCTTGATCAATCCCTATGCAACTCCTCTTTTCTCCATATATTCCCTCGACAAAAAGTCACCCTCATACCATTCTTCACTTCCGACCATCTTGCCATCCTAGCCCAATTCGATACACACACTCCAACCCAATCTCACCGTCCAAAGAAAAAGCCCCTCGTTTTGAATCATATTGGATAAAAAGCTCGAGAGTGCCAAAAACTCATTCAAGAATCATGGTCTCTCTCAATGGGAGATCTCCACTAAAAATGTCCCACTCGCCTCTCTGGTTTAATTCGTGGAACCGAACAACCTTTGGTGACCTCATGGATGAAATTCGAAGCTTAAATCGAGATTTCGAAATTGGAAGGGGCGTTATCACCGATTCTGTGTGACATAAAGCCAGATCCTCCATGAGCACTGGGACCTCCTTCTTGAATTAAATGATCTTAAATGGAAGCAACGTGCAAAACAACATTGGTATAAAAATGGGGATCGTAATACCTCGTATTTTCATGCTCATGCTTCCAAACGCCGTGAGATAAATCGCACCGATTCTTTAAAGGAAAACTTGGCCAAACAGTCTCGATCCCGCCAATATTGAACAAACTTTGTGGTTAATTATTTTGATTCCATCTTCACTTCTCGCTTCCCCCTACGCAGCAAGATATTCAACAAGCACTTTTGAGAGTTCGATCGCGGGTTACTCCAGAAATGGCTAATAATTTAACAATTCCATATTCCACTACCGAGGTCACCAAAGCAAATCAAGCAAATGCATCTTTATAAATCTCCTGCCCCGACGGTATGAGTCCGATTTGTTTTCAAAATGTTTAGTCTATCATTGGTAATGATGTTTGGTCTTCTGCTTAATTTCCTCAACCATAAAACCCCTTCACCGATATGAACCATACACATATCGTCCTCATTCCTAAGGTTAAAAACCGGAATATGTTTCCCAATTTCGCCCCATTAGCTTGTATAATGTAGTTTACCGCAGCGTCTAAAGTTATATCTAATCGCATGCGCCCTATTTTTAACTCATTATCTTGAAACCCAATCTTCTTCTCCTCCCTAATCGCCTCATTCATTATCGATAATATTTTAGTCGCATATGAACGCATCACTCGATGAAAAACGTACTACGGGTAAATTGGGATACATGTCTTTAAAACTTGATATGAGCAAGGCATTTGATAGGGTTGAGTTGCATTTTGTTGTTGCGCTTCTTCGCACTTGGTTTTCCTTCCATTTTATCGATCTTATCTATTATTGCTTGTCTTCTCGCAAAATTTTCTTTCTTGTTAAATGGAGGCCAAGTTGGATCGGTTACACCTCAACGGGGAATCCGACAGGGTGATCCTATATCTCAAGATATTTTTATTATTTGCGCCGAGTTTTTATCTTGCATTTTACAGATTTACAGACGGCCCCAAATAATTCATGGCGTCAAATCAATAGGCAAGCTCCAAGTATCTCGCATCTCTTCTTTGTTGATGACACTCTTATTTAGCCATGCGACTATTGACGGCTCGCAAAGCATCTAAAATTTGCAATTGACTTGTTCGAACGCGCTTTCGGGCCAAAGATCAACCATGAAAAACCGGGCATTCTCTTCACCAAACACGGACCTGACCCTCCTCAACAAATCTCTCATATTCTGGCATCCCGATTGCGATTCGAGATGGAAAATATCTTGGACTTACTTGTTATTGGAAAGAATAAACGGATTTTTTCTCTTGTATCCAAGATCAAGTTTGGAAACGTATCTCGGGATGGAAAGAAAAGTCATTATCTCGGGCGGGCCGTGATGTTCTCATTAAAACCGTTATTCGTGGATATTCCCACCTACACTCTGTCATGCTTTGGTGCGGATGCAATCCTAGATAAAATTCGATCTATGGCGTCTAACTATTTCCGGTGGTTCAATGGATAGAAATAAAATTCATCGCTTGCGTGGAAGAAGATAGCCTGCAAAAAGAACATGATGGATTAGGCTATCATCACCTTCGAGCCTTCCATCTTTTGCTCCTTGTGAAACAAGCTTGGAGGCTCCTTTCTTGGCCTAATTCTTTACTTGCTCATCTTCTTCGTGCAAAGTATTATCCAGATGGAGATTTTTTGGTGCTCAAATTGATCGAGACCTTCTTGGAGTTGGCGAAGTATTCGGAAAATTGGTCGATTCTCTTGTTGGGTGCGCGGCATCTCATACGCTCTGTTCTTCAACTCACATTTGGAGGGACCCTTGGCTCCCCATGTCGGACTTCTTTGCTCATCCTCTTGAGACCCCGATGAACCCCAATGCCACTGTCGACTCTCTAATTGATGTGCCTAATAATTTTTGGAAAGTTGATGTTATTCAAATATGTTCTCTACGGAGGAAGCAAACCTTATTCTCTCCTGGCCTATTCTTTGCACGCCGTCGAGAATGAAGATTTGTGGTGTTGGAATCATAATAAAAATGGCAAATTTTAAGTGAAATCCGTATACAACACGGCTCACTCTTCTAGCTCTATGAATTTTGACTTTCAAAGACTCTCTTTTCTCTCGGATCAGTCCCAAATCCATCCGGAAAAAGCTATGGATGTTTGATGTTCCCCTCGTTTCAAAATGTTTGCATGGAGATGCGCATCGGTGTCTTTAGCTATGGTGGACCTCCTTGCTCTCCATCATATACACTCCACGGATACTTGTTCTATTTGTGCTTCCCCTCAAGACACCAATCACTTGTTTTTTGATTGTCAACTTGCTATATTAGTTTGGTATGCTTCTCGTATCTCGAGATTGTTTACACATTTAAACAACAATCGTTTTGCTCATGGTATCAAGATGTTCTCGCTTCATTCCCCTTCGGAGGTTGGGAAATTGTTTATCGTCCTTTCTTGCATGATTTGGTACCATCGAAATATGCGAAAATTTGAAAGCCACTCCTCCGATCCTCTCGCTATTGTGATGGCAAAGAAACTCGATCTTACGGGACCATCATGCTTTGCTAATCTAAATCCTTCTATACCTTCTAATAATTTGGCCAATAAGCCCCATAGCGACGGTTTTCCGCGCATTTGCTTTGATGGTGCGATTTCTTCACAACCTTCATGTTTGTGGTATTGGTGTTCTTTGTTCTTGATTGACGGTCGATTTCTATGCGGATTCTCAAAGAAATTCATCGGCATCAATGATCCCAAGGTGGTAGAATCCTTGCGCTAAAGAGGCCCTTCTTCTAGCTATTTCCCGAACATTGGTCCTGTTTCACTCTTTGGTGATTCAGCCAGGTGGTGCTTGCAAAGAAATGAACAAGCTCTTGGTTCCTCGGCCTCATCGGGCATTATTCTAGATATTATTCGACTCAAAGCCCATGTTGACCTTAAAGGAATTTTTTGGTTTCGTCGCTTTTTAACTTTGTTAGCCATTATTTTGCGCAATATGTGGAACTTATGAGTCGGATTCTTTACTCGGGATCACCTCCTGGAGCCCTTTTGTCATCAATCGCCGGGACGATTTCCAAGAAATTCAATACAATGAGTTTTTCTCCTCAAAAAAAAAATAAAATAGGATTTCAAATGCGAAACATAAAAACAAGCAACCTTGTAAATGTATCGCTTTTTATTTTAAAAGAATCACTTTGAAAACTAAGATACTATTGTTTTCCAAGAAACAAAAATACAAGCTAGCCTGAATAGACCATCTTCTTAAGACAAAATCTTTATGATCTTCATTTGAAATTAAAGTCAACAAGGATTTCAAATATCAATCATAAAAAACATGTAGTCTTGACAAAATATAATTTTTTTCCTTAAAAATTAAAAAGTATTATGTTTTACTTTAAAAGTATAACTTTAAAAACAAAGATATTTTCTTATTCCAAGAAACAAAAATACAAGAGGTCGACACGTGTAGGTCAACTTTATAAAGCACGATTTTTATGATCTTCATTTGAAATTAAAATAAGATTTTAAATGTGAAATATAATAAACAAGTAGTTATGTAAAAGTATCGTTTTTTTCTTTAAAAGTATCAATTGTAAAACTAAGATACTATTGTTTTCCGAGAAACAAAAATACATGGTGGTCCTATACATCAACTTCTCAAGACCCAATCTTTATGATCTTCATTTGAGATTAAAATCAACAAGGATTTCAAATGTCAATCATAAAAAACATGCGATCTTCTTTATGCGTAAGTATCATTTTTTCATAAAGAGTATTCATTTTTACTTTAAAAGTATCCCTTTAGAAATAAAGACACTTTTTTATTTCAAGAAATAAAAATACAAGATACTAACATGTGTAGATCAATTTCATAAAACACAATTTTGTGATCTTTATTTGAATTTAAAATAGGATTTAATGAGACATACAAAATAAGCGAGTGTTGTAAAAGTAGAGGTGGCCAATTGGAACCGAAATCGGGTTCCAAATTAGAACCCAAAACATGGTCAATGGTTCCTAAATCAGTAACCATGGTCAACGGTTCCAAAATCCAAACTAAACTGTGTAGGCCGATTCGGTTGTGGTTCCTAGGTCTCAAAAACCGTGGAACCAGCGGTTTTTAACCGTCGGTGGGGAACCGTGATGGAACCATTTTTTAAGGTTAAAACCAACAATTTTATTTTGGTAAATACATGCTAGAAGAAATGTTAAATGTTTATTATGATGTTTTATTTTCGTAACTACATGAGACACGTTTTAGACCAAATATTGTGTTTAACTACGTGAACTTTGATTCTTCTATACTCTAATAGTATATATAGATAGTTTAATATTATTATTAAAATTAAGTATAAAATTTTATTGAATATTAAATCCAAGTCTTTTTCTTTATTTTCCTTCTTTTTCTAACCGAAATTGATAAACTACTATAAAAATTAAAAAATTATCAAAAGATAAACAAACGGTTCCTAAGTAAAACCGGAATTGGAACCCTGGAGGAAGCGGGTTCCGAATCGGACTGAACTTTGCTATCGGTTCCGGTTTTGGAACCAAAATCGTGAGACAATGGTTCCGATTCTTCCAAAATGAGGAATCAAACCGCGGTTTTAGAACCGAACAAGGCGGTTCTAGAACTCAGCCACCCCTATGTAAAAGTACCGATTTTTTTCTTTAAAAGTATCAATTTTTATTTTAAAAGTATCACTTTAAGAAAAATCGATCTTAAAACACAACCTTTGTGATCTTCATTTGAATATAAAACAAGGACTTCACTTGCGAAACATTAAAAAAACATGTCGCCCCTGTAAAAGTATCGATTTTTTTTTTAAAAGTATCAATGTTAAATTTTCTTTTAAAAAAATCGCTTTTAAAAAAATAAGATAATTTTGTATTCCAAGAGACAAAAATACAAGAGGATTGACATATGTAGATCAACTTTTAAAGCGCAAACTTAATGATCTCCATTTGATATCAAAATCAACAAGGATTGCAAATTCAAAACATAGAAAATAAGTTGTCCCATAAAATTCTCGCTTTTGCTTTAAAAGTATCATTTTTTATATTAAAAGTATCACTCTGAAAACTAAGAACCTATTGTATTACAAGAAACAAAAATACAAGAGATTGGTTGTGTAGATCAACTTCTTAAAGCACAAACTTTGTGATCATCATTTGATATTAAAATCAACAAGGATTTCAAATGCGAAACATAGAAACAAAAAACCGTGTAAAAGTATCATTTTTTTCTTTAAAAGTATCTATTTTTATTTCAAAGGTATCATTTTAAAAAGTAAGAAAAAGAAACAAAAATACAAGTTGACCTGTGTGTATCAACCTCTTAAAGTTTAAACTTTGTGATCTTTATTTGAAATAAAATCAATAAGGATTTCAAATGCGAAACACAAAAAACAGGCAACCCTGTAAAAGTATCAATTTTTTTTTTTAAGAGTATTTCTTTAAAAACCAAGATACTACTTAATCATTATGAGAATACTTATTATTCAAATCAACTACATATTCTAATGACAATATCAAAACTAAAATTTCCTGTATGCCTACCATTTTAACTAGTTCTAAAGATTTTACAAGTATTTCAAATTTACAAGAGGTTCACCTCTAGAAAGTATCTGCAACAGACGAGATCATAAGAAGATACATCAATAATTCTTTAAAATACCGGAGACGAGTACAACACCTTGTCATAAGGTAAAAAAAGTATTACTTGTCACAGTGGCAACCTATTCAAACAATAACTTTTGCACTATACTGCCAAAAAGACTATCACATTGAGTTCTAATTACTATTCTACCAAATCTGTGGCCATGGATGGACTTTCAATGGAATGATTAGTATCATAAAAGTAAAATCCCATCTCCTTTTCAATGGAATGATTAGTATCATAAAAGTAAAATCCCATCTCTTACTGCATTGGTAACAAGAAGTTAGTCATCCAACTTTGTAGTAATATACAGTAATATACCAGTAATATACAGCGGCAGAGGAATCAAAGTTGTAGGCAATGCGGAGGAGGACTCGAAGCTGCAGGCGGCGACAGTGGCGGAGAAGATCTTCTCATACACACGAAGAAATATTCAGAATTGATGGTGTTTGAAGAAGTAGAGATCGTATGGTTTCTTTTGTGCGCCAAACAGAGGGGAGAGAAAAGAGGGGAAACAAAGAAGAGGAAATTGTATAGTTTCTTTGTTTCTGAAACATTTTTTCTTATTCCAAACTTACCTACAATTTTCTTATAAAATCTAATATGCCACCGCCTATTTAATATGGGTTTGGGTATAGAATCCGTCTCACGGATCTAGATTCGTGAGATGGTCTCACACAAATTTTTGCCGTTATATTTTTATAAATATCAGGGGATTTTTGAACAATTTTTTCTCATGAAGGGAAAAATATAAGATGAAATCAAATTTTAAAGAGGTTTACCTCCTATTATTTTTGTAATTAACCGGCCGAACCTTAGGGGATTTTCGTAATTATCCAATTGAAATATGATATCATAAACAAAAAAAAAAAGAGGATTCCTTAGTTGTCCTCAAATTTTCGTGGCGTTGTGTTTGAATTTTTCAAAGACATGGAAGTTCATGAAGATAAAGTGTGGCTTTTTGAGACAGCGATTTTGATTAGCAATTAAAAGGAAAAAAACTCAATTATTGAATTTTGTAGCTTAAAGAGTTAGACCATAATTTTCTAGCTAAATATTGGATCCAAATGGACTTATAAACCCATTTTGGATTGATGATACTTGAGCCGAGCTGGATAAATACACCCACGTGGCCATCCAAGATTTGATGATGTGGACCATCCAAGTGACGTGGATCGACCAGATGACGTGGACCGACCAGGCCACCTCACCCGAGCCGATGTGCCAAGTCGAGCTCAACCCACTTGAATATTTGGCAAAAGAACTCAACATCCCTCCACTAAATTCAATCCACCAAAGGTGGCGGACCAAGGAGCCACCACAACGCGTCTTGACGGGATAAGTCAACAAGCACTTTCCAACAAATGGCCCCGCCTCATGCACAACAAGAGAAGGACAAGTGTCCCATTAGTATCTTAGATGTAATAATTACTTAGCCACTAATTGTATTCGTATAAATAGATCTCATTTATTAGAAAAAGAAGGAGATAAATCCACTATATAGCTTGTAGAATTCAAATTCATTATTAATACCGACCAAAAATAGCCTGCTTTCGGCATCAATAAGAAAAAGAAGTTTCAACCATTTATTTCAATATCTTGTTGTCAATCTTTGTTTTCCAGTCACCTATTGTTAGTTTTTGGGTAGTTGATCGAATAAGAGCATCAACAAATTGGTGCTAGAAGGAGGGCCCATTTAGTCCATCTCATTCCCACAAGTTTCGAATTCCAAAGAAAGGTAAATTGCTTTCATGTTTATTGAACAATGAGTGAAAATTCCGAAAATCCTCACAGTGCAAGACCTTCCACCACAAGATACCCAAAATTCCTAGAATGTTCCTCGAGCCGAGATCGGGGCGCAGCAGTGTTGTTACCCATCACACAACTTCTCACAAACCCAAATTTTATCTAACAAATGAACCACTAGTTGCGGAGGCACTTGCAACCCTACCACCACAAATTCAGCCTCCTCCACCAAAGAAAATCCCCCACGAGACAGGACTCACCGCTGAACACCCAAAACCAAGCTCCTTTGAACCGAAAAATCAAGAAGTTGAATCTCAAAAGAGACAACCCGAGGATAGGCGAGAAAGAAGAAGGGTTCGAGATGATGGTGTGGATCGTAGCGAGGTTCATGAATCATCTCCACCAATTCGACGTCCTCGCCGGGCACACTCGGTGTTCGGGAGGAGCCGGGGCGAGCCTATCCGGCAATGGCCCGTGTAGTCTATCCATCCGAGGATTTAGTTTCCTGGCAATCAAGAGCCTCCTAGACCTAACCGAGCACAAGAGCCTAGTTCGTTGAATGAAAGGGAAGCCGAAATACTTTGTCATCGGCGTCGTCCTAATGAACTAGAGGAAACACCAAGAAGCTCTTACCAACGGAGCCCGATGTCAGTCGGCCGATGCGATGTCACCTTTTGCTTTGCATATTCTTACTACTCCACTTCCGTGAAATTCAAAGTGCCCCAAATCGGATTATACGATGGTGAAACGGATCCTATGACGCATATCCATAAATATCTCGCATGGACCGAGCTTTGTATGGTCGCAAAAATGCGATTCTCTATAGAGCGTTTCCATTAACCTTGGGAGACCGAGCTCATCGTTGGTTCTAAACACTTCCGCCAGGATACATTCACTCTTGGAGTGATTTGGCACCATCCTTCTCCACGCATTTCTTGGCATCCCGGGTCCAAGTGCGCAAGACGATTCATTGGCCACTATTAAACGAGCAAGGATGAGCCTTTGAAAAGTTATATTTCCGGGTTCAACAAGCAAATTCGTGAGATGGAGCCGGTTTCCGATGATGCTATGTTGATGATGGCCTCAATCTCCGGGCTTTCCCCAAACTCACGATTCCATTTCTCAATCCATGAGCGGGTGTCGGACTTTCCGGAATTTCTTATTCGAGCAAAAGACAAATTTGTGTTGAAGAGGCAATCGCAGAGGACTGCGTCCGAGTCAAAACAAAGTACCAAAAAAGATTTCAAGAAGGATTCCACCTCGGATTAGGCTCGGGTTTAAATCATTTTCCGACTCTCCACAACGGGTACAAATCATTTCAAGAAGTCCGAGCTAAGGTAGCAAAGAATGAGAAACACCTTGACTCATCCCCCATCCCCGATCTTGAAAGATATTAAAGATTTGAATTTGCCGCAACCTACCCGATCACCGGGTAGATCCATCTAAGCTCGACAAAAGAATAGATATTGTTATTATCACAAATCAGAGGACATGAAACTAATGAATGTCGCGACCTCATTCGTGAAATAATGAGAATTGTTCAAAGGGGAGGATTAAAACGTTATGTTCAAGAACTTCCATCCCCACCACCTCTTCATCTGCTGGGACAAATCCGAAAGATCGGACAATCCAGCTCATTTACCTCCTGTAAATGAGAATCATGGGCTAGAGATCTTAATTTTGGTCAACACAAACCAAACCGACGATAACAAAGTTAATCCACAAAAGGAAAGTAGAAGTCGGTGAAGCCGCAAATGCGAGGGCATCGAGTTCGGTTAGCGAGAAATTAAAGAAGGTCGGCTACATGTTTCTTTACATTCTCGGACCAGATTCCGACCACTGGTTCATCCACACTCGACCCCATCATCACGGCACCAATCCGGGCATTCTTGTTCATAGAATCCTGGTCGACTCTACGGTAGTTCTGCGTCGGTGATTTATATCGAGTCTTTCGCAGGTTGAATGTGGACGATTCCTACATTCGTCCGTGTAATGACAACATCTTGGGTTTTGGAGGAGGAAGGATCATTCCAATTGGTGAGGTCGGCATGTCCATTCGGGGTCGGCCGGGAGGCGAATAAGAGAACGGTCATAAAAACATTCAAGATCATCAACTCGGACTTAGAATACATTGCAATTATTGGATGACCATTTCTATACCATCTAAAAGTCTGTTGTCTCGGTTTATCATTTCGTATTAAGTTCCCCACTCCCGAAAGAGAAGGTTTTCACAAAGGAAATCAACGAGAGTCAAAGGAATGCTTGCTCAAATTTCAACCAAGAGAAATCAATGTAATTCAAAAGGGCGAGTCTAGCACCTCGGGGGCGACGAGCCGAGTTCAAACCCCAAAGAGAGGCCAACCCGGAAGACAACCAAGTAAAGAACCAATGACGAAAGAGGAAGAAGAATTGCTCTTGCAAAAGAAAGAAAGGCAAAATAAAAAGAGAAAACATGTCGAACCGGTGGAAGAGATCGACATAGTAGAAGTCGATAAGCTTCACGGGGCCGCCAAACTTAGGATTGGTCATAATTTGCAAGAGCCGCTTCGGTCCGAGCTCATCAAGTTTCTCAACAACAATCTAGATGTATTTGCTTGGTCTCAATCGGATATGCCTAGGATCGACCCAAGCATGCATGTCACCGAAACATTGATCTAACTTACGGGTAGATGATCCGAGAAAGAAGAAAGTTAGGCCCAGATAGACAAGTCGCCTTGGAGGTAGAGGTCGATGTAAACTGTTAGACAATGAGTTTATCCGAGAAGCTTTGTACCCAAAGTGGGTCACCAACCCATTTCTAGTAAAAAAACCATAATGGGCAATGGCGCCTCTGTGTTGATTTCACCGACTAACAAAGCATTCCCGAAGGGAAATTCTCCTCTTCCTAACATTGACTACATGGTTGATGCCACGGCCGGGCACGATTAATGAGCTTCATGGATGTATACTCAGGCTACAACTAGATCCGAATGCACCCAGGATGACGAAGAGAACACATCATTCTACTCGGCGAGGTGTATATCTTGTTGCAAGATGATGCCTTTTGGCTTAAAGAAAGGAGGAGCAACCTATCGAGGTTAGTTAATAAGATGTTTGAAAAACGATAGGAAATACAATGGAAGTCTATGTAGATGACATGCTTGTAAAGTCATTGTATGTTGTTGATCATATTGCTCATCCTAATGAAATATTTATGATTTTGCGCGAGTATAAGATGATGTTGAATCCTAAGAAGTTCACATTTGAGGTATGTTCGGGATAATTTTTGGGATACATGGACAACTAAAGAGGAATCGAAGCTAATCCAAATAAAATTAAGGCTATAATTGCCCGAAACCCCTAATTCATTAAGAAAGTGCAAAGTTTAATAGGGCGCTTTGGTCGCTCTAAGTAGTTTTGTGTCCGGATCAACAAATAAGTGCAAGCCATTTTTTGAAATCATCTAGAAAAACAAAGATTTTGAATGGACCAAGCAAACACAAGCCACATTCGAATCCTTGAAGCAATATTTAGCAACCACCCAGGTCTTTGCAAAAAGCCGAGCCGAGGCGAAAATTTGTATTTTATCCGGCGCCTCTGAATATGCCGTCGGCTCGGTACTCATTTGATTGGACAATTCAATTCAACACCCGATTTATTACATCGATCAAGCCTGCATGACGCCGAGTCCGCGATACCCTCCGACGAAAAAATTAGCATATGCTCTAGTCATTTCGGCGAGGAAGCCAAGGTCATATTTCTTGGAACACATGATAATTGTCTTAACAGTTATCCACTTAACATGTAATGCACCAACCTGACACTTTTGCTCGGATGATTAAATGGGCAAAGGAGCTCGGCCGATTTGGAATTTTATACGAGCCCATGACAAAGCAATTAAATGACAAGCATTGGCGGACATCGTGGCGAGTTCACACCTTCCATCCATTAGACATGATGGAAGAACAAACTTGGAAGCTATTTGTCGACGGCTCTTCTTCCACCGCAGCCGAAGCGGGGAGCGAAATTGTGATAATCAATCCAAGTCACAAATGTTTCTCCTTGGCGTGCGGTTCCGCTTAGGTGCCAAATAATAAAGCCGAGTATGAGACATTGTTAGCGGGGCTAGTAATGGCGCTTCAATAGGGTTGAAGATATTGCTCATTCATAGTGATTCACGATTAGCGATCAATTAAATCAATGGAGATTACGAGGCTAAGGAACCCAAGATATTGTAGTATCTCGAGCTCACAAAAATAGGCTTTCTCGGTTCATAGCGAAGTAATCCATATCCCGAACGGAAAATGTGCAAGTGGATGCCCTAGCTCGCTTGCATCTAGCCCAGGGACCGACCGAGCGAAGATGTGATGGTCACTCATTTGCCTTTCTCATCATTAAACACAGTTAAAATCAACGCTAATGAAAGTGCCGAGCTGACCTGGATGACGCCAATCATTCAATATTTGGAACATGACATCCAACTAGAGAACAAAGTCAAGCAAGAACATTAAGGACTCAAGCTGCTTTCGGTTTACTATCGTGACGGGTCTTATACAAGCGCGTTATCGGTTCCTTTGCTTAGATGTTTATAAGAAACCGATGTCGATTATGCACTCGGGGAGGTGCATGAAGGAATCTCTGCAACCACGCCGGACAATCATTAGCATATAATTGATTCAACATGGATACTATTGGCCGTCATTGAAACAAGATGCGATCTCCTTGGTGAAGAAGTGCGGAAAATGTCAAAGATTTGCACCTTAGGTTAGATATCACCCCAAACAACTCACCTTGGTCTTGATCCTTGGTCATTTGCCAAGTGGGGAATGGATCTCATCGGACCACTCCCTATAGGCAAAGAGGCGTGAAGTATGCTATAGTTGTAGTAGACTACTTTACTAAATGGGCCGGCGGAGCCCCTAGCAAAGATAAATGAGGACAAGATCGTTGATTTTGTGTGGAAGTTGATCAAATGCGATTTGGGATACCATACTCGATAGTCATGGATAATGGGAACCAATTCGATAGCCGAAAATTTTGAACTTTTTGCGAAAAATATTCACATCAAAAATAATTTCTCCACCCCGTACTACCCACAATCTAATGGCCAAGTCGGCGGTTAAGAAAATTCTTAAATACACCTTGATATCAAGATTGAACAATCTAAGGGAATCGGCCCGAAGAGCTCCCGAGTACTATGGGCTTACAGGGACAACACATCGATCCGCCAAAGGTGAAACACCGTTCTCCCTAGCATACGCAGCCGAGGCCATCATTCCAAGAGAAATTAAGGCCCCAACATTTAGAGTTGCAAAATTTTTGGAAGAGAAAGTTGGATTTGTTGGAAGAAAAGAGATGTAGTGCCAAGGTGAAAAACGCAGTGTATAAGCAAAAGAAAAGAAAGGTACTACAACTCCAATGTGAAATAAAGAAGATTCCAGGTCGGTGATTTAGTTTTGAAAAAGTCATGGGAGCCGAGCCCACCCACCTAAACTTACCGGAAGGTCCATATAGAGTTAGCAAAGTTACTCATGAACGGAGCGTATGAGCTCGAGTATTTAAGTGGAGAGAAATTTAATCATCCATAGAATGTGTCGTATTTGAAGAAGTATTATCAATAAAACATTCGAAAGTTCAGAGCAAATTACTTGTTTTAAATTTTTGTATTCGTCTCGGCCTAGGTCCGAGCATGACATCCAACAATTTGCACATACATCTTACGTCTCGGCCTAGATCCGAGCACGTCTCTTAACAAATTTTTATATCAAGACTTGAACTAGCATCGAGCTCTTTACAACAAACTCGGCCTAGTTCCGAGTACAACTCTTAATTAGATTCAGTCAATTATTAATTTCAAATTAAATTCAAACACATCATTCAATTTTTACACCCTGCTATCGCTTCGGCAAAAAGACGAACACATAACTTAGAATAATTTCGAAAATGGAAAGTACATGATAAAGAAAGCGACAAAATGAAGGTTCCATTCAAAGCAAAATATTTACATTCGGGGCCCGAGGCCAATTACATCGAAATAAAAAAATCCCTAAGAGGCAGGGGGGTTATCGCCTTGTGGCTGGCCGGCGCCCGGATCTTGGATTTGAGGCAGACCACTGGAGGTGACCTCTTCTGCGTTCTCCTCGGTGGCAGAAGCAGCACCTTCTTCAGAGATGGCATCGGGGAACTGAGGCCTGAGCTCGTTAAGTTGATCATTCAAAGTCTTAAGCTCTTCCTCCAGCTCGACCACAGTCTTACCCTTCTTCAGGCCGTCCAGAACTTCCTCCATGTTAGCCGCGTGCCCACAAGTGAGCATGAAGGCCTAAGTCCCAGATTTCTTGTAGGTCTTCACAGCCTCCAACCTAGCAGCCTGAAGGGCCTCCTCCAACTGTTTCTTGAAGGCATCCCCCATCTCCCTCATAATTTTCGCCTTCTGTCTGGTGATCGTCTCCTGGTGGCTGGTCACCTCTTTCCTTAGCTCGGCGCCCTTCTGAGCTTTTTCGGCCTGGTCCCGAGCAGCCATGACACTCTCTGTGACACTCCTGGCATTGATATCCTATTTTAAAGCCTCCTAGGCCTTCGACTCCAAGGATTCTTGAAAACCACGCAGTGTTGTGGGCGTCATGCGGTCTTCCTAACGCCTCTCGGGTTGCGCCCCTGACCTATCATATGCCACAACGTCCCAATAATCCACCCCGAGAGACCCATGACATACTGAGACTTTTCTTCCCAATCAATCTTGGTGCAGAATTGCTCGATCCCAGTAGTCCATGCCCGAGCTGGGACGTCCTTGGCAGCCCTTCCAGCCTCCGGCAGTGTGGCCACCTACTCGTTAGTTGGGATCGAGCACTTGGAAAACTCGATGAACCATTGTGGTCTTACCCCATCATCCCTTCGAAGGGTTCCTCCCGAGTAGGGTTTGGGAGGCACAAAATGCCCTTCGGCCCCAGGTCATCGAGAATGTCCAATTGGGGGTATCGGCGATCGTTACCCTCAAGGGAATTGTTATTGGAGTTACTCTCGGGGTCTCCCGGTCCTTTTCGGTCGACCCGGACTCGAAATTTCTGCTGGTGGGATCAACCTCCGACTCATTTACGGCCTTGTGCTTGCCCCGCTAAATTTTAGCTCGCTTCTTTGGGGTCGGCTTGGTGGCTGCTTTCGGTGCTCTTACTGTCCCTTCACTTTGCCGTCTGCTTAATGTGGTTGAGGTGGGTAAAAATATCCATCTCTTCTTCAAGATCTGGAACAACATAGAGTCCATCAAAAATGTGTAAAAACACAATTGCACAAAAGAATATCGGCTCGAGGAAATATTACCTTGACTTGTGTTTGAGTGTCGGTCTTGGCGGCGCGACCTTGTTTGCTCGGTCCTTTGTGGCGTTGGTCTCACCGACTCGATTCTTAGGGGCGATGACCCCGCTTGCTCGATTCTCCAAGGCCGCGGATCTATAATCGATGATCCCCCATTCACTTATTGTGGCGACCGGCGAATCTTTCGGCCCTCGCGTGTGCTCGGGTAGCGGGTCTCGCTGGTGCCTCGATCGTCCTGGCGGATCAACACGTAAACCAGCTTGAGCTAGTGCGGCCTCCCGGGTCAAGATTTTAATCTTTCAGCCGCTCTGGGAAGAAATTTTATGTTCTTCAATATCTCCACGAACTCATTGGAGAGGTGACCTTGAGAAGGACGATTCTCCGCACAAAAAATAGAGAGTTAACGATTAGAATTTTCTATAAATTTGAAGAAGCGAGAAAAATACTTACCGCAATAATAACGGAGTTGGAGAGGAGGAGCAAGAAACGGCTCGTTATCCCTACCGTGCTGGGTCATCCAGTCACCCCGACCCCGAACCACTTTTCCTTCAATGATCGTGGAAAAGTTGTCTAGGTAGCCGGGTAGCTGACTGTTAAATATAATACCACCCCGAAGGCCTCCTCTCACTCTGCTGGGGTCGCCTTCCAAATGAACAGCTCGCTCGTGTCTTCAAAAGGGGTTGCGGGTAGCCCCTCGCCAAGCAAAAAGCACGAGCAACCCAACTAATCTACCCAAGTCATGGGGTGCACTGGGACAGAGCGATCCCCATCTCTCCGAACCGTTTCTAATCAACCTTGGCGGGGAACCTCAACTCGTATAATATGTTGTGGGCGTACATGGTAATGCACCCCACCCGGCGGCAGCTCGGGCACTTCTTCGTGGTAAGGCGACCAAAATTGTGCAGTTGAAGGAAAGTTGTGGCCTTGGAAGAGAGCGTCCAACTCATGCCGCATCATCAATCCCACCGGAAGTTACGGTCGATTTTTATGTCCAATCGGTTCTAACATTCTTGGGAGGCCTTCCTCCAAAGATCTTGACCTCACCCGCAACCCGACTAGAGGTCGACGAACTTGCACCACGACCGACCCCACCACTTGGTCTTGCGAGACTCCTGCGTCTGCACTACTTAGCCCGCGGCCTCGCCTCCTACCGGATGCCGTCCCACGCCCACTACACTTGGATTAGTGGGTTCCTCCCCACTCAATCCAGCCCCGCCAACTCCGCGGGGGGCTCAATTGTTGGCTTCAGCACTGGCTCCACATTCTCGCTTGTTTCTGGAGCCCTCGCTGCAGCCTCACACTCTGGCACATTCTGCCGCGTACTCTCTCCATTGCCATATTCCATGTTCAAATTTTCTGGGGACTCTGCTGGTTCACTTTCAGGAGATAACTGTGTCCTATATACTTCTCCGCCAAGAATAACCGTGATAGGAGTGAGATTCAAAATTTCATCTCTCCACTTTCCCTTTTGCGGAATCTCTTGCTCAGAATTGTCGTCGGAGCTGGAAACGTTAATCACACTAGGACCTTTCGGAGAAACATCCCTTTCCGACGGAGGATCTTCAACCTCTACCTCCGCGCTATAGTCTTAGTTTTGGCTATCGTCAATGGAACCATACATTTTTTTTGAAAAGAACACAAAAAAGAAAAAGAAGGAAAAAGATTTGAAGATTACCTAAGGATTCCCGAGTCTTTTCTCTAAAAGCCTATCTCAACGCCACGATGGTCCAAATCGAAAACGCCACGTGTCTATCATCATTAGTTCTATTTAATGCGCCGTTTCACACATTAATGATAGATTGACAACTGTCATCAGTTTTAAAACCGTTTGACCTTTTCTCTCTCTCCATTCAAAGTTCAAAACCGTCTCAAAGAATCTTCTCTTCGGCTTTGAACTTGGGGGCCATTGATGATACTCGGGCTGAGCCGGATAAAATATATCCACGTGGCCATCCAAGATTTAATGATGTGGACCGACCGGATGACATGGTCCGAGTAAGCCACCCTCACCCGAGCCGATGTGCGAGCCGAACTCAAGCCACTTGAATATTTGGCAAAAGAACTCAACATCCTCGTGGCGGACAAATGAGCCACCACAACGCACCAACGGGACAAGTCAACAAGCACTTTCCAACACATAACCACCATGCGCCTCATACACAAAGAAGAGAAGGACAAGTGTTCCACTAGTATTTTAGATGTAATAATTACTTACCCACTAATTGTATTAGTATAAATAGATCTCATTTATTAGAGAAAGAAGGAAAGAAATCCACTATATTGTTTGTAGAATTCAAATTATGTGTATTACTACCAACCAGAAATAGCCTGCTCGGCATCAATAAGAAAAAGGCAGTTTCCGCCATTTATTTCAATATTCAGTTGTAAATCTTTGTTTTCTAGTCACATATTGTTAGTTTTTGGGTTGTTGATTGAATAAGAGCATCAACATGGATCAAACAGTATAAGATCATTTTGAAGTATGGATAATGACATCTATCCCTGTGAAATGATTAAACAACAAACCACCTCGTGTAAATGTATTTCTCAGGCAAAAATCCAAAAATGGCCCCGTAACTTAGTAGTGGTGTTCGGTTTGGTCTCGCAAAATATAACGACTTGCTAAAAAAAAAAGGAGAAATTCCACAATATACCATCTTTTTTGAAAAAATACTAAAAATACGCTCTTATCACTTTTATACCATTTTTTCCCTTTTTACGCTCCAACTTATTTTTTGATTATGTTTACATTTTTTTCGTTTTTCTTGTTCCTGTATTCTTTTATATGTTATATATGTAGTTTCCATATTGTTTAAATTTGTGTCATAGTTGTTTCTTTTGTTGTTTCAAAACAACTTTTACCTATTTATTATGCTACTTTTTGTTCATGTATTATTTTGTGCATTGTTTCTATTGTTTTTGCGTTGTTCTATAATATTTCGAATAATTCTTTTTGTTATTTCCATGTAGTTTTCAATGCGTAGACACAATTTTTACCTACTTTTAAACTCTTTTTATTCATGTGGTATTTTTAATTTTTTACGTTGTTTCTAGGTTATTTCTATGTGTTTTATGTTTTCATGCATTAGATCAAAAATTGAATTTTGTTTTTTTATTCATGTCGTTTCTATATTATTTTTCAAATTTGTTTGGTTTTAATATGTGTTGTTTTATGTGTATATTTCTTGTTTTTTTATAAGATTTCAAGTATAAAATGGATTATTTAACGGGCAAAATTTATTTTTCACCGATTTGATTAGAAAAAACATGTTTGAAACAACAAAGAAATAACAAACATGTTTGAAACAACAAAGAAACAACAACGAAACAATAACGTAAAAAGTCCGGGAATTTTGGTAGGAGAGTATTTTTTTCCAAAAAAGGAGAAAAACGTATTTTTGTCAAAAATCACCGGAAATCGTAATTTGTCCGAGAAAAGTTGGGTAGTTGTGTCCTTATCCCAAAACAAAACCTACAATGTATAAAACCTCTCGATTTGGTCCTCAAGTCCTGGGAAATTGCAATTTTGGCCGAAATGTCTCACGAGATCCATATTCCGATATTGGATTTTGTTTTTTACTTTCATTGGCACATAAAGCTAAAAGAAGATACGTTATTTGATAAGTTTATGGAATTCACTACTTCATAAGTGATTATTGATGTTTAGAGAACCAAAGCACAAAGTTGAGATGCGCATAAATGGTTATTTATAATGTGTGAAATTTGGATTCTGCCTTTCATATATTTCTATGAAATATTATAGGTTCATTCATGTTCTTTTTTTCTTCTTTTTCTATTTTCTTTTCCTTGTTGTGAGACTATTGAAATATGTCACTTGTGAGTTGTCCCATATTGATTAATTAAGGGAAGATAGACCACTTTATAAGCCAAGTGAGCTACTCCTCCAATCACCAATTGGTTTTAGGATGTAACCTCACTTGGTAGGCTCGGGCTCTCTCTCTTTTAATTGGGTACACTTCATGTATGGGACCGTAGCAAATCCTCCCGAATTTAACAGAGGCAAAGCCAACAGATTTACTTTTAAGCCAAACCAGTCAATACAATAGGTCACAGTTAACCAACGGGGAACAGAATCTAAATCGAACAATGATTCAACTCATTTCGTATGTTGATTATTTATGAATACCGTAAGAGATATAAGAAATGAGAGAATACTCTGATTAATTGTTAATTCATAACCAATCACCCTAGAAATAATAACAAATGATTAAACCATACCCCAATTACTCTCCAAACTATTTTTAGTACAATGGAAGGTAGTAGGGGAGGGACGCACGTAGAAGAGGGGATCGAACCCCGGTCAATCGTTCTGACAGCATAAGCCTCTACCACTGGAGCAGAAGATTGATCCCAAAACTCCCTAACTATTGAAAACTTTTAGAAGATTAAGACTAATCTTAATGACAAAAACTTTGGTCGGACCATCTAACGTGTAAGTTCCGCTAGATGGACCCAACCCGTCCCGATTTGTTTTTGTAATTTTGTGCACGAGTGGTATTTTTGAAATATTCAGGTGGTACCATAGAATCTACGAACCGGTGACATTTTTGTAATATTAGGGGCATTAAAAGTATTAGTTTTACCCCGAAAAATATTAGTAGTACATCCGAAAAGTATTAGTAATCCTCTTGAACAATTTTGTTAGTAGCCCTTATGAAAAGTATTGATTTTTTCCCTCAAAAGTATTAGTAATTTACCTAAAATGTGTTAGTCAAGTGGCTATGATAATCTAGAGGGGGTGAATAGATTATCTCGGTTTTTCAGATTTTGCCCTCTTTTCGAAAATCTCAAGCAAAGATGAAATGCTAAGTGCGGAAATTAAACAACACACTTCGATTTATAGAGGTTCAACCCACCTAGAGCTAATTCTCTACCACCCCAAAGATATCCGGGATGGATTTCAAAAAGAAAAAGATTTTATTAATTTACCAAAAATTAATACAACACCTTGAGGATTACCACAACCCTCTTACACCACCTTGAGGATTACCACAACCCTCTTTACAACACCTTTGAAGATTACCACAACCTTCAAACACCTATCACCTAGATCACCCAGTGTATTCTTACCACAAGAATACTCACAAGGATGTCTTGTGTTGAATGATGACCAAAATCAAGATTACAACTCAATAATGATTGATACAATATGAGTACACGTGTAATCAAGAATTGAAAGCCTAGACCTCAAATTTGTGCAAGTAAAAGTGTTAAGGCTAATACAACAAGATATATGAAAGTGTTTGCTTGATTGCTCTTTGCTTGTGTAGAGTATTGTATCTTGTTGCTTGAACGAAGCCTCTATTTGTAGGAGAGGACTTGGCTTTCATTTCCAGACATAGGCTCCCCCTTGGGGAGTGATTTGCTTTAAAAAGAAACCATTTAAAATTATCAATATAGCTGTTAGAAATCAATCCCACAAAATAGGAAAAGGCATGCGAAAATACAACGGATAGTTTGCTGATAAACAAGGGGTGCGACCGGTCGCGCAGAGATAAGATTGAAATTGAATTCCTGCTATTTTTACACAGGGTGACCGGTCGGAGGGGGGTGCAACCGGTCGCCCTTGACTATGACCGGTTGGGGTTGATAAAAAAACAAAACGAGAAGATCAACCAAAGAGGAACTCCCGTGTACGCCGCCCGGGTCGACCGGTCGCCCTCACCGGTTGACCTTCATCTTTTTCGTCCCATTTTTTGTTTCAAAACTCAACTCAGTGCGGGTTGCCCTATAGGCGGCCGTCGGCGTGAAACAAATGTGTTGTCAATTTTTTATCGAAAATAAACTCCAAAAATACTCCAAAAATAGTAAAAACATTTAGGGACATTGTTTTGGTTTAAAAACTCATTTGAACAAAATCGAACAAAATCATCAAAATCATGATAAAAACATTTATCTAACAAACTCCCCCTTTTTGATGATTACAAACCAAAACAATTTTTTCGAGGGCGATTTTGAAAATGAATAAATTTTCGGTTTTACGAGTGAACTATCCGTTAAAAACATTCTATACAAAGCTCCCCTATCTATGAGCTTATCAACAAGAGATTTTGCAAAAGCTAGAAGCACAAGCTATAACAAGCTTATATAAGATGCATATAAACATCATAAGCTAAGAAGCTCCCCACTGTCAAAATACTTATAATCTTTCGCAATAGAGTCCATAATACAAGCCATGGACTAGATATTCTTGCTTTAGGAAGCCATAGCTTATAGCTTTTATTACGAGCTTTTATTAGCTTCTTTTAGCTAACGAGCCAATTTCATGTTTCTCCCCTTTGGAATCATAAAAAGAATGTTAGGATGATAAAAACATTAATCAATTACATTAAAGTGCGCCAAAGAGACGGTTTACCAACCATTGAGCAATTTAGGCTTAAAACCCAAGGAAAATGGGAGAAATGTATCATGAAGAGTTCATACTCTCGTTTTATTTGTCAAAACATGATCTCAATAAGTATTGAAGACTTTTGGAAGCAAGAGAATCATGTAGAAGTTGAGATATTCATTGCGACATTTCATCTGACACTTTGTGGGCGTGAAAATTAAAAGAAGTTGTATATAGCCCTTGTAAATGATTCAAGCCAAAAATTTACATCACCAATTCACATCAAACATCATACAATACAACATAATAACTAAGCTCATCAAGATCATGTGCAAAATATATCAAGAAATATACAAGAAAGTCATAAACTCAAGGTTCAACCTAATTGAGCAAAGGAAGGAAAATTCTTACCATTTGATCGAGAAAAGATGAGCTATGATGATGATAAACATGCTATATAAGGTCCAAGTTGTGAATTGATTGCATGAAAACAAATTTTGAGTGAAATTTGTGTGAATTTGGCAAAGGGGACGAAAAATGGCAAAAATAAGTTAAAATAGCGAATCTTTGAAGACAACGGTTTTAATCCAAATTTTGGCTTAGAGGCGACCGGTGCGACATTGAGGCGACGGTTGCCCTCAACCCTTTCGATCCACCTGTCTTGTCAAATTCATCAAAATCTGATTTTTCAACCAAAAATCCGATTTTTCGCCCCTAAGTTTCAAAAATGTGCAAAATGTAAACGTAAACCTCATTCAATATGCATTATGCCTAACTTGCTCGTATCGACAAAAAGTCTCGGAAGATAGCGGTTTTGTAAAAATGTCCGCTAATTGATCTTGAGATGGTACAAAAGATATCTCAATTTTTCGTTTAGAAACACAATCCCTTAGAAAATGATGTCGAATCTCAATATGTTTAGTACGGTTATGATGAACCGGATTTTGAGCAATATTTATAGCGGATATATTGTCACAAAAGATAGGTACATTTTCAAAAGAGCATTTGTAATCCGCTAAGGTTTGTTTCATCCAAAGAAGTTGAGTACAACAAAAAGCTGCGGAAATATATTCGGCTTCGGCCGTTGAAAGAGAAACACAGTTTTGCTTCTTTGAAAACCAAGAAACAAGGCAATCGCCTAAAAATTGACATGATCCGGAAGTACTTTTCCGATCATCAATATTTCCCGCATAATCCGAATCACTATAACCTTTAAGAGAAAAATTTTCATTCTTTGGATAGAATAAACCATATTGAATGGTGCCTTTCAAATATCGAAAAATCCTTTTAACGGCACTCATATGAGATTCTTTGGGATTGCTTTGAAAACGAGCACATAGGCATACGACATGAAGAATGTCCGGTCTACTAGCGGTTAAATAAAGTAAACTACCAATCATACCTCGATACTTTGATTCATCCACGGACTTGCCTTTTTCATCTTTGTCAATTTTGACATTTGTTGCCATGGGAGTGGAGACGGTTCTTCCTTCTTCAATGCCAAACTTTTTCAAAAGTTCTTTTGTATATTTTGATTGCGAAATGTATATGCCTTCTTGACATTGCTTAATTTGGAGTCCAAGAAAGAAGTTGAGCTCCCCATCATACTCATCTCAAATTCACCTTGCATCAATTTAGAGAATTTCTTGCACAAAGAATCATTAGTAGCACCAAAGATAATATCATCAACATAAATTTGCACAAGTAAGCAATCTTGCCCTTTTTCAAAAACAAAGAGAGTTGTATCAACTTTACCTCTTATAAAACCATTTTGCAAAAGAAAAGAGCTAAGTCTATCATACCATGCACGGGGTGCTTGCTTTAAACCATACAAGGCCTTTTTAAGTTTATAAATATCATTAGGCCTAGAAAAATTTTCAAACCCGGAGGTTGTTTTACATAGACTTTTTCTTGAATAATACCATTTAAGAAAGCGGATTTAACATCCATTTGGTAAAGTTTGAAATTTTTAAAACAAGAATAGGCAAGTAAAATACGAATAGCTTCTAAACGTGCTACGGGTGCAAAAGTTTCATCATAGTCAATACCTTCTTCTTGACAATACCCTTGAGCTACTAACCTTGCCTTATTTCGAACAATGTTGCCTTGATCATCAAGTTTGTTCGAATACCCATTTTGTACCAATAATAGTTTGAGATGGAGGACAAGGTACCAATTCATACATCATTTCTTTCAAATTGATTCAACTCCTCTTGCATCTCTAGGAACCAATCCTCATCCTCAATAGCCTCCTTAGAATTTTTAGGCTCCTTTTGAGAGATAAGAGCTTTCTCGGCAAATTTTTCTCCGGGTCATCACTTTGTCAAGGGGATCACCAATAATAAGATCTTTTGGGTGATCTCCTTAAACTTTAATGCAACGAGAAGATCCAAAGTATCACCTCTATCTTCTTGAGGACCATTTGAAGTGGACGGTTGATCAATTGATGTAGACGGTTGATCATCAACATGAACAGTTGGTTCAATAATATCCTCTTCATCACTTTCATCATTGGGTATTTTTCAACACCCGAAGCTTCATTGAATTTGACATGGATGGATTCTTCAACAACTCCACTAGTCTTATTGTACACCCGATATTTTGCTTTTTGTTGAATATCCCATAAATATACCTTCATCGGCCTTAGGATCAAGTTTGTCCAATTAATCCTTGGTATTCAAAATAAAGCATTTACAACCAAATATCTTGAAATAACTAATATTTGGAGTTCTACCTTTCCAAAGCTCATATGGAGTTTTATTCATTTTAGGGCGGATATAAACTCGATTAATGACATAGCAAGCGGTACTTACGGCTTTCGGCCCAAAAATATTTTGGAAGTGAAAATTCATTGAGCATGGACCGACTCATCTCTTGTAATGTCCGATTTTTCCTTTCGCTACTCCATTTTGTTGCGGTGTCCTTGGAGCCAAAAATTATGAGCATATCCTTTGGTTTCACAAAAAACTCTAAATTCACCATCAAATTCTCCACCACGATCGCTTCAATAGACTTAATAGTATATTCTTTTTCATTCTCAATAAGTCTACACAACTTAACAAACTCATTAACGGCATCGCTTTTATTGGTAAGAAAAAGAGCCCAAGTATATCTAGAAAAATCATCGACAATAACGAAAGTGTAATGTTTTCCACTTAGACTTGTCGTACCAATATCCCCATACAAATCAAGGTGAATTAATTGTAGGGGTTTGGTTGTGGAAATTCATTTTGGGCTTAAAACTACTTTTAACTAATTTGTTCTTTTAACAAGTGTCACATAAGCAAGATTTTCAAAATTCAATTTGGGTAGTCCTTTCACATGTTGATTTTTGTAAATATTTTTCAAATTCTTGTATCCAACATGTCCAAGTCGCCTATGCCATAAACTAGTTAAATCATTATTGGCGACTAAACAAGAAACATTTTGACTAACCAAATCACTTGTACAAATTTTGTAAAGATTGCCTTTTCTATTTGCTTCACAAATAATTTCACCATTTTTAAGTATAAGGCATTTTCCTTTATTGAAGGAAACATCATAATTTGAATCACAAAGTTGGCTAACACTTATCAAGTTAAACTTAAGCCCTTCTACTAAAAGAACATTACTAAGAGAGAAAAGAAGAGTTACCAATTTCTCCATTTCCAAGAATTCTTCCTTTGCCATTTCCGAACATGACCATACCCTCTTCTTGGAGCTTGATGTTGGTAAAAGTTCTCTCCTCCCGGTCATATGGCGTGAACATCCGCTGTCCACGAGCCATTTTGAATATTCCATTGTTGTTATAGCCCCTATTACCTACAAAAGAATTTCTTTTAGGTACCCTATAATTTTGGGGTCCATGGGGTTAGTCTTGAGACCTTTGGGTCTCCAAACATGTCTATAGCTATTTCTCAATTTGCAATTATTAGCATAATGTCCAACTTTGCCACAATAAAAACAAGTAGGAGTATTAAATTACTAGCACGTACAAAAGTCGGACCTTGGTTATTCTTTTTAAAAACGCTTTGAAATGGCTTATGACCAAGTCCCAATTTGGAATGCTCACCTCTTTGTGCATCTAAAATTTTTGTGACTTTGCCCGTGCTTATGTTGAAACGATGCACATCATTTTTCAAACATTCAATATCTTTTGTGAGCAATTCCTTTTCGGTTTCAAGAGAGTGAACTCTATTAAGAGTAAGAGTATGAGCTTTGTCTAGAGATTCATAAAGAGGTAAATAAATTTTCTTTTTCAACCTTAAGCTCCTTATGCTCCTTTTTCAAATTTTTGTATTTAACAATTAAATTTTGAAACTTAATTTGCAATTCATCAAAATCACATTGCAAATCATCAACTATGGAGGAAGTAGAAGAATTAGAGCGTGCCTCATTATTTTCATCGTCTATGGCCATGAGACCATGTTCGGTCTCTCCTTCCTCATCGGTTGTTCCGACTAGTTCATCCCACGTTTTGACCTCCGCATTTAGAGCCTTCTTTTTCGTGAAAGGCTTCATTTTCTTTTGCTCCTCTTCATCGAGCTTTGGGCAATCGGCAATGAAGTGCCGGGTTTTCCGCATTTAAAGCAAGCATTTTCTCTTGGTTTTCTTGCTTTATTTTTATTCACAAATTTTGCAAATTTTCTAACAAGTGCGGCCGTCTCCTCCAACTCATCATCATTATCATTATCATAGTATGCATTAGAAGAAGAAGCAAGACCTTTAGGAATAATTTGCATACCCGATTGATTTATGGATGGTTTGGAATTTTTCCTCTCCTTGAGATAGACTTCATAGATGAGGAGATTTCCAATAAGCTCGTCAAACTTGAGTGTCTCAAGATTTTGTGCCTCCGTGATTGCCGTTACTTTTTCGAACCATGAGCCGGAAGAGCATTCAATACCTTAGTCACCTTGTCTTCTTTGGAGATGACTTTACCGAGGGCCACAAGAGGATTGACAATATTGTCAAGCCTTTCCACCATCTTGGAGATGCTTTCACCATCATGCATGTTAAAGTTTTCAAAGTCTTTAACACGCATGGTCTTTCTTGCTTGCTTGACTTTCTTAGTCCCTTCATAGATTATCTCCAATTTTTCCCAAACCTCATGTGCCGACCTTATGCCTCTTATGCGATTGTACTCGGTGGTGGTAAGAGAACAATGCAAAATATTTAAGGCCTTACCGTTTAGAGAGAAAGCCTTTTTGTCGTTTTCATCGAACTCCTTGAAAGGTTTAGAAGCCAAGGTGCCATTCTCCGATTTCTTGGTTGGTTAATCAACTCCTTCAATGACCACATTCCAAATGTTGAACCCGCACCCTTGTAGGAAGCACTCCATAAGATCTTTCTAAAATGCGTAGTTGTTGGCGTCGAATAGTGGTGGCTTGTTGGTGGAGGCGCCGGTGGTGATATCGGCATCATTTGTAGCCATGGATCTTTCCTCTTTACTCGAGCGAGCTAGCCAAAGAGTTTGGCTTTGATACCACTTGTTAGTCCAAGTGGCTCTTGTTTGATAAATGGTTTTATCTTGATTTTGATGATTTTGGTTTTACACCAAAACAATGGTTTTAAAGGTTGTCCAAATACTCCTAAATGATTTAAAATAGTTTTAATATTTTCCGGAGTATTTCTTCAAGTTTTAGTTTCGACAAAATTGGACAATACTTTTAATGATTTTTTGTTAATGTATTTTTACACCAAAACAATGTTTCTAAATGTTGTCCTAATACTCCCGACCGGTCTAAAATATTTTCACTATTTTTCTGGAGTATTTCTTGAAGTTTATTTTTGATATAAAATTGGATAATACTTTTGTTTTGAGGTCAACCGGTCGCCGTATAGGGCAACCCGTACACTGAAAGTTGAGGAAAACAGAAAACTTCATGTTTGCAAAAATGGTCAGGGCAACCGTCGCCCTATAGGGCAACCGGTGCCGTCGACCGATCGACCTATAGGCGACCCGTGCACTGGAGCAAAAATCGAAACAGAACTTCATCTTTCATTTTTTTGATGATGTAGCGACCGGTTGTGGTTAGGGTCGACGGTCGAGGTGCACGTCGACGGCCGGTCGCCCTGTGTAAATGTTGATACGATTATTTCAAACTCTATTTCTGTGGGACCGGTCGCCTATGCTTTGACAAAGAAAATTCTAACCGTTGTGCGTGACAACTTTTCCTAAATTGTGGGATTGATTTCTAACACTATAATCTTGATTTTAATTGCAATTTTTTTGTAGATATCAGATTCCAAGAGGAGCCTATCAAGTATCAATCATCTCCTATAAATAGAGGAAGATTTGAAGCACAATAATAAGAGAGAAAAAACTACAACACAACAAGATACACTCAAGAATACACTTGTTCTTACATTGTCTTATTTCTTGTTGTAATTTGCCTAGCTATTCACTTTCACATTCTTGAGGTCTAGGCTTTTCTTGATTACACTTGCACTCCATTGTATTATCAATTATCGAGTTGTAATCTTGAATTTGGGCAATCATTCAACACAAGATATCCTTGTGAGTGTTCTTGTGGTAAGAACACACTTGGGTGATCTAGGTGTTAGGTGTAAGAAGATTGTGGTAATCTTCTTGTTGAGGTGTTGAATAGTATGGTGCTCTTCAAGGGTGAAGATTGTGGTAATCTTCACAAGGTGCCGTTGGAGATTGTGGTAATCTTCAAAGGGAGATTGTGGTAATCTCCAAAGGTGGTGTTGAAGAAGAGTGTGGTGCTCTTCAAGGTGTTGTAAGTTGAATTTGTATTAATTTTGGTAATTAATAAAATTATTTTTCTTTTTGAAATCCATCCCGGATATCTTTGGGGTGGTAGAGGATTAGGCCCTAGGTGGGTTGAACCTCTTTAAATCGACGTGTGTTGTTTACATTCCGCACCTTTATTATTGTGTTTGAGCATTCGGTTTTAAAAGAGGGTGAAATAGAAAAGATGGAGATAATCTATTCACCCCCTCTAGATTATCGTAGCCTCTTGGACTTACAAGTGGTATCGAGCCAAACTCTTTGGCAAGCTCGTTTCACATCGCGAGTGAAGAGAAACGATCGTCGGCTACTGACGAAGCTCATCTTTCCGCACCTCCACCACCAAGCCACCTCGGTTTGATTCCAAAAATTTTACATTTTGGAAAGAAAGAATGGAATGCTATTTACAAGGTTGTGGGTTCGACATTTGGAACACCTTCATTAATGGAGAATCCATTCCGATGAAAGATACACCACACACCTAAAAAGGCTTCAAAAAGCTCAATGATGAAGAGAAGAAAATCATCTCCTTAAATGGTAAAGCTCTTAATATTTTACATTGTTCACTTACCACTTTGGAATTTGATCATGTTGTAGGTATTCGATCGGCACATGAAGTATGGCAAAATTAGAAGCCATCTATGAAGTATATGCAAATGAAAGGAGCAACTCAAAAGCATCTACTTCACAAATGGATACAACATCAAATCCAACAACATGGGATAAGCCTTCTACAACCTCCCATGATGAAGAAGTTGAACAATGCCTCATAGGCATCGAAGAAGAAAACGAGGTAAGTTCTAAACCCTCTAATTCCTATGATAATGATTATAGTGATTTGCAAAATGATTATGATGAACTTCAAAATGAATTCCAAAGCTTGCTTGTTAAATACAAAAATTTGAAAAAAGGAATTCAATGTTTTGAAAAATGAAAAGGATAGTTTATTTACTTCCTATGAATCACTATCATGTGCTCACACCACCACACTTGACAAGGTTAGAAACCTTGAAAAAGAAAAATAGTACTCTTGTTGAGGATATTAATTGCATGAAAGGGGATTTACCTAAATCCAACTTGAGTCCGATGAAATTGTTGATTATTGTGATAATTCGAAACTAGAACTTGATCATAATTTTAATGTTGTCAATCATATGAAAAAGAATCAAGTCTCTAAGCATGTTGGTCATTATGCTCCTAGAATTATTACTTGTTTTTATTGCGGTAAAAAGGGTCATACGGCTAATTCTTGTCGAGCTAGAAATAGCTCTAATTATTGTTGGAGACCTAAAAGTCTCAAGACTAATCCCAAAGGACCCAAACACATAAGGGTACCACAAAACAATGTCATATTAGGTACTCGGCGAAATAATGATCGAAGAAAATTTATACCACCAAGAAGACATCAAATGACCATTTCATTTGATCAAAGAAGAAGAAACTATGTTCAACAAAGCAAATTTCCAAGAAGAGGATATACTCAAAAATGGGAAGAACACAATCCTTGGAAATGGCAAAGATATCATCAACAAGATGATTTTCAAAGAAGAAGAGACTTTCAACAATGGGAAGGCAACAAACCTTGGAAATGGAGTAATCAAAGAAGTCATCATCAACAAAGTGACTTCTCAAGGGAAGATATCATCAACAATGGGAATGACACAACCCATTGAAATGGCGTAATTGGTAACCCGTATCTCCCTAGTTAAATATGCATTTTATTTTGTTATTATGCATGCTTTTATTTGTGTCTTAATTGCAAAATGAGTTTTCAAGTATTTATTTTTTTAATTAAGGTCTTCAATATATATTTGTGCTTTTAAAATATTTTTGAAAAAGAAGACCTTATATGATGTTTTTAAAACTCTTGTGCATTTTTGTAGACTAAAGTGTGTTATCATCTCTTATGGATTTTTTTTTTGGCATGAGCTTACTTGTGATATCTCTTAGCCTACACTTTTATCATTATGATTTGTGCTAGATTTGTTTTAAGAATTATGTAGGAATTACATATTTTCACAAATGGCCATTTACGTCATTATTTGTCAAGAAAGGCATAAATTATCGAGGTACGTTTACTTGTGTTATTCTTACTCTTATAGACTCGATATATGTATTGCCATGTGCCTATGTGCTTGTTTTTCATAGTAATTAATACAAGTGCCATTAAGAGGACTTTTAGATTTTTTGAAAGACACTATTCAATATTTGATTGCACATATTTGCTTTATCAACTCTTGTTCAAATACTTCTTTTTAATGAGGTCTCAACTATATGCTATCGGATTTTCAAATTTCTAAAGAGACCTTTTGTAGCTTTCTTAAGCTTATTTGAACTTGCATGATTTATTAGATTCTTGATGATATTCTAAATGCATAGTATGTGTTTCTTGCTTCATGGTCTATATATATAGTGTCTATTTCTACTATGCTCTTATTCAAGATATTTTTGTGATTGATGATTGAGGCATGTTTTTACACTTGAATTATTCTTTCTTGCTTATATAAGCGATGCGATGTGAGTTTGTCAAGTTGTGTAGATGAGAAATGAAGTACTCCAAATATTGTTACCTCAAAATATTTGGAAGTAAATGTTCTATTATGAACACCTTAGATCAATTGGATGCCCTATGATGATAGTAATGAAGAAGACAAAAAGGGTATTCCGGAACAAACTCGATGACCAAGGCAACATTGGTCGAACTAAGGCAAGGTTAGTAGCTCGAAGGTATTTTCAAGAAGAAGGTATTGATTTTGATGTAATATTTGCACTTTACTTGCCCATTCTTGTTTTAAGAAAATTTCAAGCTTTACCAAATGGATGTTAAATCCAATTTTCTAAATGGTTTCATTCAAATAGAAGTCTATCGGAGTTTAAAATTTTAGGCCAAATGATTTTTATAAAAGACCTTGTATGGTTTTTAAAACAAGTACCCCATGTATGGTATGATAGACTTAGCTATTTTTGCTAAATAATTTTACAAGAGGTAAAGTTGATACTACTCTCTTTGTTTTTAATAAAGGGCGAGATTGTTTACTTGTGCATATTTATGAGAATATATTTGGTGCTACTAATGAATATTTGTGCAAGATATGTTTTTCTAAGTTGATACTAGGTGAGCTTGAAATAAGTATGATGGGGGAGCTCAATTTCTTGCTTGGACCAAGAAGATGGCTATATTTCAAAAGAACTCTTGAAGGAGTTAAGCATTGAAGAAAGAAAGAACCATCTCAACCTCTATGGCTAAAAATTGACAAAGGTTGAGAAAGGCATATCGGTTGACAAACAAATTCGAGGTATGTTTTCTTGTATTATTCCAATAGACTCGACAATCCATATGCCTTATGTCTATATGGCTCGACTTCAAAAACTCTTCCAACGAATCTCATTAAAGTGCCATTAAAAGAAATTTTCAACTATTTGAAAGGCACTTTTTCTTATGACTTGTAGTATCCAAAGTCTCAAAACGTTATTATTTTTGGGGATAACAAGTCCTGGTGATAATAATTTTTCAAAATTTGGTTCGTCATAATCGAACTAAACATATTGAGATTCGATAATTTTTTTAACGGGATTGCACGTTTAACAAAAACTTGAGATGTGTTTAATTCCGTCTTAAGGATCACTCGCGGACTTTTTAATCGCTCAACGCCGAGCATTTTACCTCATTTCGAGCTTGATCATGACATAATGTATATTGAATGAGGTCTACGTTTGTATTTTGCACGTTTTTAAAACTTAGGGGCAAAAAAATGGATTTTTGGTTGAAAATTCGGATTTTGGAAAAAGCCGACAGACATGAATTGAAAAGGGTTGAGGGCAACCGGCCGCCCTCAACGCCGACCGGCCGTCGCCCTCAACCTCGGCCCTCGGCCGCCATACTAGGCTATAATTTGGATTAAAATGGTTCTCTTGAAGATTCGTCACTTTGACACATTTTGGCCATTTTTCGTCCCCTTTGCAAATTTCACACACAATTCACTTCAAATGAGTTTTGATGCATGAATTGTATATTTTGGGGATTATATAGCTCGACTATCATCATCATTGCTCGTCTTTACCGATTGAATGGTAAGAATTTCACTATCTTTAGCTCAATTGGGTTGAACCTCTTGAGTTTGTGGCTTATATGTATTTTTCTTGATGTAATTCATATATGTTTGTGATGAGCTTATTGATTGTTGATGAATGATATTTGTTAAATTGTATTTGGTGATGAAAAACTTGGCTTGATTTCACTTACAAGGGCTATATATAACTTTTTCTATTTTTGACGCCCGCCAAGTGTTCGATAAAAACGTTTCAATGAAAAATCCATCACCTACATGACTCTCTCGATTTCAAAAGTCTCATATATTTATAGAGATCATGTTTTTGCAAATCAAATGATTTTTCATAAGCTTCTACAAGTCGTATGATTCGACTCTTCTATTTGGTTTAAAAGCTTCAATGTTCAAATGGCTCGATACATCGGTTTACTTGCACTTTGATAAGAATATATGATGTATTTATCGTGCTAACATTCTTTTTGATGATTCCAAAGGGGAGAAACAGGTTATAAGCTCATTAGCTCATAAAAGCTAATATAAACTTAACGAAAAGAAGCTATAAGCTATGGCTTCTTAAAGCCATAAGTTGTGGATCATATTTAGTCCACTTGGTGCATTATGGTTATGTATGAATCATGGTCCATTGGTTGTAGTATGGATTTATATATGTTTCTAATAATGTCTCTTTGTGACAGGGGAGCTTTTAAGTTATTGATACTTAAGCTCAATATCGAAAATACGTGATCGAGTGAATAGAAGCATGCATAATAACAAAATTCTTTTTCTTTTTGAAATCCATCCCGGATATCTTGGGGTGGTAGAGGATTAGGCCCTAGGTGGGTTGAACCTCTTTAAATCGGCGTGTGTTGTTTACATTCCGCACCTTTATTATTGTGTTTGAGCATTCGGTTTTAAAAGAGGCGAAATAGAAAAGATGGAGATAATCTATTCACCCCCTCTAGATTATCGTAGCCGCTTGGACTTACAACTACGATAATCTAGAGGGGGTGAATAGATTATATCGATTTTTCAGATTTGACCTTTTTTCGAAAAACTCAAGCAAAGATGAAATGCTAAGTGCAGAATTTAAACAACACACTTCGATTTATAGAGGTTCAACCCACCTGTGCAGCCTAATCTCTACCACCCCAAGATATCCTGGATGGATTTCAAAAAAAAAAGATTTTATTAATTTACCAAAAATTAATACAACACCTTGAGGATTACCACAACTCTCTTACACCACCTTGAGTATTACCACAACCCTCTTACAACACCTTTGAGGATTACCACAACCTTCAAACACCTATCTCTAGATCACGCAAGTGTATTCTTACCACAAGAATACTCACAAGGATGTCTTGTGTTGAATCATGACCAAAATCAAGATTACAACTCAATAATGATTGATACAATATGTGTACAAGTGTAATCAAGAATTGAAAGCCTAGACCTCAAATTTGTGCAAGTGAAAGTGCTAAGGCTAATACAACAAGATATATATGAAAGTGTTTGCTTGATTGCTCTTTGCTTGTGTAGAGTATTGTATCTTGTTGCTTGAATGAAACCTCTATTTATAGGAGAGGACTTGGCTTTCATTTTTGGACATAGGCTCCTCCTTGGGGAGTGATTTGCTTTTAAAAGAAACCATTTAAAATCATCAATATAGTTTGTTAGAAATCAATCCCACAAAATAGGAAAAGTTGTCCGAAAATGCAACGGATAGTTCTTTGATAAACAAAGGGTGCGACCGGTCCAAGCAGAGATAAGATTGAAATTGAATTCCTGCTATTTTTACACGGGGTGACCGGTCGGAGGGTGCGACCGGCCGTGCGCCTTTGACTATGACTGTTGGGGTTGATAAAAACAAAACAAAGATCGAACCAAAAGAGGAACTCCCGTGCACGTCGCCCTCACCGGTCCACCTCTGGTCGATCGGTCGCCCTTCCTCTTTTTTTCTACATCCCATTTTCTGTTTCAAAACTCAACTCAGTGCGGGTTGCCCTATGGGGCGACCTACGAGCTTTGAAACAAATGTGTTGTCCATTTTTTTATCAAAAATAAACTCCAAAAAATACTCAAAAATAGTAAAAACATTTTAAGTCGATCGGAAGTATTTAGACAACATTTAGGGACATTGTTTTGGTTTAAAAACTCATTTGAACTAAATCGAACAAAATCATCAAAATCATGATAAAAACATTTATCTAACAAAATGTATTAATTGTCACCTTGAAAATTATTAGGCGGTGAGCCGATGACATAAAAATTAGGCAATTGCATAGAATTACTAGAGTCCTCAAAATTATTACTTTTTCCCATGAAAAGTATTAGCAATCCATTGAAAAAATATTAATAATCTCATTAAACAGTTTTTTTCATTATCCTCATGAAATATTGACTTTTTTCCATGATATTAGTATTACCCCTAAAACTTATTAATATTCTTATTGAAAAGTATTATATTTTTCGGATTAAAGGTATTTAGTATTCCTTTTGAAAATAGCTATTTTCCCTCATAAAAAGTATTATTACTTCCCCATATAAATGTTTTAGTTCTCCCTCCTAAAAGTATCGGTAGTAATCCGAAAAATATTTAATAGTCCTCTAAAAAATATTAGTAATCCCGAAAAGTATTAGCAATCCATTGAAAAATATTAATAATCTTTATGATCTTCATTTGAAATTAAAGTCAACAAGGATTTCAAATATCAATCATAAAAAACATGTAGTCTTGACAAAATATAATTTTTTCCTTAAAAATTAAAAAGTATTATGTTTTACTTTAAAAGTATAACTTTATAAACAAAGATATTTTCTTATTCCAAGAAACAAAAATACAAGAGGTGACACGTGTAGGTCAACTTTATAAAGCACAATTTTTATGATCTTCATTTGAAATTAAAATAAGATTTTAAATGTGAAATATAATAAACAAGTAGTTATGTAAAAGTATCAGTTTTTTCTTTAAAAGTATCAATTGTAAAACTAAGATACTATTGTTTTCCGAGAAACAAAAATACAAGGTGGCCCTGAATACATCGACTTCTCAAGACCCAATCTTTATGATCTTCATTTGAGATTAAAATCAACAAGGATTTCAAATGTCAATCATAAAAAACATGCGATCTTCTTTGAAGTATCATTTTTTCATAAAGAGTATTCATTTTTACTTTAAAAGTATCCCTTTAGAAATAAAGACACTTTTTTATTTCAAGAAATAAAAATACAAGATACTAACATGTGTAGATCAATTTCATAAAACACAATTTTGTGATCTTTATTTGAATTTAAAATAGGATTTAATGAGACATACAAAATAAGCGAGTGTTGTAAAAGTAGAGGTGGCCAATTGGGCAAAATCGGGTTCCAAATTAGAACCCAAAACATGGTCAATGGTTCCTAAATCGTAACCATGGTCAACGGTTCCAAAATCCGAACCTAAACTGTGTAGGCGATTCCTGGTTGTGGTTCTGGTCTCAAAAACCGTGGAACCAAAGAAGTTTTAACCGTCGGTGGAACCGTGATGGAACCATTTTTTAAGGTTAAAACCAACAATTTTATTTTGGTAAATACATGCTAGAAGAAATGTTAAATGTTTATTATGATGTTTTATTTTCGTAACTACATGAGACACGTTTTAGACCAAATATTGTAAGCGAACTACGTGAACTTTGATTCTTCTATACTCTAATAGTATATATAGATAGTTTAATATTATTATTAAAATTAAGTATAAAATTTTATTGAATATTAAATCCAAGTCTTTTTCTTTATTTTCCTTCTTTTTCTAACTGAAATTGATAAACTACTATAAAAAATTAAAAAATTATCAAAAGATAAACAAACGGTTCCGGTTAAAACCGGGATTGGAACCCTGGAGGAAGCGGGTTCGGAATCGGACCAAACTATCGGTTCGGTTTTGGAACCAAAATCGTGAGACAATGGTCCCATTCTTCCAAAATGAGGAACCAAAAACCGCGGCTTTTAGAACCGGAACAGGCGGTTCTAGAACTGTAACCACCTATGTAAAAGTATCGATTTTTTCTTTAAAAGTATCAATTTTTATTTTAAAAGTATCACTTTAAGAAAAACTGATCTTAAAACACAACCTTTGTGATCTTCATTTGAATATAAAACAAGGACTTCACTTGAAACATTAAAAAAAACATGTCGCCCCTGTAAAAGTATCGATTTTTTCTTTAAAAGTATCAATGTTAAATTTTCTTTTAAAAAAAATCAGTTTAAAAAGTAAGATAATTTTGTATTCCAAGAGACAAAAATACAAGAGGATTGACATATGTAGATCAACTTTTTAAAGCGCAAACTTAATGATCTCCATTTGATATCAAAATCAACAAGGATTGCAAATTCAAAACATAGAAAATAAGTTGTCCCATAAAATTCTCAGTTTTTGCTTTAAAAGTATCATTTTTTATATTAAAAGTATCACTCTGAAAACTAAGAACCTATTGTATTACAAGAAACAAAAATACAAGAGATTGGTTGTGTAGATCAACTTCTTAAAGCACAAACTTTGTGATCATCATTTGATATTAAAATCAACAAGGATTTCAAATGCGAAACATAGAAACAGGAAACCGTGTAGAAGTATCATTTTTTTCTTTAAAAGTATCTATTTTTATTTCAAAGGTATCATTTTAAAAAGTAAGAAAAAGAAACAAAAATACAAGTTGACCTGTGTGTATCAACCTCTTAAAGTTTAAACTTTGTGATCTTTATTTGAAATAAAATCAATAAGCATTTCAAATGCGAAACACAAAAACAGGCAACCCTGTAAAAGTATCAATTTTTTTTTTAAAAGTATTTCTTTAAAAACCAAGATACTACTTAATCATTATGAGAATACTTATTATTCAAATCAACTACATATTCTAATGACAATATCAAAACTAAAATTTCCTGTATGCCTACCATTTTAACTAGTTCTAAAGATTTTACAAGTATTTCAAATTTACAAGAGGTTCACCTCTAGAAAGTATCTGCAACAGACGAGATCATAAGAAGATACATCAATAATTCTTTAAAATACCGGAGACGAGTACAACACCTTGTCATAAGGTAAAAAGAAGTATTACTTGTCACAGTGGCAACCTATTCAAACAATAACTTTTGCACTATACTGCCAAAAAGACTATCACATTGAGTTCTAATTACTATTCTACCAAATCTGTGGCCATGGATGGACTTTCAATGGAATGATTAGTATCATAAAAGTAAAATCCCATCTCCTTTTCAATGGAATGATTAGTATCATAAAAGTAAAATCCCATCTCTTACTGCATTGGTAACAAGAAGTTAGTCATCCAACTTTGTAGTAATATACAGTAATATACCAGTAATATACAGCGGCAGAGGAATCAAAGTTGTAGGCAATGCGGAGGAGGACTCGAAGCTGCAGGCGGCGACAGTGGCGGAGAAGATCTTCTCATACACACGAAGAAATATTCAGAATTGATGGTGTTTGAAGAAGTAGAGATCGTATGGTTTCTTTTGTGCGCCAAACAGAGGGGGAGAGAAAAGAGGGGAAACAAAGAAGAGGAAATTGTATAGTTTCTTTGTTTCTGGAACATTTTTTTCTTATTCCAAACTTACCTACAATTTTCTTATAAAATCTAATATACCACCGCCTATTTAATATGGGTTTGGGTATAGAATCCGTCTCACGGATCTAGATTCGTGAGACGGTCTCACACAAATTTTTGCCGTTATATTTTTATAAATATCAGGGGATTTTTGAACAATTTTTTCTCATGAAGGGAAAAATATAAGATGAAATCAAATTTTAAAGAGGTTTACCTCCTATTATTTTTGTAATTAACCGGCCGAACCTTAGGGGATTTTCGTAATTATCCAATTGAAATATGATATCATAAACAAAAAAAAAAAGAGGATTCCTTAGTTGTCCTCAAATTTTCGTGGCGTTGTGTTTGAATTTTTCAAAGACATGGAAGTTCATGAAGATAAAGTGTGGCTTTTTGAGACAGCGATATTTGATTAGCAATTAAAAGGAAAAAAAACTCAATTATTGAATTTTGTAGCTTAAAGAGTTAGACCATAATTTTCTAGCTAGATATTGGATCCAAATGGACTTATAAACCCATTTTGGATTGATGATACTTGAGCCGAGTGGATAAAATACACCCACGTGGCCATCCAAGATTTGATGATGTGGACCATCCAAGTGACGTGGATCGACCGGATGACGTGGACCGACCAGGCCACCCTCACGAGCCGAGGTGCCAAGTCGAGCTCAACCCACTTGAATATTTGGCAAAAGAACTCAACATCCCTCCACTAAATTCAATCCACCAGTGGCGACCAAGGAGCCACCACAACGTCTTGACGGGATAAGTCAACAAGCACTTTCCAACAAATGGCCCCGTACATGCGCCTCATGCACAACAAGAGAAGGACAAGTGTCCCATTAGTATCTTAGATGTAATAATTATTTAGCCACTAATTGTATTCGTATAAATAGATCTCATTTATTAGAAAAAAAGGAGATAAATCCACTATATAGCTTGTAGAATTCAAATTACGTATTAATACCGACCTGGAAATAGCTTGCTTTCGGCATCAATAAGAAAAAAGAAGTTTCAACCATTTATTTCAATATCTTGTTGTCAATCTTTGTTTTCCAGTCACCTATTGTTAGTTTTGGGTAGTTGATCGAATAAGAGCATCAACAAATTGGTGCTAGAAGGAGGGCCCATTTAGTCCAGTCTCATTCCCACAAGTTTGAATTCGGCAAAGGTAAATTGCTTTCATGTTTATTGAACAATGAGTGAAAATTCCGAAAATCCTCACAGCAAGAGACCTTCCACCACAAGATACCCAAAATTCCTAGAATGTTCCTCGAGCCGAGACGGGGCGCAGTGTTGTTACCCATCACACAACTTCTCACAAACCCAAATTTTATCTAACAAATGAACCGACTAGTTGCGAGAGGCACTTGCAACCCCACCACCACAAATTCAGACCTCCTCCACCACAAATCCCCACAGACATGACTCACTGCGGAACACCCAAAACCAAGCTCCTTTGAACCGAAAAAATCAAGAAGTTGAATCTCAAAAGAGACAACCCGAGGATAGGCGAGAAAGAAGAAGGGTTCGAGATGATGGTGTGGATCGTAGCGGGTTCATGAATCATCTCCACCAATTCGACGTCCTCGCGGCACACTCGGTGTTCGAGTCTGGGCGAGCCTATCCTGAATGACCGTGCGGTCTATCCAGATCTAGGATTTAGTTTCTGGAAATCAAGAGCCTCCTGTAGCTAACCGAGCACAAGAGCCTAGTTCATTGAACTAAAGGGAAGCCGAAATACTTTGTCATCGGCGTCGTCCTAATGAACTAGAGGAAACACCTGAAGAAGCTCCTACCAACGGAGCCCGATGTCGTCGGCGAATGCGATGTCACCTTTTGCTTTGCATATTCTTACTATTCCACTTCCGTGAAATTCAAAGTGCCCCAAATCGGACTATACGATGGTGAAACGGATCTATGACGCATATCCATAAATATCTCGCATGGACCGAGCTGTATGGTCGCAAAAATGCGATTCTCTATAGAGCGTTTCCATTAACCTTGGGAGACCGAGCTCATCGTTGGTTCTAAACACTTCCGCCAGATACATTCACTCTTGGAGTGATTTGGCACCATCCTTCTCCACGCATTTCTTGGCATCCCGGTCCAAGTGCGCCGACGGATTCGTTGGCCACTATTAAACGAGCAAGGATGAGCCTTTGAAAAGTTATATTTCCAGGTTCAACAAGCAAATCCGTGAGATGGAGCCGATTTCCCGATGATGCTATGTTGATGATGGCCTCAATCTCTGGGCTTTCCCCAAACTCACGATTCCATTTCTCGATCCATGAGCGGTGTCGGCACTTTCCAGGAATTTCTTATTCGAGCAGAAAGACAAATTTGTGTTGAAGAGGCAATCGCAGGACCTGCGTCCGAGTCAAAACAAAGTACCAAAAAAGATTTCAAGAAGGATTCCACCTCTGGATTAGGCTCGGGTTTAAATCATTTTCCCGACAGCTCCACAACGGTACAAATCATTTCAAGAAGTCCGAGCTAAGGTAGCAGCAATGAGAAACACCTTGACTCATCCCCCATCCCCGATCTTGAAAGATATTAAAGATTTGAATTTCTTTGAACCGCCCGATCACCGAAAGTAGATCCATCTAAGCTCGACAGTAATAGATATTGTTATTATCACAAATCTGTAGGACATGAAACTGATGAATGTCGCGACCTCATTCGTGAAATAATGAGAATTGTTCAAAGGGGAGGATTAAAATGTTATGTTCAAGAACTTCCATCCCCACCACCTCTTATGGCAGGACAAATCCGAGAAAGATGGACAATCCACTCATTTACCTCCTGTAAATGAGAATCATGGGCTAGAGATCTTAATTTTGGTCAACACAAACCAAACTGACGATAACAGGTCAATCCACAAAAGGAAAGCAGAAGTCAGTGAAGCTGCAAATGCAGGGCATCGAGTTCGGTTAGCAGAAATTAAAGAAGGTCAGCCTACATGTTTCTTTACATTCTCAGACCAGGATTCCGACCAGCTGGTTCATCCACACTCTGACCCCCAGTCATCACGGCACCAATCCTGGGCATTCTTGTTCATAGAATCCTGGTCGACTCTGGTAGTTACGCGTCAGTGATTTATATCAGAGTCTTTCGCAGGTTGAATGTGGACGATTCCTACATTCGTCCGTGTAATGACAACATCTTGGGTTTTGGAGGAGGAAGGATCATTCCAATTGGTGAGGTCGACATGTCCATTCAGGTCGGCCAGGAGGCGAATAAGAGAACGGTCATAAAAACATTCAAGATCATCAACTCAGACTTAGAATACATTGCAATTATTGGATGACCATTTCTATACCATCTAAAAGCTGTTGTCTCGGTTTATCATTTCTGTATTAAGTTCCCCACTCCAAAAAGAGAAGGTTTTCACAAAGGAAATCAACGAGAGTCAAAGGAATGCTTGCTCAAATTTCAACCAAGAGAAATCAATGTAATTCAAAAGGGCGAGTCTAAGCACCTCTACTGGGGACGAGCGAGTTCAAACCCCGGTAGAGGCCAACCCGAAGACAACCAAGTAAAGAACCAATGACGAAAGAGGAAGAAGAATTGCTCTTGCAAAAGAAAGAAAGGCAAAATAAAAAGAGAAAACATGTCGAACCGGTGGAAGAGGTCGACATAGTAGAAAAGTCGATAAGCTTCACGGGGCCAACTTAGGATTGGTCATAATTTGCAAGAGCCGCTTGGTCAGAGCTCATCAAGTTTCTCAACAACAATCTAGATGTATTTGCTTGGTCTCAATCGGATATGCCTAGGATCGACCCAAGCATGCATGTCACCAATGAAACATTGATCTAACTTATAGGTAGATGATCGAGAAAAAAGAAGAAAGTTAGGCCCGGATAGACAAGTCGCCTTGGAGGTAGAGGTCGGTAAACTGTTAGACAATGAGTTTATCCGAGAAGCTTTGTACCCAAAGTGGGTCACCAACCCGATTCTAGTAAAAAACCATAATGGGCAATGGCGCTCGTGTTGATTTCACCGACCAACAAAGCATTCCCGAAGGGAAATTCTCCTCTTCCTAACATTGACTACATGGTTGATGCCACGGATGGGCACAGTTAATGAGCTTCATGGATGCATACTCGGCTACAACTAGATCCGAATGCACCCGGATGACGAAGAGAACACATCATTCTACTCGGCCGAGGTGTATCTTTGTTGCAAGATGATGCCTTTTGGCTTAAAGAAAGGAGGAGCAACCTATCGAGGTTAGTTAATAAGATGTTTGAAAAAGCGATAGGAAATACAATGGAAGTCTATGTAGATGACATGCTTGTAAAGTCATTGTATGTTGTTAATCATATTGCTCATCCTAATGAAATATTTATGATTTTGCGCGAGTATAAGATGATGTTGAATCCTAAGAAGTTCACATTTGAGGTATGTTCGGGATAATTTTTGGGATACATGGACAACTAAAGAGGAATCGAAGCTAATCCAAATAAAATTAAGGCTATAATTGCCATGGAAACCCCTAATTCTCAAGTAAGAAAGTGCAAAGTTTAACGACGCCCGTGTTGCTCTAAGTAGTTTTGTGTCCGTCAGATCAACAGATAAGTGCAAGCCATTTTTTGAAATCATCTAGAAAAACAAAGATTTTGAATGGACCAAGCAAACACAAGCCACATTCGAATCCTTGAAGCAATATTTAGCAACCACCCGGTCTTTGCAAAAAAACCGAGCCGAGGCGAAAATTTGTATTTTATCCGGCGGATCTCTCGAATATGCCGTCGGCTCGGTACTCATTTGATTGGACAATTCAATTCAACACCCATTTATTACATCATCAAGCCTGCGCATGACGCCGAAGTCTGCGATACCCTCCGACGAAAAAATTAGCATATGCTCTAGTCATTTCGGCGAGGAAGCCAAGTTAATATTTCTTGGAACACATGATAATTGTCTTAACAGTTTATCCACTTAACATGTAATGCACCAACCTGACACTTTTGCTCGGATGATTAAATGGGCGGTGGAGCTCACCCGATTGGAATTTTATACGAGCCCATGACAAAGAATTAAATGACAAGCATTGCGGACATCGTGGCGAGATTCACACCTTCCATCCATTAGACATGATGGAAGAACAAACTTGGAAGCTATTTGTCGACGGCTCTTCCACCGCAGGACCGAAGCGAGGGAAGCGAATGTGATAATCAATCCAAGTCACAAATGTTTCTCCTTGGCCGCATGCGGTTCCGTTTCCTGCCAAATAATAAAGCCGAGTATGAGACATTGTTAGCGAGGGCTAGTAATGGCGGCTTCAATAGGGTTGAAGATATTGCTCATTCATAGTGATTCACGATTTAGCGATCAATTAAATCAATGGAGATTACGAGGCTAAGGAACCCAAGATATTGTAGTATCTGGAGCTCACAAAAATAGGCTTTCTCATTTCATAGCGAAGTAATCCATATCCCCAAAACGGAAAATGTGCAAGTGGATGCCCTAGCTCGGCTTGCATCTAGCCTGAGGACCGACCGAATGAAGATGTGATGGTCACTCATTTGCCTTTCTCATCATTAAACACGGTTAAAATGAACGCTAATGAAAGTGACGAAATGACCGGATGACGCCAATCATTCAATATTTGGAACATGACATCCAACTAGAGAACAAAGTCAAGCAAGAACATTAAGGACTCAAGTCGCTCGGTTTACTATCGTTGACGGGGGTCTTATACAAGCGCGGTTATCGGTTCCTTTGCTTAGATGTTTATAAGAAATCGATGTCGATTATGCACTCGGGGAGGTGCATGAAGGAATCTCAGCAACCACGCCGTAGGGACAATCATTAGCATATAATTGATTCAACATGGATACTATTGGCCGTCATTGAAACAAGATGTGATCTCCTTGGTGAAGAAGTGCGGAAAATGTCAAAGATTTGCACCTCGGGTTAGATATCACCCCAAACAACTCACCTTGGTCTTCAGTCCTTGGTCATTTGCCAAGTGGGGAATGGATCTCATCGGACCACTCCCTATAGGCAAAGAGGGCGTGAAGTATGCTATAGTTGTAGTAGACTACTTTACTAAATGGGCCGAGGCGGAGCCCCTAGCAAAGATAAATGAGGACAAGATCGTTGATTTTGTGTGGAAGTTGATCATATGCGATTTGGGATACCATACTCGATAGTCATGGATAATGGGAACCAATTCGATAGCGAAAATTTTGAACTTTTTGCGAAAATATTCACATCAAAAATAATTTCTCCACCCCGTACTACCCCGCAATCTAATGGCCAAGTCGAAGCGGTTAAGAAAATTCTTAAATACACATTGATATCAAGATTGAACAATCCAGGAATCGCGGCCCGAAGAGCTCCCGAGTACTATGGGCTTACAGACAACACATCGATCCGCCACGGTAAAACACCGTTCTCCCTAGCATACTGAGCGAGGCCATCATTCCAAAGAGAAATTAAGGCCCCAACATTTAGAGTTGCAAAATTTTTGGAAGAGAAAGTTGGATTTGTTGGAAGAAAAGAGATGTAGTGCCAAGGTGAAGAACGCAGCGTGTATAAGCAAAGAAAAGAAAGGTACTACAACTCCAAAGTGAAATAAAGAAGATTCCAGGTCGGTGATTTAGTTTTGAAAAAAGTCATGGGAGCCGAGCCCAGTCCACTGAAACTTACCTGGGAAGGTCCATATAGAGTTAGCAAAGTTCTGTTGAACGGAGCGTATGAGCTCAGTATTTAAGTGGAGAGAAATTTAATCATCCATAGAATGTGTCGTATTTGAAGAAGTATTATCAATAAAACATTCGAAAGTTCAGAGCAAATTACTTGTTTTAAATTTTTGTATTCGTCTCGGCCTAGGTCCGAGCATGACATCCAACAATTTGCACATACATCTTACGTCTCGGCCTAGATCCGAGCACGTCTCTTAACAAATTTTTATATCAAGACTTGAACTAGCATCAAGCTCTTTACAACAAACTCAGCTAGTTCCGAGTACAACTCTTAATTAGATTCATTCAATTATTAATTTCAAATTAAATTCGAACATGTCATTCAATTTTTTACACCCTTATCGCGGCAAAAAGACGAACACATAACTTAGAATAATTTCGAAAATGGAAAGTACATGATAAAGAAAGCGACAAAATGAAGGTTCCATTCAAAGCAAAATATTTACATTCGGGGCCCGAGGCCAATTACATCGAAATAAAAAAAAATCCCTAAGAGCGGGGGTTATCGTCTTGTGGGGGCCGGCGCCGGATCTTGGATTTGAGGTAGACCACTAGAGGTGACCTCTTCTACGTTCTCCTCGGTGGCGAAGCGGACCTTCTTCTTCAGATGGCATCGGGAACGGAGGCCCGAGCTCGTCAAGTTGATCATTCAAAGTCTTAAGCTCTTCCTCCACCGACCATAATCTTACCCTTCTTCAGGCCGTCCCGAACTTCCTCCATGTTAGTCGCGTGCCCACAAGTGAGCATGAAGGCCTAAGTCCCATTTCTTGTAGGTCTTCACGGCCTCCAACCTAGCGCTGAAGGGCCTCCTCCAATCAAGTTCTTGAAGGCATCCCCCATCTCCCTCATAATTTTCGCCTCCCGCCTGGTCATCGTCTCCTGGTGGTCGGTCACCTCTTTCCTTAGCTCGGCACCCTTCTCGAGCTTTTTTTCGGCTGGTCCCGAGCAGCCATGACACTCTCTCGTGACACTCCCGGCATTGATATCCTATTTTAAAGCCTCCTAGGCCTTCGACTCCAAGGATTCTTGAAAACCACGCAGAGTGTTGTGGGCGTCATGCAGTCTTCCCGACGCCTCTCCCGGTTGCGCCCGACCTATCATATGCCACAACGTCCCAATAATCCACCCCGAGAGACCCGCGACATACGATACTTTTCTTCCCAATCAATCTTGGTGCGTAAATTGCTCGATCCCGAGTCCCATGCCCGAGGGGCGCCCTGCAGACCCTTCCAGCCTCCGGCAAAGGTGGCCACCTACTCGTTAGTTGGGATTGAGCACTTGGAAAACTCGATGAACCATTGTGGTCTTACCCCATCATCCCTTCGAAGGGTTCATCCCGAGTAGGGTTTGGGAGGCACAAAATGCCCTTCTCGGCCCCAGGTCATCCGAGAATGTCCAACCTGGGGTATCGGCCAATCGTTACCCTCAAGGGAATTGTTATCGAGTTACTCTCGGGGTCTCCCGGTCCTTTCGATCGACCCGGACTCGAAAATTTCTGCTGGTGGGATCAACCTCCGGCTCATTTACGGCCTTGTGCTTGCCCCGCTAAATTTTAGCTCGCTTTTTGGGTCACTTGGTGGCTCGCTTTCGGTGCTCTTGCTGTCCCCTTCACTAAATGCGCTTAATGTGGTTGAGGTGGGCAAAAATATCCATCTCTTCTTCAAGATCCGGAACAACATAGAGTCCATAAAAATGTGTAAAAACACAATTGCACAAAAGAATATCACCGAGGAAATATTACCTTGGACTTGTGTTTGAGTGTCCGGTCTTGGCGGCGGCGACCTTGTTTGCTCGGTCCTTTGTGGCGTTGGTCTCACCGACTCGATTCTTAGGGGCGATGACCCTTTGCTCGATTCTCAAGGCCGCGGATCTACAATCGATGATCCTGCCCATTCAGCTTGTTGTGGCGACCGAACTGGGGCTGCTCTTTCAGCCCTCGCGCGTGCTCGGGTAGCGGGTCTCTGCTTGGTGCCTGATCCGTCTGGCAGATCAACACGTAAACCAGCTTGAGCTAGTGCGGCCTCCCGGGTCAAGATTTTAATCTTTCTGTCAGCCTCTGGAAGAAATTTTATGTTCTTCAATATCTCCACGAACTTATTGGAGAGGTGACCTTGAGAAGGACGATTCTCTGCACAAAAAATAGAGAGTTAACGATTAGAATTTTCTATAAATTTGAAGAGCAGAAAAATACTTACTGCAATAATAACGGAGTTGGAGAGGAGGAGCAAGAAACGGCTCGTTATCCCTGCCGTCTGGGGTCATCCAGTCACCCCCGACCCAGAACCACTTTTCCTTCAATGACTGTGGAAAAGACCAAGTTGTCTGGGTAGCCGGACTGGTTCTGAATATAGTACCACCCCGAAGGCCTCCCTCTCACTCTGCCTGGGGTCGCCTTCCAAATGAACAGCTCGTTCATGTCTTCAAAAAGGGGTTGCGGGTAGCCCCGCTAAGCAAAAAGCATGAGCAACCCAACTAATCTACCCAAGTCATGGGGTGCACACTGGGACAGAGCGATCCCCATCTCCGAACCAGTTTCTAATCAACCTTGGCAGGGGGAACCTCAACCTGTATAATATGTTGTGGGCGTACATGGTGATGCACCCCCTGGGCGGCAGCTCGGGCACTTCTTCATGGTAAGGCAGCCAAAATTGTACAGTTGAAGGAAAGTTGTGGCCTTGGAAGAGAGCGTCCAACTCATGCCGCATCATCAATCCCAGCTGGAAGTTCTGGTCGATTTTTATGTCCAATCAGTTCTAACATTCTTGGGAGGCCTTCCTCCAACATCTTGGACCTCACCCGCAACCCGACTAGAGGTCGACGAACTTGCACCACGACCGACCCCACCACTTGGTCTTGCGACTCCTGCGTCCCGCACTACTTAGCCCCAGCGGCCTCGATCCTCCCACGGTGCCGTCCCACGCCCAACTACACTTGGATTAGTGGGTTCCTCCCCACTCAATCCAGCCAGTAGCGTAACTCCGCGGGGCTCAATTGTTGGCTTCAAAGATGGCGCCACATTCTCGCTTGTTTCTAGAGCCCTCGCTGCACCTCACACTCGCACATTCTCGCCGCGTACTCTCTCCATTGCCATATTCCATGTTCAAATTTTCTGGGGACTCTGTTTGGTTCACTTGCGGGAGATAATCGTGTCTATATACTTCTCCGCCAAGAATAACTGCGTGATAGGAGTGAGATTCAAAATTTCATCTCTCCACTTTCCCTTTTATGGAATCTCTTGCTCGGAATTGTCGTCGAGCCGAAACGTTAATCACACTAGGACCATACATTTGTTTTGAAAAGAACACAAAAAAGAAGAAAGAAGGAAAAAGATTTGAAGATTACCTAAGTCTTTTCTCTAAAAGCCTATCTCAACTCTCTGCTCGGTCTTTGCGATTTCTTGCATGATTGGATTGGAAGCAAAAGTAAAAATTCAAGAAGAAAGACCATATTTATAGGCCAAGCTCTCTCGAAAATAACGTGCCTATTGAAATGGGCGCGTCTGCTCAAAATTCAAAATCAATAAGCGTGACATCCCTCCGGTTCCCACGCCACGATGGTCGGTCGCCACGTGTCTATCATCATTAGTTCTATTTAATGCGCCGTTTCACACATTAATGATGGATTGACAATCACATCGATTTAAAACCGTTTGACCTTTTCTCTCTCTCCATTCAAAGTTCAAAACCATCTCAAAGAATCTTCTCTTCGGCTTTGAACTTGGGGGCCATTGATGATACTCGGGCCGAAATGGATAAAATATATCCACGTGGCCATCCAAGATTTAATGATGTGGACCGACCGGATGACATGGACCGAGTAAGCCACCCTCACCCGAGCCGATGTGCCGAGCCGAACTCAAGCCACTTGAATATTTGGCAAAAGAACTCAACATCCTCAAAGGTGCGCATACAAATGAGCCACCGTCAACGCACCAACGGGACAAGTCAACAAGCACTTTCCAACACATAACCACCATGCGCCTCATACACAAAGAAGAGAAGGACAAGTGTTCCACTAGTATTTTAGATGTAATAATTACTTACCCACTAATTGTATTAGTATAAATAGATCTCATTTATTAGAGAAAAAGGAAAGAAATCCACTATGTTGCTTGTAGAATTCAAATTATGTGTATTAATACCAACTTAAATAGCCTGCTTCGGCATCAATAAGAAAAAGGCGCTTTCGCCATTTATTTCAATATTCATTGTAAATCTTTGTTTTCCAGTCACATATTGTTAGTTTTTGGTTGTTGATTGAATAAGAGCATCAACATGGATCAAACAAGATAAGATCATTTTGAAGTATGGATAATGACATCTATCCCTATGAAATGATTAAACAACAAACCACCTCGTGTAAATGTATTTCTCGGCAAAAATCCAAAAATGGCCCCGTAACTTAGTAGTGGTGTTCGGTTTGGTCTCGCAAAATATAACGACTATCCCGATTTTTTTTTTGTCCCGATTTTTTTTTGGTAATCCTATGGATAATGACATCTATCCCGATTTTTTTTGTAATTTTGTGCACGAGTGGTATTTTTGAAATATTCGAGTGGTACCATAGAATCTCGAACCGGTGGCATTTTTGTAATATTAGGGGCATTAAAAGTATTAGTTTTACCCCTGAAAAATATTAGTAGTACATCCGAAAAGTATTAGTAATCCTCTTGAACAATTTTGTTAGTAGCCCTTATGAAAAGTATTGATTTTTTCCCTCAAAAGTATTAGTAATTTATCTAAAATGTGTTAGTCCAAGTGGCTACGATAATCTAGAGGGGGTGAATAGATTATCTCGGTTTTTCAGATTTTGCCCTCTTTTTTCGAAAATCTCAAGCAAAGATGAAATGCTAAGTGCGAATTTAAACAACACACTTCGATTTATAGAGGTTCAACCCACTGTGAGCCTAATTCTCTACCACCCCAAAGATATCCTGGGATGGATTTCAAAAAGAAAAAGATTTTATTAATTTACCAAAAATTAATACAACACCTTGAGGATTACCACACCCCTCTTACACCACCTTGAGGATTACCACAACCCTCTTACAACACCTTTGAAGATTACCACAACCTTCAAACACCTATCACCTAGATCACCCAAGTGTATTCTTACCACAAGAATACTCACAAGGATGTCTTGTGTTGAATGATGACCAAAATCAAGATTACAACTCAATAATGATTGATACAATATGAGTACACGTGTAATCAAGAATTGAAAGCCTAGACCTCAAATTTGTGCAAGTAAAAGTGCTAAGGCTAATACAACAAGATATATGAAAGTGTTTGCTTGATTGCTCTTTGCTTGTGTAGAGTATTGTATCTTGTTGCTTGAACGAAGCCTCTATTTGTAGGAGAGGACTTGGCTTTCATTTCAGACATAGGCTCCCCCTTGGGAGTGATTTGCTTTAAAAAGAAACCATTTAAAATTATCAATATAGCTGTTAGAAATCAATCCCACAAAATAGGAAAAGTCATCAAAAATACAACGGATAGTTTCTTTGATAAACAATGGAAGCGACCCGGTCGAGAGATAAGATTGAAATTGAATTCCTGCTATTTTTACACAGGGTGACCGGTCGGAGGGTGCGACCGTCGCCCTTGACTATGACCGGTTGGGGTTGATAAAAAAACAAACGAGAAGATCAACCAAAAGAGGAACTCCTGTGCACGGCCGCTTGGAGGTCGACCGGTCGCCCTCACCTCACGGCCGACCTTCATCTTTTTTTTACGTCCCATTTTTGTTTCAAAACTTAACTCAGTACGGGTTGCCCTATATAGGCGACCGATCGAGCCTGAAACAAATGTGTTGTCCAATTTTTTATCGAAAATAAACTCCAAAAAATACTCCAAAAAATAGTAAAAACATTTAGGGACATTGTTTTGGTTTAAAAACTCATTTGAACAAAATCGAACAAAATCATCAAAATCATGATAAAAACATTTGTCTAACAAACTCCCCTTTTTGATGATTACAAACCAAAACAATTTTTTTGAGGACGATTTTGAAAATGAATAAATTTTCCGTTTTTACGAGTGAACTATCCGTTAAAAACATTCCTTACAAAGCTCCCCCTATCTATGAGCTTATCAACAAGAGATTTTGCAAAAGCTAGAAGCACAAGCTATAACAAGCTTATATAAGATGCATATAAACATCATAAGCTAAGAAGCTCCCCCTGTCAAAATACTTATAATCTTTTGCAATAGGGTCTATAATACAAGCCATGGACTAGATATTCTTGGCTTTAGGAAGCCATAGCTTATAGCTTTTTTTTTAGCTAACGAGCCAATTTCCTGTTTCTCGCCCTTTGGAATCATCAAAAAGAATGTTAGGGTGATAAAAACATCATACAATTACATCAAAGTGCGCCAAAGAGACGGTTTACCAACCATTGAGCAATTTAGGCTTAAAACCCAAGGAAAATGGGAGAAATGTATCATGAAGAGTTCATACTCTCGTTTTATTTGTCAAAACATGATCTCAATAAGTATTGAAGACTTTTGGAAGCAAGAGAATCATGTAGAAGTTGAGATATTCATTGCGACATTTCATCTGACACTTTGTGGGCGTGAAAATTAAAAGAAGTTGTATATAGCCCTTGTAAATGATTCAAGCCAAAAATTTACATCACCAATTCACATCAAACATCATACAATACAACATAATAACTAAGCTCATCAAGATCATGTGCAAAATATATCAAGAAATATACAAGAAAGTCATAAACTCAAGGGTTCAACCCAATTGAGCAAAGGAAGGAAAATTCTTACCATTTGATCGAAAAGATGAGCTATGATGATGATAAACATGCTATATAAGGTCCAAGTTGTGAATTGATTGCATGAAAACAAATTTTGAGTGAAATTTGTGTGAATTTGGCAAAGGGGACGAAAAATGGCAAAAATAAGTTAAAATAGCGAATGTCAAGACAGAACGGTTTTAATCCAAACTTTGGCTTAGGGCGACCGGTCGACGTTGAGGGCGACCGGTTTCCCTCAACCCTTTCAGTCCACTGTCTTGTCAAATTCATCAAAATCTGATTTTTCAACCAAAAGTCCGATTTTTCGCCCCTAAGTTTCAAAAATGTGCAAAATGTAAACGTAAACCTCATTCAATATGCATTATGCCTAACCGAGCTCGTATCGACGCAAAAGTCTCGGAAGATAGCGCTTTTGTAAAAATGTCGCTAATTGATCTTGAGATGGTACAAAAGATATCTCAATTTTTCGTTTAGAAACACAATCCCTTAGAAAATGATGTCGAATCTCAATATATTTAGTACGGTTATGATGAACCGGATTTTGAGCAATATTTATAGCGGATATATTGTCACAAAAGATAGGTACATTTTCAAAAGAGCATTTGTAATCCGCTAAGGTTTGTTTCATCCAAAGAAGTTGAGTACAACAAAAAGTCATGAAATATATTCGCCGCCGTTGAAAGAGAAACACGCTTTTGCTTCTTTGAAAACCAAGAAACAAGGCAATCGCTAAAAATTGACATGATCCTAGTACTTTTCCGATCATCAATATTTCCCGCATAATCCGAATCACTATAACCTTTAAGAGAAAAGTTTTCATTCTTTTGATAGAATAAACCATATTGAATGGTGCCTTTCAAATATCGAAAAATCCTTTTAACGGCACTCATATGAGATTCTTTGGGATTGCTTTGAAAACGAGCACATAGGCATACGACATGAAGAATGTCCGGTCTACTAGCGGTTAAATAAAGTAAACTACCAATCATACCTCGATACTTTGATTCATCCACGGACTTGCCTTTTTCATCTTTGTCAATTTTGACATTTGTTGCCATGGGAGTGGAGACAGTTCTTCCTTCTTCAATGCCAAACTTTTTCAAAAGTTCTTTTGTATATTTTGATTGCGAAATGTATATGCCTTCTTGACATTGCTTAATTTGGAGTCCAAGAAAGAAGTTGAGCTCCCCCATCATACTCATCTCAAATTCACCTTGCATCAATTTAGAGAATTTCTTGCACAAAGAATCATTAGTAGCACCAAAGATAATATCATCAACATAAATTTGCACAAGTAAGCAATCTTGCCCTTTTTCAAAAACAAAGAGAGTTGTATCAACTTTACCTCTTATAAAACCATTTTGCAAAAGAAAAGAGCTAAGTCTATCATACCATGCACGGTGTATGCTTTAAACCATACAAGGCCTTTTTAAGTTTATAAATATCATTAGGCCTAGAAAAATTTTCAAACCCCGGAGGTTGTTTTACATAGACTTCTTCTTGAATAATACCATTTAAGAAAGCGGATTTAACATCCATTTGGTAAAGTTTGAAATTTTTAAAACAAGAATAGGCAAGTAAAATACGAATAGCTTCTAAACGTGCTACGGGTGCAAAAGTTTCATCATAGTCAATACCTTCTTCTTGACAATACCCTTGAGCTACTAACCTTGCCTTATTTCGAACAATGTTGCCTTGATCATCAAGTTTGTTCCGGAATACCCATTTTGTACCAATAATAGTTTGAGATGGAGGACAAGGTACCAATTCATACATCATTTCTTTCAAATTGATTCAACTCCTCTTGCATCTCTAGGAACCAATCCTCATCCTCAATAGCCTCCTTAGAATTTTTAGGCTCCTTTTGAGAGATAAGAGCTTTCTCGGCAAATTTTTCTCCCGGGTCATCACTTTGTCAAGGGGATCACCAATAATAAGATCTTTTGGGTGATCTCCCTTAAACTTTAATGCAACGAGAAGATCCAAAGTATCACCTCTATCTTCTTGAGGACCATTTGAAGTGGACGGTTGATCATTTGATGTAGACGGTTGATCATCAACATGAACAATTGGTTCAATAATATCCTCTTCATCACTTTCATCATTGGGTATTTTTTCAACACCCGAAGCTTCATTGAATTTGACATGGATGGATTCTTCAACAACTCCACTAGTCTTATTGTACACCGATATGCTTTGCTTTTTGTTGAATATCCCATAAATATACCTTCATCGGCCTTAGGATCAAGTTTGTCCAATTGATCCTTGGTATTCAAAATAAAGCATTTACAACCAAATATCTTGAAATAACTAATATTTGGAGTTCTACCTTTCCAAAGCTCATATGGAGTTTTATTCATTTTAGGACGGATATAAACTCGATTAATGACATAGCAAGCGGTACTTACGGCTTCGGCCCAAAAATATTTTGGAAGTGAAAATTCATTGAGCATGGACCGACTCATCTCTTTGTAATGTCCGATTTTTCCTTTCGGCTACTCCATTTTGTTGAGGTGTCCTTGGAGCCAAAAATTATGAGCATATCCTTTGGTTTCACAAAAACTCTAAATTCACCATCAAATTCTCCACCACGATCGCTTGAATAGACTTAATAGTATCTTCCTTTTCATTCTCAATAAGTCTACACAACTTAACAAACTCATTAACGGCATCGCTTTTATTGGTAAGAAAAAGAGCCCAAGTATATCTAGAAAAATCATCGACAATAACGAAAGTGTAATGTTTTCCACTTAGACTTGCCGTACCAATATCCCCATACAAATCAAGGTGAAGTAATTGTAGGGGTTTGGTTGTGGAAATTTCATTTTTGGGCTTAAAACTACTTTTAACTAATTTGTTCTTTTAACAAGTGTCACATAAGCAAGATTTTCAAAATTCAATTTGGGTAGTCCTTTCACATGTTGATTTTTGTAAATATTTTTCAAATTCTTGTATCCAACATGTCCAAGTCGCCTATGCCATAAACTAGTTAAATCATTATTGGCGACTAAACAAGAAACATTTTGACTAACCAAATCACTTGTACAAATTTTGTAAAGATTGCCTTTTCTATTTGCTTCACAAATAATTTCACCATTTTTAAGTATAAGGCATTTTCCTTTATTGAAGGAAACATCATAATTTGAATCACAAAGTTGGCTAACACTTATCAAGTTAAACTTAAGCCCTTCTACTAAAAGAACATTACTAAGAGAGAAAGAAGAGTTACCAATTTCTCCATTTCCAAGAATTCTTCCTTCGCCATTGCCGAACATGATCATACCCTCTTCTTGGAGCTTGATGTTGGTAAAAAGTTCTCTCCTCCCGGTCATATGGCGTGAACATCCGCCATCCACGAGCCATTTTGAATCTTCCATTGTTGTTATAGCCCCTATTACCTACAAAAGAATTTCTTTTAGGTACCCTATAATTTTGGGTCCATGGGGTTAGTCTTGAGACCTTTGGGTCTCCAAACATGTCTATAGCTATTTCTCAATTTGCAATTATTAGCATAATGTCCAACTTTGCCACAATAAAAACAAGTAGGAGTATTAAATTACTAGCACGTACAAAAGTCGGACCTTGGTTATTCTTTTTAAAAACGCTTTGAAATGGCTTATAACCAAGTCCCAATTTGGAATGCTCACCTCTTTGTGCATCTAAAATTTTTGTGACTTTGCCCGTGCTTATGTTGAAACGATGCACATCATTAGAAGAAGAAGCAAGACCTTTAGGAATAATTTGCATACCCGATTGATTTATGGATGGTTTGGAATTTTTCCTCTCCTTGAGATAGACTTCATAGATGAGGAGATTTCAATAAGCTCGTCAAACTTGAGTGTCTCAAGATTTTGTGCCTCCGTGATTGCCGTTACTTTTTCGAACCATGAGCCGGAAGAGCATTCAATACCTTAGTCACCTTGTCTTCTTCGGAGATGACTTTACCGAGGGCCACAAGAGGATTGACAATATTGTCAAGCCTTTCCACCATCTTGGAGATGCTTTCACCATCATGCATGTTAAAGTTTTCAAAGTCTTTAACACGCATGGTCTTTCTTGCTTGCTTGACTTTCTTAGTCCCTTCATAGATTATCTCCAATTTTTCCCAAACCTCATGTGCCGACCTTATGCCTCTTATGCGATTGTACTTTGGTGGTAAGAGAACAATGCAAAATATTTAAGGCCTTACCGTTTAGAGAGAAAGCCTTTTTGTCGTTTTCATCGAACTCCTTGAAAGGTTTAGGAGCCAAGGTGCCATTCTCCGATTTCTTGGTTGGTTAATCAACTCCTTCAATGACCACATTCCAAATGTCGAACCCGCACCTTGTAGGAAGCACTCCATACGGTCTTTCTAAAATGCGTAGTTGTTGGCGTCGAATAGTGGTGGCTTGTTGGTGGAGGCGCCGGTGGTGATATCGGCATCATTTGTAGCCATGGATCTTTCCTCTTTACTCGAATCGAGCTAGCCAAAGAGTTTGGCTTTGATACCACTTGTTAGTCCAAGTGGCTCTTTTGTTTGATAAATGGTTTTATCTTGATTTTGATGATTTTGGTTTTACACCAAAACAATGGTTTTAAAGGTTGTCCAAATACTCCTAAATGATTTAAAATAGTTTTAATATTTTCCGGAGTATTTCTTCAAGTTTTAGTTTCGACAAAATTGGACAACACTTTTAATGATTTTTTGTTAATGTATTTTTACACCAAAACAATGTTTCTAAATGTTGTCCTAATACTCCCGATCGGTCTAAAATATTTTCACTATTTTTCTGAGTATTTCTTGAAGTTTATTTTTGATATAAAATTGGATAATACTTTTGTTTTGAGGTCAACCGGTCGCCGTATAGGCAACCCGCACCTGAAAGTTGAGGAAAACAGAAAACTTCATGTTTGAAAAAAATGGTCGGGCGACCGTCGCCCTATAGGGGCAACCGTGCCGCCGTCGGGGCGACCTATAGGCGACCGTGACTGAGCAAAAAAATCGAAACAGAACTTCTCTTTTCATTTTTTTGATGAGCGACCGGTTGTGGTTAGGGTCGACCAGGTCGAGGTGCACGCCGACCGGTCGCCTGTAAATGTTGATACGATTATTTCAAACTCTATTTCTGTGCGACCGGTCGCCCTATGCTTTGACAGCAAAATTCTAACCGTTGTGCAGCAGACAACTTTTCCCTAAATTGTGGGATTGATTTCTAACAGCTATAATCTTGATTTTAATTGCAATTTTTTGTAGATATCAGATTCCAAGAGGAGCCTATCAAGTATCAATCATCTCCTATAAATAGAGGAAGATTTGAAGCACAACAATAAGAGAGAAAACTACAACACAACAAGATACACTCAAGAATACACTTGTTCTTACATTGTCTTATTTCTTGTTGTAATTTGCCTAGCTATTCACTTTCACATTCTTGAGGTCTAGGCTTTTCTTGATTACACTTGCACTCCATTGTATTATCAATTATCGAGTTGTAATCTTGAATTTGGGCAATCATTCAACACAAGATATCCTTGTGAGTGTTCTTGTGGTAAGAACACACTTGGGTGATCTAGGTGTTAGGTGTAAGAAGATTGTGGTAATCTTCTTGTTGAGGTGTTGAAGAGTATGGTTCTCTTCAAGGGTGAAGATTGTGGTAATCTTCACAAGGTGCCGTTTGGAGATTGTGGTAATCTTCAAAGGAGATTGTGGTAATCTCCAAAGGTGGTGTTGAAGAAGAGTGTGGTGCTCTTCAAGGTGTTGTAAGTTGAATTTGTATTAATTTTGGTAATTAATAAAATTCTTTTTCTTTTTGAAATCCATCCCGCACCTTTATTATCATGTTTGAGCATTCGGTTTTAAAAGAGGGGCGAAATAGAAAAGATAGAGATAATCTATTCACCCCCTCTAGATTATCGTAGCCGCTGGACTTACAAGTGGTATCGAGCCAAACTTTTGGCAAGCTCGTTTCACATCGCGAGTGAAGAGAAACGATCGTCGGCTTACTTAACGAAGCTCATCTTTCCGGCACCTCCACCACCAAGCCACCTCGGTTTGATTCCAAAAATTTTACATTTTGGAAAGAAAGAATGGAATGCTATTTACAAGGTTGCGGGTTCGACATTTGGAACACCGTCATTAATGGAGAATCCATTCCGATGAAAGATACACCACACACCTCAAAAGGCTTCAAAAAGCTCAATGATGAAGAGAAGAAAATCATCTCCTTAAATGGTAAAGCTCTTAATATTTTACATTGTTCACTTACCACTTTGGAATTTGATCATGTTGTAGGTATTCGATCGGCACATGAAGTATGGCAAAATTAGAAGCCATCTATGAAGTATATGCAAATGAAAGGAGCAACTCAAAAGCATCTACTTCACAAATGGATAAAACATCAAATCCAACAACATGGGATAAGCCTTCTACAACCTCCCATGATGAAGAAGTTGAACAATGCCTCATAGGCATCAAGAAGAAAACGAGGTAAGTTCTAAACCCTCTAATTCCTATGATAATGATTATAGTGATTTGCAAAATGATTATGATGAACTTCAAAATGAATTCCAAAGCTTGCTTGTTAAATACAAAAATTTGAAAAAATGAATTCAATGTTTTGAAAAATGAAAAGGATAGTTTATTTACTTCCTATGAATCACTATCATGTGCTCACACCACCACACTTGACAAGGTTAGAAACCTTGAAAAAGAAAATAGTACTCTTGTTGAGGATATTAATTGCATGAAAGGGGATTTACCTAAATCCAACTTGAAAATACCGATGAAATTGTTGATTATTGTGATAATTCAAACTAAAACTTGATCATAAGTTTAATGTTGTCAATCATATGAAAAAGAATCAAGTCTCTAAGATGTTGGTCATTATGCTCCTAGAATTATTACTTGTTTTTATTGCGTAAAAAGGGTCATACGGCTAATTCTTGTCGAGCTAGAAATAGCTCTAATTATTGTTGGAGATTTAAAAGTCTCAAGACTAATCCCAAAGGACCCAAACACATAAGGGTACCACAAAATAATGTCATATTAGGTACTCGCGAAATAATGATCGAAGAAAATTTATACCACCAAGAAGACATCAAATGACCGTTTCATTTGATCAAAGAAGAAGAAACTATTTTCAACAAAGCAAATTTCCAAGAAGAGGATATACTCAAAAATGGGAAGAACACAATCCTTGAAATGGCAAAGATATCATCAACAAGATGATTTTCAAAGAAGAAGAGAGACTTTCAACAATGGGAAGGCAACAAACCTTGGAAATGGAGTAATCAAAGAAGTCATCATCAACAAAGTGACTTCTCAAGGGAAAGATATCATCAACAATGGGAACGACACAACCCATTGGAATGACGTAATTGGTAACCCGTATCTCTAGTTAAATATGCATTTTATTTTGTTATTATGCATGCTTTTATTTGTGTCTTAATTGCAAAATGAGTTTTCTAGTATTTATTTTTTAATTAAGGTCTTCAATATATATTTGTGCTTTTAAAATATTTTTGAAAAAGAAGACCTTATATGATGTTTTTAAAACTCTTGTGCATTTTTGTAGACTAAAGTGTGTTATCATCTCTTATGGATTTTTTTTTGCATGTGCTTACTTGTGATATCTCTTAGCCTACACTTTTATCATTATGATTTGTGCTAGATTTGTTTTAAGAATTATGTAGGAATTACATATTTTCACAAATGGCCATTTACGTCATTATTTGTCAAGAAAGGCATAAATTATCGAGGTATGTTTACTTGTGTTATTCTTACTCTTATAGACTCGATATATGTATTGACATGTGCCTATGTGCTTATTTTTCATAGAAATTAATACAAATGCCATTAAGAGGACTTTTAGATTTTTTGAAAGACATTATTCAATATTTGATTGCACATATTTGCTTTATCAACTCTTGTTCAAATACTTCTTTTTAATGAGGTCTCAACTATATGATATCGGATTTTCAAATTTCTAAAGAGACCTTTTGTAGCTTTCTTAAGCTTATTTGAACTTGCATGATTTATTAGATTCTTGATGATATTCTAAATGCATAGTATGTGTTTCTTGCTTCATGGTCTATATATATAGTGTCTATTTCTACTATGCTCTTATTCAAGATATTTTGTGATTGATGATTGAGGCATGTTTTTACACTTGAATTATTCTTTCTTGCTTATATAAGCGATGCCGAATGAGTTTGTCAAGTTGTGTAGATGAGAAATGAAGTACTCCAAATATTGTTACCTCAAAATATTTGGAAGTAAATGTTCTATTATGAACACCTTAGATCAATTGGATGCCCTATGATGATAGTAATGAAGAAGACAAAAAGGGTATTCCTGAACAAACTCGATGACCAAGGCAACATTGGTCGAACTAAGGCAAGGTTAGTAGCTCGAAGGTATTTTCAAGAAGAAGGTATTGATTTTGATGTAATATTTGCACTTTACTTGCCCATTCTTGTTTTAAGAAAATTTCAAGCTTTACCAAATGGATGTTAAATCCAATTTTCTAAATGGTTTCATTCAAATAGAAGTCTATCGGAGTTTAAAATTTTAGGCCAAATGATTTTTATAAAAGACCTTGTATGGTTTAAAACAAGTACCCCATGTATGGTATGATAGACTTAGCTATTTTTGCTAAATGATTTTACAAGAGGTAAAGTTGATACTACTCTCTTTGTTTTTAATAAAGGACGAGATTGTTTACTTGTGCATATTTATGAGAATATTTTTGGTGCTACTAATGAATATTTGTGCAAGATATGTTTTTCTAAGATGATACTAGGTGAGCTTGAAATAAGTATGATGGGGAGCTCAATTTCTTGCTTGGACCAAGAAGATGGCTATATTTCAAAAGAACTCTTGAAGGAGTTAAGCATTGAAGAAAGAAAGAACCATCTCAACCTCTATGGCTAAAAATTGACAAAGGTTGAGAAAGGCATATCGGTTGACAAACAAATTCGAGGTATGTTTTCTTGTATTATTCCAATAGACTTTCGACAATCCATATGCCTTATGTCTATATGGCTCGACTTCAAAAACTATTCCAACGAATCTCATTAAAGTGCCATTAAAAGAAATTTTCAAATATTTGAAAGGCACTTTTTCTTATGACTTGTTGTATCCAAAGTCTCAAAACGTTATTATTTTTGGGGATAACAAGTCCGGTGATAATAATTTTTCAAAATTTGGTTCGTCATAATCGAACTAAACATATTGAGATTCGATAATTTTTTAACGGGATTGCACGTTTAACAAAAACTTGAGATCGAGTGTTTAATTCCGTCTCAAGGATCACTCGCGACTTTTAATCGCTCAACGCCGAGCATTTTACCTCATTTCGAGCTTGATCATGACATAATGTATATTGAATGAGGTCTACGTTTATATTTTGCACGTTTTTAAAACTTAGGGGCGAAAAATCGGATTTTTGGTTGAAAATTCGGATTTTGGAAAAAGCCGGTGACAGACAATGGTCAAAGGGTTGAGGGCAACCGTCGCCCTCAACGCCGACCGGTCGCCCTCAACCTCGACCGTCGTCGCCCTAGGCTATAATTTGGATTAAAATGGTTTTGTCTTGACATTCGTCACTTTGACACATTTTGGCCATTTTTCGTCCCCTTTGCAAATTTCACACACAATTCACTTCAAATGAGTTTTGATGCATGAATTATATATTTTGCGGATTATCTAGCTCGACTATCATCATCATTGCTCGTCTTTACCGATTGAATGGTAAGAATTTCACTATCTTTAGCTCAATTGGTTGAACCCTCGAGTTTGTGGCTTATATGTATTTTTCTTGATGTAATTCATATATGTTTGTGATGAACTTATTGATTGTTGATGAATGATATTTGTTAAATTGTATTTGGTGATGAAAAACTTGGCTTGATTTCACTTACAAGGGCTATATATAACTTTTTCTATTTTTGACGCCCGCCAAGTGTTCGATAAAACGTTTCAATGAAAAATTCATCACCTACATGACTCTCTCGATTTCAAAAGTCTCATATATTTATAGAGATCATGTTTTTGCAAATCAAATGATTTTTCATAAGCTTCTACAAGTCGTATGATTCGACTCTTCTATTTGGTTTAAAAGCTTCAATGTTCAAATGGCTCGATACATCGGTTTACTTGCGCACTTTGATAAGAATATATGATGTATTTATCGTGCTAACATTCTTTTTGATGATTCCAAAGGGGGAGAAACAGGTTATAAGCTCATTAGCTCATAAAAGCTAAGATAAGCTTAACGAAAAGAAGCTATAAGCTATGGCTTCATAAAGCCATAAGTTGTGGATCATATTTAGTCCACTTGGTGCATTATGGTTATGTATGAATCATGGTCCATTGGTTGTAGTATGGATTTATATATGTTTCTAATGATGTCTCTTTGACAGGGGAGCTTTTAAGTTATTGATACTTGTTGACGTGCGTTTTGGTCAACAAGTAGAAATATGTAAAAGATTTAACACGTGGGAATGAAAACGTGCGTAACGTATATTTATTTCTGGCTAATTATGCCTTTTTTGTATTTTGCCGAGCCGGAATATTGGGGTCGGTCTTTTTTATAATTTGTTACTATCTGCTACCCCTTTCTTTTCTCCTTTTCAGACTTTTTATACCCCTTTTGAGTAAGTGGGTTTACAATAGTCATCTTTGCACTAACTATTCATTAATTAATAAAATAGCTAAAAAACGACACATGTCCCTCTATAGTTGTGCATGTCAAATAAAAACTTGCCACTTGTCGACTTCTCTCATAATTCTCCGACATGTGGCGCCTTCCCGATACCAATAAAGTGTCAAGCATGGGCATGTGTTTATTTTTACGGTTGCCGCGCGTGTGCTTTCATTTCAAACTTGGGCTCGGGGCTCGGGCTCGTGAGTCGTGTTGCGGTTGGGCTCGAGTAGCCGTTGGCTCGATGGTGAGGCGAGCCTAATTCGTGACGTGTTGTCGCACATCATTGTTGACGCCACCCGTAGGTCACCTATTCGAATATGTGTCGATCGATGACGTGGATTAATTTCTCACACTCGACTCGGGTATCATCAAAGGCCCCAAGTTTGATTCCGAGAGAAGAATCTCTCCGAGATCGGAGTTAAACTTTAATGCTAATGATGAACATTTAATGGGAAAACGGATTTCTCCAAGGTTTTAGTTCTTTCCTGCACTGTCGCGTGGCAATTAATGCTTGAAACGGCGCATTAATTGGGTTGCCATAATGACATACACGTGGCATCTTGTGTTTGGACCAATCTTGCGCGGAACCGAAAAGGTACGCCGCTTCTGTCACAATAGGGCGTGGGGACGCGACATTTTTTGACATGTTTTGACGGTTTTTTGAGTTTTTTAAAAGGCGCGTCTTTTCCCGAATAATTGTCGCGCTTATCGAGGAACCCTATCTATAAATACTCGCGTTTCCCTTCATCATTCATTTTCGCAACCATTGACCTTTGAGCTAAAGCAACTAGAACCGAGCGTAAATTTCGAGCCTCGGCTTTCCAAGTTCGTAGACTTCAAACTTAGGTATTTTTTCAAAATACTCTCCTTTACCTATAAATGTCTTCTTTGAGGATAGTAGAGTCGTAGTTATAGTGTTGAGGTTGAAATCGAAGACCCTCCTCTCAACCTTCTCGCTTTTTTCACCAAAGACGCCATCACCGCCTCGTAGTCCGAGCGTTATTCGATATCTTCTCCGGATTCTCCACGGCGGAACGCCTTTGGGCGGACTCATACTATCTTCAATCCGACACCAAAGACCGCTTTAGAGAGGGAACGGTGTATCAACCCGGACTGGCACAAGCAAGTTCCGACGAAGACTCGCAAAGCGTTGATTCTAGACAGTACCAGCAAGAAGAAGAAGACATGGACCCATCGGAGCCGGAGCGTGACAACGTAGAGCGAGTAGATGAACCATCCGGCGATTCGAGGCCGGAGAGGCCGCTAGGGCCCATAGGCCACCGTAATGGCGACGGCCGGCCCGGAGGAGGCCCTCGTCTCCGTGTCGAGCCTCGGTGGACGCCGAGTGATATAAACGATATCCCGAGCATGTTAATGATTCGGGAGGTAGATGAGTTCCCGAGGTACCATATTCCAAGTGGTATCAATTTTTGGGTACCGACGGACCAAGTTCCCAAGACCCACCGAGGGTTGCACGGCTGTATTTGCTCCTAGCCTTCTATATGGTTTAAGATTTCCACCGCCGGCTTTTCTCACGCGGTGGTTTTGCAAGTGGGTATGCATCCGACCCAGTGCACCCTATTTCTTGGGCAGATCATTGGTCTCCTGGTGATGTTTCACCGAAAATATCCTCGCCCAAATTTAAGGAGATGAACGAGCTCTTTGTATGGCGAGCGACTCCATCGTCTCGGGGACAGCCATCCGGATGGTATTACGTACAAACCCGACTGGGGTATCCGGACGGTTTGGTGGAAGGTCTCCCTTCTTCTCTGAAGGAGTGGAAGGATAAATGGTTCTGGGTGAGTGGCGAGTGGCAAGCTCGTGTGGGAGATAGAGAAAGTGAGACCGTTCTTCATCCCCCATCAAATTTTGTTTTTGGTTACAGTAAGTCTTATCTTTTTCCCTTTCTCTGCTTTTGCTGTTTACTGTTTCCTTTTCGTAATTGTCTTTTCTTTCCACCTTTATAGGGAATCGGGCATCAAAGGGGCCTCTGTCGCCCACTTTTATTCGGCGTCGAGAACATCCAGGCCCGGGGAATCATGGACAGGCGGATTGAGAGGTTGGCCACTGAGGCCAACTTGGCCGCAGCTGGTTTGAGGCCTGCTCTACCCGCCGACCCCGAAGCCGAGGGGGTGGCTCGAGACGAGGCGGCCGAGCGGGATGTGGAGGTCGAGAGAGGGCCTCAACAGAATCCTCTCGTTAATGAAGAAGTACGGCCCCATTCTCCAGGGGGGCAGCCGGCGAGAACTGAGCGAGCTGCGCCGCCTCCTGTGACTAGTCCCGTGGGCGATTCATCCGCGCCCCGGGGCGTATTACACCCTGAGCGCCGAGTGCGACGCTGCTCGAGGTAAACACCGTATTTTTCACATTTCCTTTTGAATTGTCTTTTTGTTTTCTTTTGATCTTTCTTCTAATTGGTGGTCGCTTTATGCGGGCGTGGCTTGATTTATGCGTGCACGTCTTCGCAGCTGTAAGGAACACAAGACGGCGAGCTCGGGTGGTCACCGATCAACTGCGGATGTGGAGGCGCTCGGAGAGAAGATATCCGGGCCGGAACGCCCCCATGGAGTGCCGAGGTAGGTCACCTCCTCTTCAAAGGAGAAGAGGAGGAATTGTGATGGAGGAGCTCGATCGATCGATCGAAGGGTTGGTCGAGCGGCGCCCGAACATCCCGAATGTTCCCTTTAAAAGGAAGGTCCGCGAACTTTCTCGGATGACCTCGGCATGGAAGGTCACTTCATTCCTCCAAACCAAGCAAGAGATGAATATTGCGAGGGAATGGTTGGACTACGCCCTCGGTGGTTTGTTGAATTCGTTCGATGTGCCACGCCGACGGAGAGCAATCAAGGGTCTTACCGGAGGCAGCCGGGCCGCAATGATCGTCCCGCTCGTGCCTGGACAAAAGGCATCGAGCAATTCGCTCAGATCAAGCCAAGAATGATTGATATGCCATGGCCATGTCCCGGCGGATGATTGGGCTCTTATGGCATGCGGTTGGGGGACTCGCGAGCTAGAGAAAAAAATATGCCGACCGGAAAGACGGCATGGGGATCTGCAGGAAGCTTCTATGCTACCCTTCAAGGGGTACAAGAATCTTTTAAGACTCAGCGGATGAGGCCACCGCTCGGGCCACCCGAGAGAGAGGCTACTGCGAGGGCCGAGGCAGAGCGAGATCGGGCCCGAAAGGTCAAGAGCTCCGGTTAAGGTCGCCGAACCGAACGTCTTTGCCGCCACGCCCGAGCCGAGGAAATGGAGAGGCGTCTAGCCGATGTCGCAGGAGAGGTCAAGAAATCGCCCGTCGGCAAACTAAGGAAGTTCGTAGAGAGGCCATTAAAGCTTACAAAGACTCCGAGGAGTATGCATTCATGTTAACCTCGTGGCCATGCGACCACCTCCAAGAAATTCTTGATTTACTTAAGGGCTGGCGATCGTTGCTCGCTTGAGGAAGATTTGGCCCTCCCGGAGGCTGATCTCGAAACCCTTCGACCGAATTTTGAAGAGGCTCTGTCAAGCTCTCTCTTCCTCCGCACGTGGAAGAAGTCGCTTCTAGCGGTCTTGCCGAAATTCCGCCCGCTTTCGCCTTGATGCTTTTATATGTACTCCTAGGTAGGTAATTTGGCTTCGTGCCTCGAGATGTAATGGGCTCCGGCCTCCCTATGTAATTATTTTTGAAGTAGAAATGAATTGTTATTTTCCTTTCCCCGTATGTGTTTCAAGCTTTTTGTGGAGGCTCGGCTCTTTCCTTTTTTGTAAGATTGTTGCCTGTCTTCTTTTTTTTCCTCTTATTTTCCCAAGTACGGGCTCGGTTTTGATCTTCCAATGAGGGATCTGCTCGCCTTAATCGATTCTTGTACCCAGGATATAAACCTGTCCTTGATTTTTTTTTTTGAAATTTCGTTTATGAACCGAGTCTTTATTGCGCTCGCGCATAATCAATCCTTATTTTGTGCTTGGTACATGGCCAAGTTTTTCGCTTTATGCTTGGTGCGTAACCAAGTCTTTATTTCGGTGCTCGGTGCATAACCAAGTCTTTATGTTGTGCTCGGTGCGTAATCGAGTTTTGATTTTGTGCTCGGTGCGTAACCAAGTCTTCACTTTATGCTCGGTGCGTAACCAAGTCTTGATCTCATTGCTTGGTGCATAACCAAGTCTTGATATTGTGCTCGGCGAATCGAGTCTTTATTTTGTGCTCGGTGCGAATCGAGTCTTTATTTTGTGCTCTGTGAGTAACCGAGTCTTTATTTTGTGCTCGGTGCGTGGAATCGAGTCTTTATTTTGTGCCCGGTGCGTAACCGAGTCTTTAGCCGTGGTGAGTAAAAACTTGGTTTTCTTTTAGAGAGCTCACGAAATACCGATGAAAGGATAACTCTTTTGAATCCTATTTGGATCATAGATCGACCCCAAATCTTCACTTTATTGATAATACCGCTTCAAGTATGCTACATTCCATGGGTGCATAAATTTTTCTCCACTCAAATATTCTAACCGGTATGCCCCACCGGATAAGACGTGGGCGATCCGAAACGGCCCTCCTGGTTGGCTTCAATGGGCTCGGTTGAATGCCCGTTATCTTTTTCAATACAAGATCGCCAACCTGAAATCTTCTTTCCTTTACTTTCAATTGTAGTATCTTTCACTCCTTTGTTTATATACTCGCATTTTTCATCTCGATCGCACCTTTTTCTTCGAGCAGTCTAGTTCGCTCGGAGCGGCCTCATTACGCCTTCTTCAAAATTTGCAATTCAAGGTAGGGCTCCAATCTCGACAGAATCACCGCCTCGGCTCCATAAGCTAAACAAAAAGGTGTTTCTCCATGCCGCTCGATGTGTCGCTCAGATGACCATAGTACGCTGTAGTTCCTCCGCCAATTGCCTTTAGACTCCTCCAATCTCGCCTTCAGGGTATACTTGAGTATTTTATTAACGGCCTCAACTTGTCCGCTTCGATTTGGGTGGTATGGAGTTGAGAAATGGTTTTTATGCGGAAACCTTCACAAAAATTTGAACCTTTGTTGTCGAATCGTTTCCCATTATCGTCAGAATAATCGAATGTGGTATCCCAAATCTACGATGATAGACTTCCATACAAAGCTCACAACCTTCTCTTCATCTATTTTTGCCGAGGCTCCGCCTCGCCCATTTTGTGAAATAATCCACCGCCACAATGGCATACTTGACGCCTTTGCCAATGGGTAATGGTCCGATGAGGTCCATTCCCCATTTGGCAAACGGCCATGGGCTAAATACGGAAGTAAGTCGCTCGTGATGATATCCGACTGTGGTGCAAATCTCCGCACCTCTCACATCTTTTGACGAGGCTCGGTTGCATCCTTTCTCGTGATGGCCAGAGTATCCTTGCCGTATTAATTTATAGGCCAATGTTTGGCTCCCAGCGTGGTTACCGTGATATTCCCTCGTGAACCTCTCGGCGTGCATAATGCATCCGTCTCGGAAAGGCAACAGAGAAGTGGGATGGAGTACCCTCGTTTGTAGAGGATGCCGTCTACTAGTGTAAACCGAGCCGCTTGAGTTCGTAGTGTTCGCCTCGCTTTGTTTTCGTGTTGAACTCCTTTCTCTAAATATTGGATGATTGGGGTCATCCAAGTCTGCTCGACGGTTTGGTTGTATATATTTTCTTTGCACCAAGTGACGGGTAGACAGGTTGTAACCGTGACATCCGTGATGACATTTGTCCCTGGATTGGGCCGAGCCGAGCTAAGGCATCCGCTTGCATGTTCTCGGCTCGGGGCACATGTAAGATTTTTGTCTTAAAGTGTGATAATCTTTTCTTGACCAAATCCAAATATTGTGCAATTTTTTGCTCTTTTCGCCGTGACTCGCCGTTGATTTGATGAAAGACCAACTGAGAGTCACTCGGAACTAACAGTTGTTTTAGGCCCATAGAGGCCGCCATATCTAAGCCTGCTTAGAGCGCCTCATATTCGGCCGTTGTTCGTTGCGGGAATCAAATCGTACGGCCGAGCAAAGAGCATTTTTCATTTGGATCGATTATCACGATTCCGCCCCTGCTCGGCCTGCAGCAAGAGCCGTCGACAAATAACTTCCATTCTTGGTCTTCCTTGACCTCCAATTGTATGGAAGACGTGAATTCGCCATAAAATCGGCTAAAGCCTGTCCCTTTTTATTGCGAAAGACGTGGTTCGTATACAATGTCAAATTGCTAAGTTCGACAAACCACTTAATCATCCGACCAGAAGTATCAGGTCGGTGTAATACTTGTTTCAACGGATAGTTCGTCAATACTATAATCTTGTGTTCTAAGAAATATGGACGGAGTTTCCGTGCCGCGGTAATTAATGAATAAGCCAGCTTTTCCATTGGTGGGTACCGGAGCTCGGCATCATGTAACGCTTGGCTGGTGTAATAAATTGGATGTTGAATAGAGCCATCTAGCCTGATTAACACCGAGCTGATGGCGTATTCGGATACCGCCAAGTACAAATACAAGTCCTCCCCTTGGGTTGGTTTTTGTAATATAGGGATTGAAGATAGATGTTGTTTGAGGGATTCAAAGGCAATCTGTGCTTGCTCGGTCCACTCGAAATTTTTGCTTTTCTTTATAATTTCAAAGAAAGGTTTGCACTTGTCTGTGGATCGAGAAACAAATCGGTTAAGGGCGGCCAATCGGCCTGTTAGGCTTTGTACCTTTTTTACAGAGTTTGGGGATTCTAGGTCGGTGATGGCTTTTATTTTGTCTGGGTTAGCTTCGATTCCCCTTTGGCTGACCATATATCCCAAAAATTTACCCGAACCGACCCCGAATGTGCACTTTCTCGGGTTTAACATCATCTTGTACTCTCTCAAAACAAAGAAACATTTTATTAAGATCGTTTAGATGATCGGACATGTACAGTGATTTTACTAGCATGTCATCTACATAGACTTCCATAGTGTGACCTATCATTTTCTCAAACATCTTATTTACTAACCTTTGATAGGTCGCACCAGCATTCTTCAATCCGAAAGGCATCATCTTGTAATAGTGAATTCCCCGAGCAGAGAAAAATGAGGTATTTTCTTCATCTTCCCGTGCATCCGTATTTGGTTGTAACCCGAGTATGCATCCATGAAGCTCATCGCTCATGTCTCCCGCGGCATCTACCATGTAATCGATATTTGGCAATGGATAACCGGCCCAGGGCATGCTTTGTTGAGGTCGATAAAATCCACGCACAGCGCCATCGCCCATTGCTTTTCTTTACCAAAACAGATTGGCGACCCATCGAGGATAGAGGGCTTCCGGATGAACTGATTGTCTAGTAGTTTGTTAACCTCGATTTTGAGTCTTTGCTCGTTCCTATCGTACCGAGTTTGCGCCTTTTCTCGATGATCAAGGCGGAACGTTAGATCAATATTGAGGCGGTGGCATGCATACTTGGGGTCAATTCCGGGCATGTCCGCATGAGTCCATGCGAAGACGCCAAGATTATTTCCCAAAAACTCGACCAACTCGCTACGATATGGTTCTCGGAAGATCATGACCAATACGTAGTTGGCGCCGCTGCCTACCGACATTGATTGTATCAACCTGTTCTCACTGGTTCCGCTGTTTTCTTTTCTTGCTTTGCCCCTCCTTGATTTGCGGGGCAATTCGTCTTCACGGCTCGGTTTCGATTGCGGCTCGCCTTCTTCCATCATTGGCTCCTTCCCAGGCCGACGACTTGGATTATCCTCCGAACGATCACCCTTTTCTCGCTCGGACTCCTCTTCGGGCAAGGGATTATCTTGTGTGATTCCACCGGTTTGCCCTTGTTCTCGCCACGTTAATCTCCACCTAGGTCGGAGTTTAAGAGAGCACTCTCGTGACTCCCTTTGATTCCCCTTTATGTATAGCTTCGCCATCGATGTTGGGAATTTTATACAAAAATAATATATTGAAACGGCTGCTTTTATATGATAAAGCAATGGCCTCCCAATGATGGCATTGTACTCCGAATCGGCATTGATTATTTTGAATGTTGTCATGACATCCGTTTATGCAAACCTTGTCCCATTTGGATGGGCAAATCAACTTCTCCGAGCGGGACTATCCTTCCTCCTCCAAACCCCGAGAATCGCTATCGTTACATGGACGGATATAACTATCATCCACGCTTTAATCTTCAAATGCTCGGACATAAATGATCGACGAATAGCTTCCGGTATCAATTAAAATTCTGAACCGGAATACCCAAAATCGGTGCAAAGATGACAAGAGGGTCGAGAATGAGGATGGACCACCTGGTCGATCCGCATCCGAGAACGCAAAGTGGCGTTGGGTTGGCCTTCCTTGATTTCGCCACCCGAACTTGTCTTTCGGCATTGGTTGCCTGTCTAACATCGGCTTTTCTTTTCCTGTTGGAGCGTTTATCCTCCATTGTGTTGGTATTGATCCGACCGACACTTGACATCATGAGGATTTCCCTCCCCTGGTTTTCACCGGGGCAAGGCGCGGAGAGCTGGGTTGATTACGCGCTCCCGGGTTGACGCTGAGCCAATGTCGGGGGGGTGGTAGCTCATGAACGTATCTTTTAAGGCCGCCCGCCGAACAACCCGCATAATTTCCCCTAATTAGATCTCGGCACTGTCAAGATCGTGACCTATCGATTTGTGATAGGCGCAGAATCGACGCGAATCTAATTTTGATGGCTCAATTTTCGAGGCCGAGCCGGAGGCAACAAATTCGACCATGTGACTTCACTCCATATGGCCGACGAGTGTGGGTCAAAGTGCTCCTTAGCGGGCGACTTCGCTCGCCGCCGCTTGGCGAGCTCTAAATCCGGTGGTCGGGTTTTTCCGAGAATGGCCTAAAACCCGACCCCGCCCAACTACTCGGTTCTTTCCTTCCGTCCTTTCTTATGTTCCCTTGTCGGTGCTCGGGCGGTTACTTGCCATGGCTTCTTCCGCGACAAAATATGGCGTTCCCCGCGGATTAGAAATTCTTGATAGGAGGTCGCCCCGATTCGTGGATAGAGTAATTGAACCAAGTCTCGGGGCTAGTCCCCATGGTCCGCGATCAAAATGGCGTCATCCGACACCGGTTCCATCTCTCGAACTTGTTTATTAAACCGAGAAATATAACTCTTCAGGGGCCTCGTCTTTCCCTTGTTTGATGTTTACGAGGAGTCTTTAGGCGCGCTCGGACTTTGGACATTAAGAAATGTGTCGTAAAGGCGGAGGCCGATCCCCCATGCTTGAATGGATCCTGCGCAGGTCCTAAACCAACGGTGGGCTCGCCGCCCAAAGTCGGGGAAGGCCCCGAGAGGATGGCATCGCTTGACCGTATAGTTCCATCCATGCTAAGTACTTGTGAACGTGAGTGGTCGGGTCGGTTTCCCCATTATAGAGGCCGACTGGGGATTTTCAACTTTGGCGGTAACGGGATCGCCAGATTCCAGGAGAAAATGGCGATGGAACAGTGGGTCGGCTCCATACTTGGGGCGGTCTTGAGATCGCTTCGCCATCCGGACCGCCTTCCAATTCGCTCGACGACGACGTAGGCGGTGTATTTCTACATCCTGCTCCCGCCATAAGCTAGGCCTTGACCCGATTTACCCTGAGTTGTTCCCGCCATCCTAAAACTCGAGCCGAACTTATCGATCGAGCCGGGCGAAAGGATCAACTCCTCCGTCCGGCGAACATCGAGTGGGCACGACGATGTCGTGTTTGCTCGAAATGACTCGCTATACGACTTTGCTCCTCCTCGTCTTCTCTTTTGCCGCCTTCATGATGACGGACATGTTGTTCATTACCCGAATCGGCTTCTTGGGCTTCGTGGCGAGGAAATCCGGGAATTTGAGGATTAATGTTAACATTTAGTTGTGGGTTGAGTGGGTTAGTATTTGCAAGGAGTGGAGGAGGTGCTTGAGAGTTCGTGGTGGCGAGAGTTTGCGATATAAGTTGGTTCATTTGTTGTACAAAGGTTGGGTTGGCGATTAACCGAGCGAAAGGGAATAAAGTAGTGCTCCTCCCTGCTTGTGGAGCATATTGTGGCCATTCATAGTTTGGCCAGGTTGGTTGTTCAAATGTTGCTCTTCAGTCAAACGGGCATTTCTCGACAGTTGACTCATTTTCTTCCCTTATCAAAAGGTTCAGTGTCAAATTTTACCTGGTTTTTGTTTCACTTGCTTTTGATCGAACTCGATCGACCAATACGGGCCCTCCTTCTAGCGCCAATTTGTTGACGTGCGTTTTGGTCAACAAGTAGAAATATGTAAAAGATTTAACATGTGGGAATGAAAACGTGCGTAACGATATTTATTTCTCGCTAATTATGCCTTTTTTGTATTTTGCCGAGGAATATTGGGGTCGGTCTTTTTATAATTTGTTACTATCTCGCTACCCCTTTCTTTTCTCCTTTTCGCACTTTTATACCCTTTTGAGTAAGTGGGTTTACAATAGTCATCTTTGCACTAACTATTCATTAATTAATAAAATAGCTAAAAACGACACATGTCCCTCTATAGTTGTGCATGTCACCAAAACTTGCCACTTGTCGACTTCTCTTCATAATTCTCTCGACATGTGGCGCTCTCGATACCAATAAAGTGTCAAGCATGGGCATGTGTTTATTTTTACGGTTGTCGCCGCGCGTGCGTTTCATTTCAAACTTGGGCTCGGGGCTCGGGGCTCGATAGCCGTGTTGCGGTTGGGCTCGTGAGTCCGTTGGGCTCGTGAGCGGGCGAGCCTAATTCGTGGCGTGTTGTCGTACATCATTGTTGACGCCACCCGTAGGTCACCTATTCAATATGTGTCGATCGATGACGTGGATTAATTTCTCACACTGCCTCGGGTATCATCAATACTTAAGCTCAATATCGAAAATATGTGATCGAGTGAATAGAAGCATGCATAATAACAAAATTCTTTTTCTTTTTGAAATCCATCCCGGATATCTTTGGGGTGGTAGATTAGGCCTAGGTGGGTTGAACCTCTTTAAATCGACGTGTGTTGTTTACATTCCGCACCTTTATTATTGTGTTTGAGCATTCGGTTTTAAAAGAGGGCGAAATAGAAAAGATGGAGATAATCTATTCACCCCCTCTGATTATCGTAGCCGCTGACTTACAAACTATGATAATCTGAGGGGGTGAATAGATTATATCGATTTTTCAGATTTTGACCTCTTTTTCGAAAAACTCAAGCAAAGATGAAATGCTAAGTGCGAATTTAAACAACACACTTCGATTTATAGAGGTTCAACCCACCTAGGGCCTAATCCTCTACCACCCCAAGATATCCGGATGGATTTCAAAAAAAAAAGATTTTATTAATTTACCAAAAATTAATACAACACCTTGAGGATTACCACAACTCTCTTACACCACCTTGAGGATTACCACAACCCTCTTACAACACCTTTGAGGATTACCACAACCTTCAAACACCTATCTCCTAGATCACGCAAAGTGTATTCTTACCACAAGAATACTCACAAGGATGTCTTGTGTTGAATCATGACCAAAATCAAGATTACAACTCAATAATGATTGATACAATATGCGTACAAGTGTAATCAAGAATTGAAAGCCTAGACCTCAAATTTGTGCAAGTGAAAGTGCTAAGGCTAATACAACAAGATATATGAAAGTGTTTGCTTGATTGCTCTTTGCTTGTGTAGAGTATTGTATCTTGTTGCTTGAATGAAACCTCTATTTATAGGAGAGGACTTGGCTTTCATTTTCGGACATAGGCTCCTCCTTGGGGAGTGATTTGCTTTGCAAGAAACCATTTAAAATCATCAATATAGCTGTTAGAAATCAATCCCACAAAATAGGAAAAAGTTGTCCAAAAATGCAACGGATAGTTTGCGATAAACAAGTGCGACGACGGTCAGAGAGATAAGATTGAAATTGAATTCTCGCTATTTTTACACAGGGTGACCTGGTCGGAGGGGGCGGCCGGCCGCCCATGACTATGACTGTTAGGGGGTTGATAAAAACAAAACAGAGAAGATCAACCAAAAGAGGAACTCCTGTGTGCACGGCCCCCCTCACCGGTCCACCTCCCGGTCGATCGGTCGCCCTTTTCTTTTTTTCTACATCCCATTTTCTGTTTCAAAACTCAACTCAGTACGGGTTGCCCTATAGGCGACCGGTCGAGCTGAAACAAATGTGTTGTCCATTTTTTTATCAAAAATAAACTCCAAAAAATACTCCGAAAAATAGTAAAAACATTTTAAGTCGATCGAAGTATTTAGACAACATTTAGGGACATTGTTTTGGTTTAAAAACTCATTTGAACAAAATCGAACAAAATCATCAAAATCATGATAAAAACATTTATCTAACAAAATGTATTAATTGTCACCTTGAAAATTATTAGAAATGAGCTGACATAAAAATTAGGCAATTGCATAGAATTACTAGGAGTCCTCAAAATTATTACTTTTTCCCATGAAAAGTATTAGCAATCCATTGAAAAAATATTAATAATCTCATTGAACAGTTTTTTTGATTATCCTCATGAAATATTGACTTTTTCCTTGATATTAGTATTACCCTAAAACTTATTAATATTCTTATTGAAAAGTATTATATTTTTCGGATTAAAGGTATTTAGTATTCCTTTTGAAAATAGCTATTTTCCCTCATAAAAAGTATTATTACTTCCCATATAAATGTTTTAGTTCTCCTCCTAAAAGTATCGGTAGTAATCTGAAAAATATTTAATAATCCCTCTAAAAATATTAGTTTTCCCTCCGAAAAGTAATAGTAGTCCTTCCAAAAACTATTACTAACCTCCCAATTAAAATGTGTTAGTGGTTGTGCGGTGCTCGTGGTTGATTGGGTCAATGAGATAGATTGATCATGGGTCGGGTATTTGGAACCATCAAACGGATTAGATCCGTTAAATGGTCCGACAGAGACTAACCCAATTTTAATAGATAAAAATTTATCTTTAAATCTTATCTCCATCATGAGGAAGCTAAGGAATGAGCAAAATTATAAATTTGGCTAATATTTTTATACCCAATCGAAAAATAATCCAAACCCCCATCACACCAATTTCTAAATATTCATTTTCACGAGGAATTTTTTTAGAGAGTTATGTTGAAATTTCGTGTTTATTTTGCAAGTTGGAGTACAATAGAATAAAAAACTATCTATTACAGAGAATAAACAAAATTGAGAAATTGCGTAGAAAAGTTGGGGCGAGTAGAACCCTATCCGCAAGATAAACACGTCTCATATAGTCTTTGAAAGAACAGGCGTGTTATCCCCAAAGACACAACATCAAACATCCTTGAAATAGCGATCGCAAATTTCAAGGCTCCAATCGAATCGAAATGTGAAAACTCGAGTATACACTATGCAAAGTCGAAGATTATAAAAATGAGAGAATGTTTGTGTGTTAAACAACTACAATGCATCTTATTTATAGGACTTCGGTCAAATGTGGGACCTCATAAGCTGCGCAGGCGTGAACTTTAGGAATAGTGGTCGAAACCTCCGGAGGTAGTGGGCACTCTTCAATGACCAAAATGTTGTAACTTCCAATTAGTGGGCGGACCACTAAGTTATTGGTGTCTATTTTAGCTTTAAAGTCGTTGTTTGACTTTTAAGCTAACAATTTCTCTGCTTTTATTTTTCCGTAAATAAAAAATAAATGTATTTTGTGCAAAACTAGGCCCCGATCGGGGGCATCGGGCACGGCACGGCACGCGTGCCGCGTGTGGCCTTGCCTACCACACCTCACATGTGTATAGTTCTTTCATCTTGCACACTCTTTTCTACACCCACTTATTGATATATTAAATATAATCAATATTTTATTCTTATATGGGATGAGTGTCTTTTCACCTTCTCATCATTCATTATCCAATTTAATTTCCAAGTGACTAACTTGTGTATTTTATTTCACTCACCACAAATTGGTTTTGAGAAGTTAAATATACTACACTCATCTACTCGAAACGTAGATTATCGTTTTAATATTTAATTCCTCTAGAATTAGATAATTTAGTCACAAAAAATTGGTCAAAATTGGGTTAACACCCAAATTCAACAAAACCAATTTCTAACAAGTTATGTGAAAGTTTTGCTTATTATATAGTTGTGCTCAAAATATTTGTTGAAAATTAGTGATTAGTTTGATGGTGTCTTTCATAAATAATGTGATAGTTAAAATCTTGTTCTAAGATAAGTTACATTCTCTAGTAATCTATATAGCAAAGTCGCGATTTTGGTCTTAAAATTCATGGCATGTTTGTTATTTTGTCCTTTAAAGTGACATTTAAATGTCGTATATGCATGGTTAAAATGTTACATATGTGGTTAACTTAATTAACTTTTACATTCTTATTCGACACCCAGTAAGAATAATAAATATTGTATATGCTCCTACGAAAAAGAGAAAAAGTAATGGCACTTTTGTCGAATAGTATGATGATATATTATTTTAAATTTAATTTTCAGTACATGAAAGCTAGCGGAACGAAACAAAGAAATCCGTGACATTTCCTTGTTCAAACTCCTTGTATACCACTTATAAGAATGCCAATATCTATAATTAATTTCATTTTATTAACTAATAATAACAGCATCACTGAATATATGCCAACAACCAAATGATAATTTTTATTAATTAGTAGGACGGCCAGGATATGGCGTATGAGTACGTGGGGCCCGTAATACTGGAGCCTTAACCGGCTTATGAGATCGGCATAGTGGATGGCTAAGTGGCTTATGGGTCGACCGTCGACGTGAAGTAACTGGCTTATAAGTAGGTGGAGACTTCTTTACTGGAGGTTGTGGCAGCTTATGGAATTGTAAAGGACTATTCGGCTCACCTTTGCCGGCTTATTAACAGCATTAGTTTCAAAGACTTCATGAAAATATTCTTCTTCATCTACACCATTAGTAAAAGATGATGCGGAGATGGTGGTGTGTTTGGGGGTCAGGGTAAACCCTTTTTTATCCAATGAAATTTCATAGCTATCAAGATAAGCAGAAGTGATATTAGCAAGAAAAATAATCCAAATACAAATATAAATATGGAAATGGCAGACATTTTCTCAATGAAATGATATTGAAGTTGCATACTGTACCACATATTTATATGCAGTAGGTCCGTGTGACAATTTAATTCTGATTTTTTTCCACCAACATTTTTCTGTTGGTAATTTTTATTATTTCTTACCCCGCAACTTATCAGTGATTAAGGTCTTTTGCTTTTTTCTTCTTCCTTATCGCCCAACTTGCTGTTTAAAACAATAATTAATGATTCTTAATGGGTATGTTTATATTTTTTTACAGGAATATATATGGGGATAGAAATCATTATATATAGTTGCTCATGTGATACTTATTGTTATTATAATCTAATTTATTAGAGAGATAAGATAATGAGAGTGTTTGCAAAAGAAGAGGTGTTTATTGTAGCAAAAATAAATGTAGTCGAAATTTAGAAATTGGTAATATTTGCAAATGGAATCAAAAGTTGAGAATGATCAGAAACTGAAGTTGAGAGTGTCTGGTGAAAAACTTATAAAAGTGTTTATTTGTTGGAAAAAGTCAAACCAAAAGCAGAATTAGAAATCTAAGGTTGCGATTACTTATGTGTTTGGTGAATGTTTATGAAAGTTTTCGAAAATACACTATTAACTCACTTTTACTTTTTTTTTCTCACCAATCACTTCTACTTATTTTTTAAAAAAAAAAAACACTATCAAATCACCTATCATTATTACCCATTTCTCCATAAATTCGATTTATTCACTCACCACATATTTCTAATTACCAATTATTATTTTACTATTTCAAAGATCAAATCAACTTTGATAATTACATTTACATCTCATATCCAACCACACTATCAAAATTCATTTTTTTCTTTCAAAATTTTTGTCATCACTATTCTCTAGTAGAAAGAAAATCTTCAAGATGAAAGCATATTCAATCGCACCCTAAAGCATTCATCTACTTGGTTTGAGATTCTAATTAAGTGAAGTCAAACCGTAAGCATAAATTGACATTTACAAATACTATATATTGATTTTTCTGCGAGCAAAGTAGAGAACCGCTTTTTTAGTGATTGCAACACTCATAATATCCTTATTAACCAACAAACGTCGGTTTTTCAACTTTCACATTTTGTTTCATCCAATTAAGTCTCATAGTTAGCTTGGAACATAAGGAAAAGGGTAAAATTCACTTTACCCCCTTGAACTATTAGTTTTGTATCAAATACCCCCTATATTATTAAAACCTTCAAATACCCCCATTGACCAATTAAAATAAGATTGATAGACAACATTACCCTTGAACTATATATAATATTAAATTCCATATTTTTCCTTCTCTATAATTCAATTTCAATTAATTTATCATATACTCTAATTTTATTAAAAATATAAATTTATAATTAGATCTAAATTAAATAAAATAATAAAATATAACTTGAATTAGAGAAGTTGCATTATTAATTTTATAATAACAAAAATATTATGCGTATGTATATATTGCTCTAATAAGTGAACAATTAAATTTAGATAAATCCTGCCAAATATTATATCTTTTAAAAATTATTTTAATATTATATGTTTTTAAAAATTTGATATCATAGCTAATTATTTTAATATTATATCTATTTAACACTAATCCTTGAAGAAAATAAATCTTAACTAAATCGGAAAAATAAATAGCTAATTATAATATTAATAGTATTAAATTTTATAAAAAATATCTCATATAAATACATAATATATTATTTCAAAAAGAACCTTCTAGTTTTTTCATGTACCTTAAATTTCACAATTGCAATAATATTGTACAAGACTTCCTTTTTTTTTCGTTTTCCAATTTAATTTTATTTTACGTATAATAAATTACTACACATAGTAAAATGGTGTGTATCATACATGATATAATTATATGCAAATTTAGATAATGTCAACAATTTTCAGGTCAATTTATAACTTATTTGCTAAAGCTATATATTTAAAATAATAATAATGAAAATTTACATAGCATTTTTTAAAAATAAATCTAGTGTGGATACTCTATAATGTTAATTGAAGTTATATATTTCTTTTTCTTTAGATTAATTATATTTAACATTATTTAATTTTATAATTCATTGTTGAATAAAATTTGAGATCAAATAATAATTTATATATTTAATTAAAATGCATCAATTATTTATAATATATAAAATAATAGATGTGCAAAGTAAACTAACATTTTATTAAACTAAGGGTACTTTTGTCCATTAACATAATTTTTATTGATTTAGGGGGGTATTTGAAGGTTTCAATAGTAGAGGGGGTGTTTGATACAAAGTCAATAGTACAAGGGGGTAAAGTACCCTAATGAAAAAAAAAAAAAGTGATGGAAATAATCAAAAGGGGACCGAAATCAAAGAGGAAATGTTTCTATGTGAAATGTTCTTAAAGATGCATGTAACGTTTTTATATGTACATATATAGTTGGGGGTCAATTTGGGTTGGAGTGCGGGTTCATGGGTTCACGGGTCGAATCGGTAACCCGAACCGACTTGTTAGTTATTCGTGTCAAAACTTTGAACCCCAACACGACATAGTTATTTCACAGTAATCTGGACTCGACTCGTTTAACTCGTATAATAAAATTATTTTTATTTATATATAATAGTTTCAACTAGATAAACTGTTTTTTTTTTTTTAAATTCAATCGCTATGAGACATTATTTAATCAATAAAAAGTATCACAACTCGAGAACATTCAAAAAAAATAACATAATTACATAAATAACATAACATACTTATATATCATATTTTGAGGGCAACATACAAAATAATGACAACATACATAATTAAGGAGGTTTTAGAATTTAAGTTTTAAGAACATATCTTGTTTTTTTTTCTTATAGTTAATTATTTACTTATTTTTTTTAAATTTACAAACGGGTTAGACCGGTTAAATGGGTCATATGAAGTTGACCCGAATCCGACATGTTTAATTGGCGGGTATTCGGTTTCAACCCGATTTCGATTTGGACCCATGAAGCATAAACTTATACTCATTAATTTCGTGTTAGATTCGTGTGCGGTCCTAATTGCACCCTTATATATATAGTATATCCCTAGTTATAACAATTATATTTGAGAGGAGGAAAAGAATGATCACATCAAATAATCGTAATTACGACATTATTCATAAATCATTATAATTATGAGGGAAAATTGCAAAATTGGCCCTATAAGTATTAGTAGTTTGCAATTTTGGTCCTATAAGTTTTGAGTTTGCAAAATTGGTCCTGTAAGTTTGAAAGTGTTTACACAATTGGTCCTATAAGTTTTATACCTAAGCAATTTTAGTCCTGTAAGTTTTGAGTTATTGCAATATTGGTCCCCAGGGGTTATTTCATATTTTCAAAATACCAAGAATACCCTTGCCTATACAAATAACTAAGTTGACTAAGTGCTTTGCCTAAATTGGTATCAGAGCCAGTGTTTATTAAGAATTTTAAGTTATATTTATTATTTTTATGTAATTAACAATTGGTGAGGAGAGTTTTCTCCAAGAAAATGGATTTGGACAAATGTCCAAGATGTATACAATACATGAAATATCGCCAAATTTTGGCGGTACAAGAACAAGAACACCAAGAAAAAATCACATATTGGGATAACCAACTTGTGTTACGAAGATGGGAAGGAGCAAGCCTCAAAGTCCAACGAGAAATGCAAAATCAAGTGGAACAAAGCCTCGGTTATCTAGAATTAAACCGAAGGTTGTGAGGCTATTTTGAGAATCTTTATATGGGGCTCATTATCCAAACCATGAGTCCCGAAGATAATCCAACATGAAGAGAGATATTTCCGACACATCAAGTTCTCACAAGATCTTAGAGAAGTTCGTAAGACGGTGCGAGAATTATGGCAACCGCCATAATAGTCTACCAACACAAGTTCATTAGATCCAAAACCAAATGGAGACGATGGCCAAAAATCAAGGAGATTATTGAAATCCTTCGAGATAAAAAAAAAAAAAAAAAACGTCAAGAATCTTGAGGATAGACCAAGTTCATCCCAGGAGGACTAAGCGTATAAATTTTGGAATGGTACTTTATTTGCATCAAATCGACTATATTTGTTTTATCAAAGACTAGTTTGAAAACAGTTATTTAGAATTGTGAGACTTTAAAAATAATTTGTCCTACTCTATGAAATCTGGGTTTATTTTGATAAATTAGTTATGTTGTGTTAAGGACTAAAATTGCTAATTTTAGAAAGTTATAGGACTATAATTGCTAGCTTTAGAAAGATAAAGGACCAAAAATGCTTTTTTGGTCATAAAAGGCAAAATTGTCCAGGGACCAAAATTGCAACTTTAATAGTTAGAGGACTAAAATTGCAACTACCCTAAAAATACAGGACTAAACTAATTATGAACACAAGTGCTAATAATACCAAGTACTTTTTCTAATACTCTTTGAACTGAACCGCAAGTATGTAGTGGAGAAAAATGGGTATTCAAAAAAAAACAAAGTATAAAAATAGTATCATTTAAAAGTCGTGAGATGGGATAATTGTACTTTTGGTCCATAGGATAAAGATCATTGCGATATTAGTCCCAATTCAAAAAGAATATTAACTAAGGAATTAAAGTTGCAATTAAGAAAACTAAAAGAATAACTAACGACGAGACTAATTTTATAACAAACTAAACCATTCTAGTGGGACTATTTTGAATCAATGAGTCTAAAATCGAGGTAGTGAAATAGTACATCACTTTCTTTCTTAGCCATAGAGTTTTTGTTCCCCGTGGTTTCTGAAGAAAGTCATCCTCAGGATCATTTCGCCCAAAAAGAGCATTTCACGTCTAATGGAGTCAACGCCACAACCCCCGAAATCTAGTGAATAATATAATAATATCCAGGGCGGACCTATGCCTCATAGGGCCTAATGCGGATTCTCAAAATGGGCGCCGAGGCCAATTTTTTTAACTTAGATTTATACTTTAAATCGACCAAAAAATTAATTGTAATAATAATTATATAATAAATTGAAATTAATATGTCAAAACCGTAGCAACAACCTAAATGCAAAAATGAGTTTTGAAATTTTATTCATAATACTTATATGTTTCCAACTTATTTTCCAACTGTTCATTTGAAATATGCTTTGAGGTTTGTTCGGTTTTATAAACATTATTGTTTGGAGATTATTTTTCCTATCATTATTGTATACCAATTTGATATTTCTTGGTTTTCTTATAATTTTCCAATTGAATTTCCTAAAATGAGACTTTTCCTTTGTTAATAATTTATCCTAAAATGGGGCAATTTTTTTGCGCTTTTCATCGAATTTTTGTATTTTTTTTTTTTTTTTGTAATTAAGCCAAACCTCAATGGTAGTTTTTGTAATTGTTCCTCTAATTATACAAAAATTTAATGACATCCAGAGCAATTTCATATAGTGTTCATCGGATTTCAATGATCGTCATTCATTGATTTTTTTGTTCATTTCATTTATACATAAAAAAAAAAAAAATTGGGCCCCTAAATATTTGGGGCCCTAAGCCCCAAAGATGTTGGGCATGTGCTCAAGACGGCCCCGATAATATCCAATTCTTGAATTTTCTAGGTGTTGATACATTCTGGGGTGCGAAGAGTGATATAACCTATATTATAGAGGAAATTAATATTTGAACCTTAACTTGAGGGTATTATGTATAAACAATAATACAACTATACAAGAACCGGTTATCAAAATTAGTTACTCCTCTCTAATTTTTATTATTTATTATATACTACAAGAAATATGCAAAAATAGTGACGGATTTCTCCATCGTTATTCCTAAAGTATCCACAAACAACGAGAACAAGTATATATTTCTCGTCACTAGTTTAACGATAGATTAAATCCATCGCTATTTAGCAACGTGCGGATGCCAATCACCGTATGTTACTAAGGAAAACATTATGTAGTTAAAAACATGTTACAAATCCATCTCTAAATTTTGCGTCAATATTTTGCTCTAAGTTTTCCTATGATTTAGCGGCGATGACGTTACCCAAAACTCACAAGAATCCATCGTTAGTTCATCAAAATTTTCATAATAATTTTAATATTTATTCCATCGGTTTCCAATGCTACTTAGCTTCGGACATCATTCATCGCTAAAATCCATTCTTATTTCATGATTTTCTTGTATTTATGTAACTTACGAGTGTCATAAGTGCGAGAATTTGACTAAATTAGCTCAATTTTACTCTTTGATAAGTTTTAGTTCATCGAAGAATGATTGTAGATCATCTACTACACACACATACATGTATGTGTGTGTATGTACAAATATTCTACGTATAGAGGGATTGTTTTAGGTTCGAACACAATTAAGTAGATGAAATGCTAATTAACGAATAAAAACAAACGAGCAAAAAACCAAGTCAGTTGGTTAATCTGAGATTTATTATCTTTTTCTTTTTAAAGGTGCAAGGCCGAATAAAATAAAACGAAAAAGAAGTGTTGGTCACACGGCCGACCAACTGACCAAGAAATGGGGCCTCATTAAAACGTATCAAGGTAAAACCCACCCTTGTGGGAAAAACCCTTGATTGGAAAAAGAATAGCCAAGTAGAAGTTTCAGTATCCACAAGTCGGCTACAAAGCTTAGAACCTAGCATGATACAAATGTGATAAATCCGTCGCAACAACATCTTTGAGAAATTTCGAAGCTGAGTCCCACCATTGATTACCAACAGTATAAGCTTGATGGGCTAGATAGTATTGGGAAAATTTATGTATAGATTTTGATGATACTATGTAAAACTTAGATTAGGAAGTTGGCACCTCATTTCAAATGTAATTAAACTTGTAATATATAGGGCTGTATGAGCTGAGTTGAAGACATCCAAGTTGAAGATTACAAGACTCGACTGAAGATTGAAGATGAAGACCCAACTGTATGTCAACTATATGAAGTGAAGTGAAGACTCAGTCAAGTGACAGAAAAGCTATCTCAGTCAGCTGACTGACAGCAAAGTCATTCCAAAATAATTGGAATCGAATGTCAAAGGGTGTGCGTTGGACTCGAGAAAGTCGAAAGAGATCTCGTTGTCAAGACAAGTCAAGGTTTTTTGGAAATAGGCATGTGTCAAAGCCAAAAGAATAAAGCCGTTTTCTTTGAAAGAGTGCAAAAAGCAAGGAACCAATGGGATGTACACGAATTGCTGCGAGGCTAAGGAAAGGCGCAGAGCATTAAATTCAAGGTACAATCTCCATCAATGTTTGCAAGACAAGACAAGCTTACAACCTACGAAGTGTTGTTTGAAAAATGTGTCTATCTCTTCAACGAATATATTTTCAAGCGTGTACTATAAAAAGGCGAGGAGTCATTTGAGAGAAGGTTACCGAGATTAACACAAGCATACAAGCATTCAAGCAATAACTTGCAAATATCTCTCAAACTTTCGGAGAAATCCTCAAGCCTAAACTCGAAGGAAATCGATACAACACACTCAATAAAGGAAAGATAACTTCATCAGTTAAAGAAGAAAAATATTTTCAAGAACAAGGGCTACTCTCCGAGGTTAAAAGAGAATTAGTGAGGTTCCATCGAACCGGATCTTTGAACTTGTTGGAGGGCTACGTGATCAAGTCCAAAGATTTGAAGGAAGCTGAAGTAGCAGGACAATGGTCTTGTGAAGAAGCTGAGTCCTAGGAGCGCAGTGCTCCATCCGGTAAGGTTTCTTCGCTACGCTTAGTTATTTAGACCTTCATTCGCCTCCCTCCCGTGACTTAGATCGATTTAGATATTTCAATCTTCTATTTTACTCGGATGTCGGAAGGCTTGTTCAACTTTGTAATTGGGTGGACACTCATTTAGATTCTTTATGCATTTTGTTTATGGATGCATGGGTGCAATTTCACTTTGCAACAACAAAATCAAACTTTACAAAATCGAACTAAATGCGGTAAGGTCCGAGGTACTAAGGTACAAGTATAGAGAAGTCGCAAATACTATAATTGCTTCCACTCATGCCGCGTTGGCGTTTTCCGTGGCCGAGCCGCAACCTCCGCCCACTCTAAAACTTTCTCCGCATGCTCCAGTTGATGCCTCATCATTGGGTAAGTATGATTTATAATTCTCTCTCGCATGTTGCGAGTCAAACCGTTGATGTAAAACCGGTTGTGATCCCGATATGTTCAATTATATCTTATCAGGATCACCGAAGACACTCTGTTGAAGGCTGGCATTTCGGGTGTCACAAAGGAAAACAAGTCAACTTTGCCCTCACCGGTCTTTTTATCGATACCACTCATTTTATGGTAAGCGAGAGAAAATAAACTTGGAAAATAATTGGATGAATTTTGTAGTGTACTAATAAATTAAAGATTTGAATAATAGTTCATCAACACATTATGGTTATTTCATCTTGCAAAGATTGCATAAAACGGAGCCTACAAGCACTTGATGAACAAGGAAGATGAGGAAAATCTGAAATGGCTTAAAATCTTTAAGTAAGCTTGACCATTTTCTTGATTTATCGTGGAAATTAGTGATATGGATATGCATAAGAGGGTAAACGAGTTATCATTAATACATAAGCAACTTGTGATCATTAATACATTTGATACATGTAGGGATTCAAGTTCGAGTCTTAAGGAAGGTCGATCAAGATGGATATTGATCTCCGATGGGGTGGTGATCCAAATATCGTTCTAACTGTTGAAGCAACACACGTTGCTTCTATACCCATTCAGGTTGGTGCATATAATATTTCAACTCTAGCGAACATTGGTGCAACCTGTTAAGTGAAAATTTGTTATTATTTGTTTGTTGTAGTTGAAGGATCTTCAAGATTTCACTATAGTCCGTGCTATTTTCCAACTTGCTGACGAAATTCCTTTTATCTCTGCAGTAGTCAGAGATTAACCTTTATTATAATCTATTGTTGTTGTGTATGATCAATTGATGTGATTTGTATTTTTCTGTCCTTCAGCCAAAACCGCAAATTGATTACATTCTGAAGGCAGTTGGTGGAAGCTTAACGGTCATTCTTGAGATTTCAGTTATGATTGATGTGAGTTTTGATACTTTGCCTTCTTAGTGAAATGATTCTTTATTATTTGGGTTGACTGTAACTTTGTGGATGTAATGATACAATCAATTCGAAGAAGCCAATGTGGAAAGGAGTGCTTGTTGCCTACTTCGTCGTTGCACTCTGTTACTTTCCTGTTGCTCTGATTGGCTACAGAATGTTCAGGAACAAAGTGGAGGACAATATACTTCTGTCGTTAGAGCTCATAGCAGCAGCTAACATGTTTGTGGTTATCCACGTTATTTGAAGTTACCAGGTTTGCTTTTCTATGACCTTCTTTTGTTCTAGAAGTGATTTATAAGTTATGTTTTTCGGTCATAATCCGAGTTTTGTGCATGGCATCTATGCAATGCCACTTTTTGATATGATTGAAACTGTATTAGTGAAAAAGCTACGTTTCAAGCCCAACACGATGCTTCATTTTATATCGCGCAGCATATACGTAGGTCAGTATGTTATATTTAAATTTATACATCCACCAATTTGCAAGCTAGAAAAGTTCTTGTAATAACTGTTTTGGTTTTTCCAGGTTTCACTATGTTGGTTGCTATAATATTCCCATTCTTTGGCGGTCTGTGGGGTTTTTTGGAGGGTTCGCCGCCCCAACAACATACTTTGTGAGTCATTCGTGAACGATCAATTCTCAATATCAAGTTTTTTTTTTAGCCGCTTAACCTCCTAAATTGGGCCGAGTTAATTGTACGTGTATCGCTTTCCTTGTGTCATGTGGCTTGCGCCTATAAACCAAGAAAATTTAGCTTATCTTGGTTCACCAACTAGGTATGTAAAACAACATTACTTTGTATTAATATTATTATGTGGAGTGGATGATTGATCGTTTGTGCACATTAACAAACTCGTATTTTTTCAGATTTGCATAATTCTCGGGGCTTCGTTGATGATATTGTCACCCATTGGAGGGTGAGAATTATAATACTAAAGGCAAAGGACTCACAATTTCTTTCTTAACTCTTAACTCGCTTCTCATTTTTCTTGCGTTCTCAAGTTATTATATTTGATACCTCATGTCACGTTTCATGAGTTTGATGGTTCAAGAACTTCTAAAATGTTATTGAGATATTATGCCTTTTTTAATACATAATTTATTGGAAAACAAAGAAGAAGCTCATCGTGTGTGATGATGGAGAAAGGAATGAGCAAGAAAAGAGGGGCTTTAGCAACAACAATGTCGCCGCTAATGGTGAATTTTTTTGCGGCGACAACGTCGTCAAATACTTCCCGATGTTAGCATTGACAAGTCGTTGAAAATAATCTTTGCCACGCGTCATCTTCACAAGAATTACGGGAAGACTTATTTGCCACAACATGTCATCGCTAATACATTTGCGGCGACAAACGTTGTGGCAAAAACATTTTTTGCATCAAAATATTCGCAACAACATTTTTGTGACAACTAGTTATCACAAAAAATCCATTTGCGACAACATTTAATCTTTTGCGATGACATTTTGTTGTCACAAAAATGTGCTTTTCGAAAGAGTGATATTGAAAGTAATGAAGCTCTAGAGGAGATCAAAGGCAATGGATCCATCGGGAAGAATAGACTAGAGATCACGGATGTAGCATATCTTGAAGGTCTTAACTTCAATCTGGGGAGCATCGGCCCAACACCTGACAATGTCTACAATATGGGATTTAACATGGGTGTTTGTTGTTCACCAAAAATATTTGGATCTTACAACCGCAAGTGTATAGTGTAGTTTATAGGATAATGGCAAGCAAGGTCGTATTCCTCAGTGATTGACTATAAAACACTTAGGATATAATAACATCACATTCCAATTTTATTGAAGCGACCGAATCTCAAGTTTTAGAAAAATCAAAAAATAAAAAGAAAAAGAAATAAATTTGCGAACCCCACAAGTATTTTCAACAACTACGAAAGCAACTTTAGGCACATAATCTCAACATGTTTCTTCAATATTAAAACCAATCAATGATTAACAAAACTGTTTCATGCAATTCTATGGGTTCAATTCCTAAAGTTAGTCTATTCCCCCTCCTGGGTGGCGCATACACAGTAGATTAATAACAATTATAGGTCTCCCGACTCGATACAACAATTATTAACTCCCAAAAAATCTATGAATTGAATGACTCCCCATAAACAGTTGTAGGTCTCCCGACTCGATACACCCGTTTATGTCTGAATTCGATTTCCGTCTTTGTTAGAACTCCTCTTCCGAATTTCGCACTAACAAATATGACATGCTAATTATTGATCAGATAAAAAAACAATTAAGAATAAGTACTCCAATTCATAAAATAGAACACATGGATTAATTAAGAAAATAATTAATTAAGATTTAACATTAATCCGTATTTTTTATTATGCCATAAGATCCGAAAGATTAGCCAGACATTGATAACAAATTCATAGACAAACTTAAAATCAACATTGTGACATCATTTAAGCACAAACAAGTGATCTAAACTAAGAAAGAAAATCCCTTCTTGTCGGGATGGATCTTTCTTCCAAGCCTTCGGCTCTTGTGCTTCCGTAGATGTGAAAGACCTTGTGGTGTTCTTCGTAACCTAGCCTTCCTCTCTCGAAGACCTTTGATCTTGTGTTCTGTGTATTTTGGTGTGTTTTATGTTGTATTGATGAATGAATTTTCGTGCGCCCTTGGGTCCTTTATATAGGTGCTTGGAGAGATCACTTGTAGAGTTTTAGTGGAAAAGGACACAAAAATCCGCCACGATCGGTCGCACGGCATGTGTGACTTTCACACGGTCACTCCACACGGCCGTGTGATCTCACACGGTCCGGCCGTGTGGCTTGGTTTCGCCCATGTTTTTCTCCCAAACACTTCACACGACATGCATCTTCACACGGCAGTCACACAACCGTGTGGTCCCACACGGTCCCGACCATATGACTGGTTTTAAAATGCGATTTCTTCGTCTTTTCGATCTTCTCTTTGTACTCGTCGATCTTATCCGAGCCTTTCAACGATATCTTCTCAATTAAGCTCCGTTTCCTATAAAAGTTATAAGAATACTGTGAGATCATGCCCTTCTAAGGAAACCAAGTAAAATACACTAAATATGCATGCAAATGTATCAATTATATACCATTTTAAGTCCCTAATTGCACGTATATTGTACACGTATCAAAATCCCCAAACTTAAATCATTGCTCGTCCTCGAGCAAATTAAGAAAAATAATATCAAGGGGTACAAAGAACACACAAGAACACTACAAGCATTTAATGTCATTTAACTCTATATTTAAGTAAACCATGCAATTCATTATCAAGAAATCATCATTCATAAGTTTGGAAAAATTAATACTCTCTCGGGTACTTGACATCGCGACTCACAAGTTGTAGTGTATCACTCAACTCTCAAAGTGTATGGAAAATATTTGCGCTCAAAATTAATTCAGTGATCGTAGAACTACCATAGGCTTGCAAATTGTCTAACATCTCTACCACTTTTGTGTGCACAATTTAAGAATCAAAAAGACTTTTCATTCGGTTGTAATGTAGGCTCTCTGGTAAGGGTAGGAAAAATTTGGATTAAGTGACTTGACTTGAGAAAATAGACTTTAAGTACACAAACTTGCAATTCACCAACCCATTTCATCTTCTTTCAAAATATTTTCTTTTTTAATTCAACTCCACCCTTGTTTCTCATTTTTTTTCATTCTTAGGCCTTTTTGGATTCTTTTTTATTTTTTTCTTTAGCCTCAAGCTCTCAATTTTTCACAATTTCAAGAGTTTTCTTTTCTTTTCTCTCCTTTGCTTGATTTTGTCACGCCCCAAAATTGGGAGACGTGACTCGGACGGTCTAAATTATGCCGGTTTACCATGCCGGCCCATTTATTCATTAATATAACCCAAACAGAAATAGCAAAATCCCAAAATACAATGAATATTAATAAAAAAACTAAGTCAGAGTACAATCGCAGTGGAATTAGAAAATAAAATACAATCTTCGTCACAATCATACTTCCTACGGGTCTTACGCCCGACTATTACAAGAAAATTTCTTAGTATTTGTCCATACATTAAAGAAACCACAAAATTCAAATTGTCTTAACAGTCCAGCACACTAGAGAGCTAATTAGTAGTTTCGAATCTTCGTTGTGGTCTTCTTTCGGCGAAACCTCATCCTCTGGTTAGAAAAATAGGTGGGAGTGAGACAAAAATTCTCAGTGGGTGTGGTGAGTGTGTTCAAGTGGGGCTTATACTTTATGCAGTAAAATCGTTTCATGAATTTTTTGATGCAAGAAACGTGCAATGACATTCTCATATACTTAATAATTTTATTAGTATTATTTAACAGTCAGTCCCTCAATTCAGATCAGTTGGTTGCGCACGAAAGTGTGACGCCAACCCAGTCAGTCCATCAATTCATATCAGTTGGTTGAGCACGAAAGTGTGACGCCAACCCAGATAGTCTGTCAATTCATATCAGTTGGTTGCGCACGAAAGTGTGACGCCAACCCAGACCACCTTATATGGCAGAGAAGTGTCGATCAAACATCATCTCCCCAACAGTACAGCTTATCCCTCCTGTCCGATGAGTGAAGCCACTATCCCGATTGGCACGACGTCTCCACAGTGGAGCCGGCTAAGCTCGGAGAAACGTCATAATCATGATTATACCTTAATCCTACGACCCAATCGCCCGCCGATCGTCTCTATCCGGCTCGAGGTTGGGAGTTGGACGATGGAGGTCGACATGAGACTGTAGCAGCTTACCTATCCCATACGCAACTTATCCATTCTACAAATCCGTCAATTCATATCGATTGGTTGCGCGAAAATATGACGCTAACTCGATCGATCAACAAGAGGACTCGGTCGTTCATAGACTCGCCGCGTCCGATATTCGATTAGTCAGTCATTGACACGGCATAGATTCCGGAGGGGTAATCTAGCCGGTTCTATTCATTAATTCAGTGTATTATCTTCGAGTTCTTAATAAGGTTCGGATTATGCGGGCGAGGAAGTCGCCTTATTAATCTGGACAATTAGTCGATATGAAAATCATGAATAAATTCGGATAATAATTTTAAAAATAGAATTTTTAGTTAAAAAAATATTTTAATATTTATATGAATAAACTGAAGTTAAAAATAAAATAATTTCCTATGACCTTGATAAATTTTATTTTAAAATAAAATATTTTAATTAAAAAAAGAGGAAATTTATGTCGGGTTTAAAATTTCATAAGTTGTGATCCCGAACTCGGAAAAAGATAAGGTCATCTCTAATTTTTCTAAAAATTCTAAGGAATCATATTTTTAGGGTCTCGGGGTCATATTTTCAAAAATTATAGGTCAGTTCCAAAATCTTTCCAAATTAGTATTTTTGACCCAATACTTTTAAAAATGGATATCTCTTAAACCTAAAAGGTATTAACGAGATTCCGTGTCTAATAATTTCTTTGTGGTAGTATGTATATGGGTTAAAAGCAGTTTGAAAAATTCTCGGTTTAGTACCGATTTTCTGAAAAATCCATTTTGGCCCCAAGGGTAATTTTATCGTTAAGGGCTCGTTTCAAGCCCGTTTTTCGTGAGATTTGGACTAAAGGTCCATTTTAGCCCCTAAAGTTTGAAAAATTAACATTTGAGTGTCTAAAAGTTCTTGTATTCGCATTTATTTGACCGGAGGGTCCCAATTATTATTTCTCATTACTATTACAATAATTTCAATCCCAAATGTCAACATTTTACAGTGGGTTCTACAGTTTTCAGTTTATCATTTTTGGCCCTATATTTTGTCTTATTTGCAAAAGTGGCCCAAACCCAATTTTGTTCACAAATCAAAGTCCAGAATATGAATATAACATATTAAAAATGTATTTATCATATTCTCATTATTTTAAATATATACATAACAAGAAGGCCTAAAAGCATACAAAAGCTATTTTCTTTATGCAAAATCACTTTTGGCTTAATCTCAATACACATATATATAATTTTCAAATTATTCGAGAAATATAAACTGAAAATTTCAGAAATATATCATAAACGAAATATATACATTCTTGCCAAAAGAAAGCATACAAGCATACAAAAGCTATTTTTTTCTAAGTAAAATCACTTTTGACATAATAAACACACACACATTTTTGTTTCTAAAATTTCCAGAATAAAAACTTAAATTTTTTTAAAGAAATATAAACAAAATATAACACATAAATTCATGCTATTTTATGCAAATAAAGTCATGAGTTTTAGAAAATTTCACCCACCTTGTTGTGTCTTAGGTAGAAGTTGTCTAGATGGCTTTAAATCTTCACAAGTGCTTCTCAAGGTCCCTTATCTCCTTAGGGCAGTCCCTTGCAAGGGTGGTTAGGGTGTCAAAAAGTGAAGAAAATGGAGAAAAGGAGAAGAAGTAAGGAAAGTTGTGGTTGCAAGACTTTACCTTAATCCTTAGCTTCTCGAAAGCCTTCTAAAGTCACAATCTTCACCCTTTTACCTTATAGTTTTCGGCCCTATTTGTTTGAGAGAGTTGTGTCCCTTTTTTTTTTTGTAAAGTGTTTAAGTAAAGAAGAAGATGTAGAGAAGAGTTGTATGTGTTCTTGTGAAATAACTAAGATAGAGGAAGAAGTGATGTATGAACAAAATGATAAGTCTTTCTTTCTAGCCCCTCTTACACTAGGCACTCAAGTGTGTCTTTTTGAGGCTTGCAAATGTGGCTCATGCTTGCATGGAAAATGCAAGAGCTATCTCTTGGGGTTGGGGAAGCTTGCAAGTTGGAGTGAATAAGACAAGGGAAAAGACAAAAGAAAAGGGAAAAGACATAACATTTCATGCCCTCTTATATAAATCAAGTCTTATATATATATATCACATAATTAGTCATCTAGTTATAATGTATCTAGTAATTCCCAAATAGTATACCATCACTTATAATCGAGGTATTAAATTGAATTAGAAATAATAATGCAAGTCAAATATATTAATCAAGTAATTAATCAAATTATAAAAATTATTTCGAAATATATAAATGTAATTTTGAAATTAATAAAATATTTAAATAAATATTATGCTACAAAAAAATTAGTTGTTAAGAGGAAATCCAACTTGTTAATGTATTAAATTAGAAGTAGATGATTTTAATAGATCATAAAATGAAATAGTTTGTTTGAAAAGCATAAAATCGCTTTCTCAATAAAATAAGTTCAAATACTACTTTAATTTATGCCAAGAGTTTCAAATATTATAATAAATTTTTGTTAACTCGAGATAATAGATTTGGAGTAAAATATTGATTTATCGAAATGGATATTTTAAAATCTCAAAAATTAAGACGTAGTTTCTTTTAAAAAAAATTATTTTGATTGATTGAGCAATAGTAGCTTTATGGAAAATGATTAAATATAAGTATCGGGGTCATTTTAAAAAAATATGGCGACAAGAGTTTTATTTTTCAAATACTAAAGAATGGATTTTAAATAGGTAATAATATAAATAGTCGTCAAATTTAAGTAATAATATAAATCAACCGCATTATCACGTAAATATGTAATACATTAAGTAACGTTAATATTGATAACATATCGTATTATGTAAAATAAATAGTGAATATAAGAATAATTAACTGAATATTAAAATAATATATCGGGGTAATATATGTGGATCGTGTCATCTATGGTATAAAAATCGGGGCCTCACGATTTTCTCTTTTCTTTTTGAGATTTTTATTTATTTTTCGAGCTTCATTCTTCTTTCATTCACCTAAATACTCATCCCTCATTCTTTTGCCAACTCTCTCTTTTTTCCGAATTTTCACATCTCCCCAAATTTGTTCATTTTCTATAAGCTCAAGAAATTATAGGATAAAATTATTTTTTCAATTTTAAAATCAAAATGTGGCTAATAAAAAAGTTAAGGCTCAAAGTGGCTAACTAGAGAATCATGAGTTCATAGGTAGGTTTTTAGGCTAAGTAGGCTAAAACAAAGATGGCCATAAATCATTTTTGAAAATTGCACACACACACGGCTTCAATGAAGATACGAGCAAGTTCTAGAGTTCTAGCAATCATTAATGACACACTCAAAAAAACAAGACGCATAAGATAAAATCGATTAAAGGCACAAAAGCTCACTTACTTATTTTTCGCAACATGCTCAAATACCCAATTTTCTTAACTATTGCCAAAACAAATAAATGACATCTCCTCAACTATTCATCACATTATACACAAAAATATGTCATCTCATAAAATTAAATTTTCATAGTAAAATCATACTGGAAGCTATGCACTCTTTCGAAAATCTTGATTAAAAACACACACAAAAGCGATTAAACGTGCTAAAATTAAAAATAAAAAAGTCAAAAATTAAAAAAAATAAATGAAAAATTTTAATGCAAATTTTATGCTCTACATGCAATCCTAATTGAAATGCAAATGCAACAATACTAAATTATGCATTCTTGACAACACCCACAAACTTAGAATATGCTTCATCCCAAGATATGAGGAAATTATCAAAAGAAAAGAGGAATGCGTTATAATAATTTCATCAATCACCGTGGCGGAGGTGGAAGGTAGTGGCCTTGTGAGATGTGTCATCGATGCATACGAGACATCATCTCGTACATGTATCTTGGTCTTGGGTGATAGCATGGAATCTTTGTAAATATTCACGTGATACTCATCGGCATTCACCGTCAACTGGAGCGAAGTATCATCTATTAGCTTGCCTACATCGATTTCCACCCTTTCTAAGCCTACCACTCATACTCCATGGCGGTTATCCCCTTGTGCTGAGGATTCCAAAGGCATCCCTCATAGCTCATCTTGCTCTTCCCGAGCAAAGAGTCCCCTGCTCACCTCTCATTAACCAATTACCCCTATTTCTTATGTATAGCTTAAGGTTAGAGACTAACTCTGTTCTATCTCGCCCCGATTTAACCAAGAATTACGCCCATCGAATTGAATCATTTTCATAGCGGATAAAATAGTTAAATCAATTAGTTTTGGCCCACCGCCTCCGCATAACCCTCAAAGCTAACATTAAAATATTTGCAATAGGAGTAATCATCCCACCAATACAAATTCCTCCCCTATAAGATTTTCTCACTCTATCAAATTGCCGGCTATCATAGCCCCGACATTAGGCACAACCTCCATCCCCGACGCCATACACCAAATAATGAATAAGTCATCTACTCGTAAGGCCCTTTTCTTTCCTCCTTTGCAAATATCGTTTCCGCTAATGTTCTTTGTATATAGCGAAACACGGGGTTTGAATGCTAGATGCCTTCAAGTACCCAAACCGCATAGATTTGTTTACCAGTTATATCCTCCAAAATCCATCCTTATCAAAATCCTCATGCTCCTCTACCCCATAAGCGGAGTTCTATATATGCATTTTAAATCATTAACGACAACTCCCTAAAGCATTCGCTAACCGAACCGAATTCCCATCGTATTCTATTTTTTTGAACTGCGATTCAAAACTACATAAGAACTTCAGCGTATAAATTGAATAAGTAGCCCAATGCCCATTTAATAATTCATGCCAATCCACCCGACCACACATAGACCGAAATCTTCCAATAAACCCAAATTAGCAAGAGTAGGTTCATCGGGATACCTTGTATTTATTCATGGACGGTAATAAAGTACCGCCCATCTAGCCCAAAACAGTGTTTCATCCGACAAGATGACATTTAAGCAATAACCCGCAAATATCTCTCAAGATTTCACAAATCCTCAAGCCTAAACTCGAAGCAATTCGATCCAACACACTCGGAAGGAAAGACAAATTCATTAGTTGAAGAGGAAAAAATTGTTTTCAAGAACAAGGGTCTACTCAGCAAGGTTGAAGGAGAAGTAGTAAGGTTCCACCGAACCGCAGTTTTGAACCTATTGGAGGGCTACGTGATCGCTCAAGGTTTGAAGGAAGCCGAGTAGGACAACCATCTTGTGAAGAAACCGGGTCCCAGGAGCAAAGCAGATGTGTGATCAAAGTTTTTTCGGATCGTTAACTACTTTGTAACCAAGTCAAGTTACCTAGTGGATTCTCCAGGGGTTGACAAGAGTGGACTAGAGGAATTACTCCATCTTCGAACCACTATAAATTGCTTGTGTATATTACTTTTCAAAATGACTTTATTTCTCAGTATTATTTTCATATCTGTTGATAAGTTAAATTGCTTAAGTCAGCTGATAATAACATTGCTAAAAAACAAGAGTTGAAAAACGTGCTAAAACTCTAAGGGTCAAAGTCTTCCTCCTGGTAAAACCAAGTCAATCAGATTTACAAGTTGTTAGCCGAAAAACAACTAAGTTATACTATCAATAGCTCGAAAGTGCATTAAGTGGGTAACTTTGTTGTGCAAGCCAACCGAGTTGTCCCTCAAGAACTTAGTGACTTGAGTTAACTTTCAAATTGTTTAAAAGGACTAAAATCGAAAAGTTGGTAAAGTTTATTCAACCCTCCCTTCGAATTTTACACATCACCCTCGGGACTACAGATATCATTCACATTGTTAGCTTCCCGGAAGACATGTGAGACTTGAAAATGAATGAGTCGGAGACATTGAAAAGGACTCAGAATTCTACCACTTATTTTTCAAGGAACCAAAGAAAAGAAAGAAGAAAAATCGAAACCACATATCTTAATCGACTCCAACCATATATAATTCCTACCTTTATTAAGAGACATGGAGATTTATTATCTTATTTTTCTAATGAAGTTATAGATCTTGTCATTCTTATAAGTAGTATCCGATCATGTATTGGCATATTGTCTAAATAAGGAATGCCATATGAGTTGGTAGTTATATTCAACAAGTAAATGAACAAGGAAAGTTTTTATTTTGCATTATCGTTCATGTATTGCGAATTTAGTCAACAAAATGAATACATGTACCTTGATTATTTGATTGTTTTCAATTAAGTTTTAGGATGTTTTTATGTGTGTTGTTTAATTATATTTTGTAGGTTATTGAGAGTAGAAAATATGTGCAAAAGGTAAATAAATCAAAGATGAAGAAAAAGTTGAGAAACATGATTTTTAATTAAATCCTTTATTCTTGAAGTAGGAAAATTAATTATGTGACATAGTGTTCATCAATAAAGAAAAAAATGGCGAAAGAGCGAAAAACCGACGCAATTGGTTCATGGAGTATGGCATGGCAATTAAACAATACTTAAAATAATTTAGAGAATAGGCTAATTTTACCTTCTATTAAAAAGCCGAGCAGAGGATTTCTATGGATTTTTAAATCGAAATCTTACAATTGTATTTCTTACTTTTCTCTTGTCCTTTTACTTAATAAATGAAACCTATTTATACCCATACAATTAAATGGGTTTTAATCATCATTACACCTAGTTATAAAGTGATTACAAGCGGTCACGGTTTCCTGACATGCATGTTGGCCTGTATTTGCATTTTATCGACTCATCTTGCTAACTTGTGACAAGTGGCACATTGACTTGCTAAGTAAGGCATTGACCTTACTTAGCAAGATGGTTATCTTCACTCACCGCCATTAGAACATCGTGCTCGCTTCCTCAGCCCGCCTCATGCCACGCCATCCGCTCGGTGGCCGATGCCATCGTCCCCGCCACGCCATCCTGGTGGTCCCATGTCATTGCCACCAACGCCACGACTAATTTTCTTCTAGCTCAAATGCCTCGGTATCATCAATGGCCCCCCAAGTTTAATTCCAAGGAGAAAATTCTTGAATCGACAAACTTTAATGCTAATCATGAATCTTAATAGAAGAAACCTTAAAAGTCCAAAGTCCTCGGTAGTCGTTAATTATCAATTAATGCTTAAAACGACGATTAATTGGAAGTTATGATGCTAGACTCGTGGCGTCTTGTTGTTGGACCTCTCTCGCACAGGATACAGGGAGACATGATCGTTAACCGGGCCGCAGAGAAAGCAACGCTCGGCGCCTTTTGAACTGAAAAGACGCGCTTTTTAGGGTTGGTGCGTTATCCAAGGAGGTTAACATATAAATACCCCATTCTTCTTCTCTTTTTTTATACTTTCGCATCCATTATCATCCGATCGGTATCAACAGACTGAAAGCGATTTTCGGCCTCCGCCAGGATTCAGGCCTCAAGAACATTTAGGTACCTCTAAATTTTCTTCAAATTTCACGTATCATCATCATTTCTCTAGGTATTTGACAAAGATGGTCTAGAAAAAGTCTATTGTCACTTGGTCACCCAATTCCATATGTTTGGGAATTATATTTAGGCTCATGACAACACTTCCAACCCATGAATTAATCATTCAAATATTTGATAATGAATCCTAGTCCAGGAGGTAATATTACATAATCATTTGATTTCTCATTTGTACAAGATTAAACTTTCACACTCACTCACTCGTAAAATGAATGACATTTGAATTATAAACATATATAGGATATAGATCCAATGGGTCCTCCCATTTGGGGAGTGCATAAGAACCAATCCTAAAAATAGATTAATATTTTGGGTAGTCACATATTTTTGGGGGGGTTTTATATTTATTTTTTTTTATTTCAACAACTAAGAAGAGTATGGTGTCATATTCTGATATAGAATCGATTATTGAGATTTGATGAGATCTCAATCACATTCAATTTCCTTCCCTTTTCACGCGACACGTCTTTTCTTTTTGAGTAACCCATATTCGCTCATATTCACGTTTTTTTCTCCAGCCGTATTCTATTGTTAACTGTTTATGTAATATAATCATATCAACATATGTAGTATAAACACATATTGCATGCTTATTTAATCATATTTGGTTGATATGAGTGGTATATTTGTTGCTTATGTAGTATATGGCTGTTGCTTATTACTTGCTTATGTAGTTAATGTTTTTTTGTGTTGCATATGTAGTATATATCCGTTGCTTATGTAGATGTGTTTGTTTCTTGTGACTTGCTTACGTAGTTAATGTATCCGTGCATACGTAGTGTATTTTTCGTTTTTTATGTAGTATATGTTTGTTACATATATAAGTATGGGTTTGCCGTTAATGACTTGCTTATATAGTTACTGTATCCTACATTGCATATGTAAGTATATTCGCTATTTAGTATATGCTTGTTGCTTGGATTTGCTTGTGTAGTTAACGTATCCGTGGTGCATACATAAAGTGTATCGTTGCTTGTAATATAGCGTGTTGCTTATGTAGTATGAGTTTTTGCTTATGACTTGTTTATGTAGTTATTATATCCATGGTCATGTCTCACGAGTGTATATTCGCTAAGTCAGGTAGTATACGTTTGTTTCTTATGACTAGCTTATGTAGTTAATGTATCCGTGTTGCATATGTCAGGTATATTCATTGCCTATGTCGTCTGAGTTTGTTGCAAGTATTTTTATTGGAACTATTTTGATTCTATATGCATGTTTATTCCTTAGCTTTAATGGTATATAAGCACTATGACACATTTATACAAGCAACAAATTACATCTTCATAAAGCAAACCTTCGAAGCGTAATTAAGCCTACACCAACTATGGTGAATTATGCGCAACGTTTTTCTGCACAAAAGAAGAAGAAGAAGAAGAAAAGAATTTCTCCAAAGAAGTGCGCGTTGAAGAAGGGAGATGGGGATGGATTCCGTTGATTTTTCTATGAGATTTGGAAGGGATTGCGTGATCTCGATATAATCACCAATTAACGAAATATTTGGATGTATGGAGGATGACTAATTTACCCATCTCTCGTGTTTAATTAACTGTCTTTGAATATAATCGGCTAATAACTTATTTCTTTGTAATATAAGTTGTTAATTCTTTGAATATTGGGATGTATGTTAGGATTGGTCCATGGACTGTATGAAGTGGTCTCGCCTGTTCCTATCAGATTTACCCCCAAGCACTTTAATATATACATATACATATATATATATATATATATATATATATATGGATTGGATCAATGGAGTCCTCCCGATGGCGGTCAATCGTAGGAACGGTGCATCCGTAGATTTATTTTGGGTTGTCAGTTTTTGGGATTTTATATTTTATTTTTTGTTTAACATTGACTAAGAAGGGTAGAATTGGTCATTTTTATAATATAGAATGGAGTTATTGAGAGATTTAGTGAGATCTGATGCGATCAATTTTCCTGCACGCTTTGGCAATACGTGAAA